>CM031371.1:58871321-59301402 GCA_018208015.1 Medicago ruthenica
TTTGTAATTGTCCTTGATTAGGCTGTACCACTAAGTTATTGGGCATAGGCACCATAGCATTATTTGGTACTTGGATGTTTTGTATGGGTGCTAGATTCTGGATCTGAGGGACTGGTTGATTAGGGACATGTGGAGCCCCAAAGAAATCAGCCATCCTACCCATCTGGGTGGCTAACAATTGATAAGACTGGTTAGTATTTTGTATCAAAGGATTAAACACTGTACCAATTTGTTGTGTCAACATATTAACCATATCATGATTACTTTCATCCATTTGCTGCCTTAAAGACATCAAGGATGTATTAGTTAATGATGGCACTGCATTTCGATTAACAGAACTGGAGGCCAATCGTTGATTTGTAGGCGAATAAACGCCAGGCACAGTTTCTGAATATAATGAAGGGTTGGTTTGTAGCCCTTGCATCAGCGTTGTAGGCATACCATACGGTACACTCCTACTGTTGCCTTGATTCGTATATTGTGAAAAAGGCATACTGAACGTAGAGCCCATTGTACCTCCTCCTCTTGCTGGGGATGGCTGGCTCCCTATATTTTCGGGTATCGAAACTGCAGGGCCTGCAGTGGTAAAAGGCATCGTTGTTGATGCAATGATAGGCATAGTAACGCCCAATGTCGAAGAACTGGGAGCGGAGATGGTCGCTCCAGTCACATTCGAAGTGTTCAACGCGCTCGAAGGCGCTGACACATTGTTATCATTCACATTTGCATTTTCCATATTATTTGTGTTTGTATTTCTGGGTGGTGGTCTAACCATTTCAGGGAGTATTTTCCCACTCCTCAAGAACATGCACTAACGCAATTTCCAGAAAGAATGCACAAATAGAAATTTGCAAATCCAAACGAAAATATTTTTGATAGAAAAGATTCAATTAAAGCACAAGTCCCACTGGGCGTGCCAATTTGTTTACTCTGAAATTTGGTAAACAACCGCTAGTCTAAATTAATTGCTTGCGAGACCAACTAGTGAATCTCAGGAGCATAGTGCTTTGTTTGAATTCTTTAAATTATTTGAATGTCCATTACGCATAAACATTTATTGTAGTTTTGGGGAGAATTAAACGTAAAATTCACTTGGATTACAAATAACAAGGAAAACAAGTTCCTATTTAATAAACACTTTGTTTCGATCGAAACAGAAATGAACAGAATTTAAATGAAAAGCATTAAACTTTGCATGAAACTTAAAGTGCTTAAAAGATACATTTGCATGAAAAGGTAAATTGCATTGAATTGTAAAATATGCTTTACATAAAAGGATGGTTCACAGATTCATACTTGGATCCCATTTCACTCGTTTCTCTCGATAGCGTGGGTACTTTGAGTTTACAAGGATTTTGTATATAATGAATTGCGACCTTTTTTCTGACTAAAAAACTACTATATATAGACTTTCGAAAATAAACTGCCCTAACGGTCGAACACTATACTACTGCCAAATGTCCTGCCACGTACACCCTGCATGCACTTAACTGCTCCTTAGAACGGTTGCGTCTCTCGAAGTCGAACTGAGTTTTGTGAAGTTTGTCAGAATTGTGCTAAGTCCAGAACTTTGTTGATTCGATTCGATCATACGCTAGGTCGATCTGCCTTCTGGTTCGAAGTCCTTCTTGCCTTAGCCTTGTATTTGTAAATATGCCTTTGAACCTGTGAACAATTCCAAGATTATTTCTGCTCTTCGATTAGATAGAATCTTGCAAGATTCCTTTCAGCATTTAATGCATGTTTTAGAGCATATTCTTAGCTTATAAAAATATGGGCTAACACCAACAATAATAATTACTCTCCCCATTGATAGCACATTTAAGTGTACTAACATGTCGTATTGTACGAAACAAAACATGTTTTGAATGCGGACTAAAATGGTAAGTGATCAATATAGATGTATTTAAATAATACAACACCTCGCACACTATTCATTGTATTCATAGGTGAACGATATCTTTTTACCATCTTTTTTTCTATTTTATTTTGTTAGAGGGGAATTTTTGTAACACAATAATTGAGTTGTGTCGTTAACCAATTTCAGTACTCATTAACCACAAAAATACGTTGTCAACCACTTTTTGAATCGATATAAATCTGTCATTTTTTTAAGCTACGTAAATAAGTGGTTAGCGAAAATTGTCAAAATGATTAATGATATTTATGTTCCAAAAATGGTTAACAACATATACTTTTATGGCTAATGAAGCTATAAAATTTGTTGACGACACAACTCAACTTTTGTGTTACCAAAATCCACCTCTATATTTTCAAAAAAGGTGACAAAATAACATCACTATTATTTATATTTGAGATTAGAGCACCAAAACGAGAAATTAATATATTTTGCTTATAAAAAATAAAAAGAAACTTATAAGGTAAGTCACCCTTGAAAAGTTGCTTTAGAATGTTATTCTCTCGATCTTTATTCGTCTTTAGCTTGCTTTATTATCTTCCTTTAAGTTCAACGCTACACAACTTTATTTGCTTCAACTGTTTTTGTATCCACACAGCACATTTACTCGGCAGCACAATATCGAAGGAGTATATAATCAAATCAAATTACTATATTAGCCATGTCTCACTACAAAGTTACACAAAAAATAAAATGTAAGAACATATGGGTGAAGTAGTCTTTGATTATAATTTGGCTTCATGGAATAAAGACAAAAGCATCTAGGAAAGTTTGCAGCGGTTATGTGCAAGTCCACCATTATTTTTTTTTTCTTCTAAAAGACCATCTTTGTCCTCTCAAAGTGAGCCTTTACAACATTTGGAATTTCGACAAGTGGCTTTTTCCTATCTCTACTTTCGCATAAGGTAAATGCACTCACAATGAATGTTCCTCCAGCATAAGATTATTTCATTGGAGAATCATATTCTTAACTTTAAGAATATGTTCTTATTATACAGTTCAAATTTGAAGGAATTGGAAGGCCTCACTTGGCTGCCTTAGTGTAAGAAGGATTCTTCTACAAGACTTTGTTCTTATGATTAAAGAAATTTTTTTACAATGGTAAATACGTTAGAAGCTTTTAAGTCGGGTAACATTTTGACTAGGTGTACCATGAAATGAAAAATTGATAAAGTTAGATACTTGAGTCCCTCTATTTGGACAAATGTTTGATACATGGTTGGTGCTTAAAGAAAAATATGTTATGAGAGGTTAATCTCTTAAATGAATTTAGTTATCTCGAATGATTAATTTATGTAATTGCAATATAGGATACATTAATTTATAAAAAACAAAAACCTTCATGAAGATTTTAAAGTCGAGATCATGATATAAAATCCACAAAATGAGTTATGCAATGTTACTCGATTCATGCCTTAATAAGGATTTTGTTTGCTCATTACTATCTCACCCTACCACTAAGCCATCATTATATCACTAATACGTACACATAAATATTACACCGTTAGTTAAAGAAAACTATAGATATATCCATGCCTTAAAGGTGCATGGATAGAGCACCAAAGATGAATAACAAAGGAAATAGAAAACCAAGAGAATGAAAATGTCTTAAAACTGTAACAGATCATTTAAAATGTATGATATATATACATAACCATTTCATAAGTGGGGAAGATGAAGTGTCATAGTAAAAAATATAAAATACATAATCAATAAACAACAAGCATATTAACTTTAAGAAAAGGCCCAACTTTTTTGTAAAAGTATTTTCCAAGAGAGGCTCACTCACATATCTATGGTTAAAAGAGTTCAATCATCTCAAATTTTAAGAAATCCACTCTCATCACTTTTGTTCATTTGTCAAATAGAAGCAAAAATATATCATTGAAGTTTCACTTGCACCATTTATATTCACTTCAGCTTCATCACAAACAAAGACACATAATAGTAAAAGTTATATCTGCATCAAGAAGAAACTTGAAAGATGAGTTCTTCAAAACCTGCTCCAAAGCCAAACCAAGATGATTACAAGCTAAAAGACACAAAGCCAGAGCTAGGAGAAAAATGGCCACATGGAGGACAACGAGGCGGAACCGGTTGGATTTACAGCGAAAGAGCAACGAGCACTTACGACCTTGTGGAACAGATGTTCTACCTCTATGTTCGTGTTGTCAAAGCCAAAGAATTGCCACCAAATCCAGTCACAGGAAATGTAGATCCTTATGTTGAAGTGAAAGTTGGAAACTACAAAGGAAAAACAAGACACTTTGAGAAGAAAACAAACCCCGAATGGAAGCAAGTTTTCGCATTCTCAAAGGAGAAGATACAATCATCGGTTGTTGAAGTATTTGTAAGAGACAAAGAGATGGTAGCTAGAGATGATTATATTGGAAAAGTTGAATTTGATATGCATGAAGTTCCAACAAGAGTTCCACCAGATAGTCCTTTGGCGCCGCAGTGGTATAGACTAGAGAATTTGAAAGGTGAAACAAGAACAAGAGGTGAAGTTATGTTAGCTGTTTGGATGGGAACACAAGCTGATGAAGCATTTCCTGAGGCATGGCATTCAGATTCAGCTTCAGTTAAAGGTGAAGGAGTTTACAATATTAGATCAAAGGTTTATGTTAATCCAAAACTTTGGTATTTAAGGGTTAATGTAATTGAAGCTCAAGATGTTGAGCCACATGATAAAAGCCAACCACCACAAGTTTTTGTAAAAGCTCAGGTTGGACAACAAGTGCTTAAAACTAAGCTATGTCCGACTAAAACGACAAATCCAATGTGGAATGAAGATCTCGTATTCGTAGCTGCTGAGCCGTTCGAAGAAAACCTCGTGCTGACGGTGGAGAACAAGGCAAGTCCGGGGAAAGACGAAGTTGTGGCGAAGCTAACCTTGCCGTTGAACAAATTTGAGACTCGGATGGATCATCGCCCGGTGCATTCGCGGTGGTACAACGTTGAAAGATTTGGTTTCGGTGTTCTCGAAGGTGATAAAGGGAATGAACTTAAATTCTCAAGTAGGATTCACCTTAGAGTTTGTCTTGAAGGTGCTTATCATGTTCTTGATGAATCCACAATGTATATAAGTGATACAAGAACAACTGCTAGACAACTTTGGAAGCAACCAATTGGGATTCTTGAAGTTGGAATATTGAGTGCTCAAGGACTTACACCAATGAAAACAAACAATGGTAAAGGTTCCACAGATGCTTATTGTGTAGCAAAATATGGTATGAAATGGGTTAGAACAAGAACAATCACTGAGAGTTTTAATCCAAAATGGAATGAACAATACACATGGGAAGTTCATGATCCTTGCACAGTCATAACTTTTGGTGTTTTTGACAATTGTCATTTAGGTGGTGGAAATCCTCAACAAAGTGGAGCCAAAACTAATGATGCAAAAATTGGTAAAGTGAGAATTCGTTTATCAACTTTAGAAATGGATAGAATCTACACAAACTCATATCCATTACTTGTTCTAAAACCTTCTGGATTGAAAAAAATGGGAGAGCTTCAATTAGCTATTCGTTTCACATGTCTTTCGTTAGCTCACATAATTTACCTTTATGGACACCCTTTACTTCCAAAAATGCATTACTTGCATCCATTCACTGTGAACCAATTAGATAGTTTAAGATACCAAGCTATGAACATTGTAGCAGTGAGGCTAGGAAGAGCAGAACCACCTCTTAGGAAAGAAGTTGTTGAATACATGCTTGATGTTGATTCACATATATGGAGTTTAAGAAGAAGCAAAGCAAATTTTTTCAGAATTGTTTCACTTTTTTCAGGTGTAATATCTATGAGTAAATGGCTTGGTGAGGTACAAAAGTGGAAGAATCCAGTGACAACAATACTAGTTCATGTTCTTTTTTTCATCTTAATATGTTATCCAGAATTGATCCTACCAACAATTTTTCTCTACATGTTTCTCATTGGAATATGGAATTTTAGGAAAAGACCAAGACACCCTCCACATATGGATACAAAAATTTCATGGGCTGAAGCAGCACATCCAGATGAACTAGATGAAGAGTTTGATACTTTTCCAACCTCTAAGGCACAAGATGTGATAAGAATGAGGTATGATAGGCTTAGGAGTGTTGCTGGAAGAATACAAACTGTGGTTGGTGATATTGCAACTCAAGGTGAGAGGCTTCAAGCTTTGCTTAGTTGGAGAGATCCAAGAGCAACATTTTTGTTTGTTATTTTCTGTCTTGTAGCTGCTGTGGCACTATATGTTACACCTTTTAAGATGGTTATTTCTGTTGCTGGGATTTTCTGGCTTAGGCATCCAAAGTTTAGGAGCAAGTTGCCTTCTGTGCCTAGCAATTTCTTCAAGAGGTTGCCATCTGGTGCTGATAGCATGCTTTAAATTGGCCTTTACTACAGCTCAGTTATATGGAGGTCACAATCGCGGTTTCATCCTCGTTCGAGCGGTTTTAGACCATTGAATCCTGATTTGAGATCTTGTGATTTCGTTTGGTTTGGTTTTTGAAACATTGGCTTTGAGGATTCAAATGATCAAAACATAAGATCTCATGCTGTTTATTTTTTTCTTTTCACTTGTTTTGTTTTGTATGAGTGCATTAGTAATTCTTTACTTTTGATGGGAACGCAGTTATTATTGATTTTCCTCTATTGTCAAACTTTTTTAAATTTAATTATTGTTATTTGGGATTCACGTGTTCTCATTTCTCAATATAAAACTATGTAACATATTGATTAGACTAAGTCATTTTAGCTGCTGTTTTATTGTTTAATAAGTCCTATTTGTCAGGAACTAGCTTTGCTTTTTTTTTTTTTGTTTCAAGAGGTTGTCATGTTGTACTAACCAAGAGATTGTCATCTTGTGTTATTGGGTCACGAGCAAAGTTTAAGAGACCATCCACGTTAAGTAAGAACAACCATACAAAAGAGAGAAGAACCACGTTTTTAGTCAAAACATTAAGACACTCGAGTTATGACTCATCTCATTATTATAAAGTGCACAACCTCCTCCTTTTTAACCATGTGAAACTTCTAACTCACAGTTGCTACACAACAATCCCCTCTTCGAGTGTGAGTCCATCAATTCATCATGCTTCGGTTACACCACCCACATCAACAGGACCCACCGCTCGAATATCTTGTCAGGAGACTTTTGACACAAGAAGTTGATCAAACCCTTCATCGAACCACGACTCTGATACCACTTAGGTCACGACTCACGATGGAAGTTCGTGGGGACCATCCATATTAGGCAAGAGCAACGACAATTGAGAGAGACATCTTACTTTTGCCCAAAACCTTTAGACAATAAGTTTATGAATCATCTCACTTATAAAGTGTTCAACCTCTATCTTTCTAATGTGCGACTTTTTTTTGTCAAATAACTAACTGCTAGAAATTCACTTTTTTAAGGTGAATAAATAGGATTTTCAAGATTCAAACCCCGACCCCTACATATATTATACAGCATTCATACCAACATTATTAAACTCACGGGATATATCCTTGTAGAACTTCTAACTCAGAATTACTACACAACATACAACAATTGCTAATATCATGCTTTGATGATCTAAACGATACAAAACAAACTAAACAATACAAAACAAACGATTACATTCAGTTTTTTTTCCTTGTATTTGGCATTATTGATTCTTTAATTTTCGTGCTGTTCTCATGGGCCTTCTTCTGTTATCAAATATTTAATTAAAATTATTTAAAAAAAATATTTTAATTAAAATTGAAATGTAGTTTTATACTAAAATTTAAATTTAATTAAGTTTTTTTTACATCTACGAGTTGACCAATCCATAAGTGTATAATGATTTTTTATTTTTATTTTTTTGTTTTTAAACCTCTAATTAGCTATTCGAAAAGTTTAAAATGATTTCAAGACTTTTTACTAGGAATGACAAAATAGATTGGACTCGTCGGACCAATCTGTTTAACCCATCTTTTTTATCGGATAGGCTGAGATTTTGAACCTGCTACTAATAGATTGTATGCCTCACCTTACCTCAACATATTTCTGAATAGACTTAAATTAGTTACGATGTAACCTAAATCATACTCGCCCCTTTTATCAGAAGGTGTCTCTTGATTTCTTGAAACTTGGTTGTCTTGAAACTTTAAGTGGAGATTCTAGGTTACTTCCACGACTTCTAGTTGCTTCTTTCTATGTTGGTAGAGAAAATTAACTATCTCCGGTATTGTTTTATTAATCCCACAAATCTTTGGTGTAAGGGTTGTTGGCATCTATCACCGCAAGTGTACCATTTTATCATCGTAATAAAATATCAATCCCACATGGACTTGTGAATCTCAAGGTAGCCTTTTTCTCTTCTAAGTACGCAAATAAAGAATTTTTTTTTTTGTATTTTTATAAAAGATGCAAGATAGTTGGAAGATACTTGTTGTTTGTTTTGAAATATGCAATGATGGAAAAAGCCTCAAAATCATTCGAGTTCATCGTTATACTATCCAAATCCTATTCCTTCCTTTTAGTTTGGAAATACATGCCTAATGATGAGATAATATATATTGTATTGTTTAGTCTATCTTTAGTAATAAACAAGTGTCTCGCTGACACAAAATCATACTTTTATGGAAATCCATGTTAGCTTGGCCCATTAGTCTGAATATCCATGTTTACTTCCCACAAAGTCATAGACTATTCTCATGCTTCAAGCCTTTTGTTTAACCTTAGATTTTTATCAATTTACGTACATCTTGATTTACCGGAAAGTTGACTAAGATATTTACTTAAAAGAAACAATGTGAATTTATGTAAATGCATTTCCTAAGTAAAAGAAAGAAAACAAGGATTATGGATATTTTGTCATAAGACTACTTTCCATAAACCTAAGACTTAGAAAAACAAATCACTTATTGATGGTCAGATTTAGGCAAGTGTACCAGATCGTTTACCAAATAATAAAGTGTAAGTAGAGTATCGTATCCACAAGGATGAAAGCAGAATAAAGTTACTATGTTGATTTAAGTCATGAAGTCGTAGTGTTTCCCTAATTACTGTTAATTGTTACCTTAGTTACTTCCTGATTCGGGTAGGTTTTCACCAATATTTGATATGTCACCTTCCTAAGTATTGTTATCTCGGGGTGGTTCGCTTCAGAGGAGTCAAATCTTACGCAATAGTAAAATTAAATAGGATTTGAAAAATAACTTAATAAAGAACTTAAATTAAAGAATCCAACAAACAGAATAGAGGTTCATCTTAGAACCCTATCCTAAAAAGTTTTAGTTACTCATGGTAACTAAAGACAAATTACAAAAGAAAAAAAAATACCCTATAGACTTAGAGTGAGGATAGAGACTCCTCCCTTGAAGCTCCTAGTGCTTGCCTTCGTCTTGAACCGTTTCGTTCTGAATGAGAAAATATGAATGAGAGGAATGGTATTTATAGGGATAGTTTTCACCTGAAGTTGGGCTTAAAAACCGGGCTTTTTCCACTTAAAAGAAGCAAAAAGCTGGTCTGGCTCGCTGCCAGCACACTTGGGGCGCATACATGGGTGCACAAGGTTATTTTTCATGCACCTCAAGTGTGACAACACACTTGGGGTGCATGGCAGATACTTGAGGCACCTGACAGCACACTTCGGGTGTTCTAATGCAATTTCCTGCGTGTAATCACATGTTTCTTCGTCCTTTTGGGTGTTTGCTTCCATATAAGATGTCTTGAGACTTGGGAACAGAACTGTTCCCTTTGCAATTTCTTTAGAGACCTCTTAAATCTTCATTCATGGTCTTCCTAAAGTCTTCAAATGTTTTGCTTTGCCGATTTGCATGATTTCTTCGTGAATTACATCAATACACCCTAGAATTGATATGTTTTAGGAAAAGTAAAATTAGATGACTCATATAGAAAATATTACAAAATAGCCCAAAAATCATAGGCAATTGCTCTAATACTCCTCTATTATGGATGAAAAATAACTAAAAAACATGATAAGAATAACATAAGATGATCTGTCATCACTTATCATAACGATGAACCGAAAAAATCTCTTTTTTAGCCCAAACCTATTGGGAATTCAGCCTATAAATACAACACATCTCATTCACAATTATTCATTCTAAAGGAAATGGATCAAAAGGAAGGCAAGCTTTGGGACATCAAGGGAGGAGTCTCTCCTTAACCTTCTTCTTTAGAGTATGTTTTATTTCTTTTATAATTTGTCTTTAGTTACCACGTGTAACTGTTTACCGGTGTTTTTGGTAAACAATCACTAGTTTTAAAATTTGTTACTTTGCAAGATCAAACTAATAAATCATAGGACATACTTTGTGCAATATTTCTCAGAAATGTTTGGATCTTCATAGATTTGATAAACATGTAAGTTTAAATAATTATTTCGACTAAGTCGAAATAGAATGTTTGTTAGAAATAAGTGCAAACTTTAAAGTAAATACAAAACAATTTTAAAGAAAACACATTTGATTAAATGAACAAAAACATGGTACACAAAATCATACATTTGCCTTGTAGGACTCATTTCTCTCTTTGACATGGATACTTTGAGTGTTTAAGGATTTCTGTAAATGATTCATGACCTCCATTTCCTATACAGAAACTATTATATATACTAGTAAAAGGTAACTGAAAATAACATTCATAAACAGAGTGTTCAACGCATGTCATGCCATGTCTCTCAGAGGCTTCTGACAAACTCCCACGTGTCTTCGACATCATTCACTGGATCTTATCCTTTTACAAATGATTTAAACTTCTATAGTCGAAGCTAATGACTCTGTAATACCAAATATGCCGAATGCCAAATCCAACTCGACATAATGCTTTTTCCTGTCAAATTGAGTGTGTCGAAAATACAGGCTAACTATAACTAATTTGTGTAGGATTCTAAGATGAACCTCTATTTGTTTGTTGGATCAACTTAATTCAAGTCTTTTATTCAATTATTTTATGAGGATATCTATTTGATTTTCATATGCAAAGACCTATAAGCTCTTAGGAAATCAAAGGAGTGTGACATACCTAGAATGTTGTAATTCAACATAGAAACAGAGGCGCATACAGTTGAGACACCTAGTCACTGTTTTCCAAACATTGCATTATAAACTTATTCTTTCCCCTTGGTAAGGTAGACGACATAGGGGTGTCCGTTTGTGCAACTACTAAGGTAGGAATGGTATGTGATATACTTCTAAGATTCATAGACGAATTAGTTGGAGCCTTTAGATGACAATTTAGGAAACCCAGTTCTTTTTTGTTTGAATTACCTCTAAGAGAGTAAGACCTCACTCTAATAAGCTTACGCAGACATACTGAACCCCGTAGGATTGACAAACCTGCACCTATAGAGCGTGTATAACCTTAGTGTGATCAATAGGTGAAACTTGACAGTTGGAGGGACGTAACAATTCCAAGAACTCTTTACTTAAATAGAATCCTTATCTCATAATTGAATGTTTACTTGTCTTTAATACAACAAGGAAATAGAGGGGATTCGAAGAATGCTAAATTTATAAGTAGAATGTATAATTAATCTTCGTAGTCATATATTGACATTATTTATTAATGTAAATACTTATATTTATGCAGTGACATTGTCAAAAAGTTGGGAAATCCTTGTTTACCCATCAATAAAAGGTGGGTAACACTACCCATGTTGAGTTGGCCTAATCAAAACAATGTATTTATATAACATTAAAAATAATAGAAAACAAACAAATAACTTTGATTGGTGCCAACTCAACATGGGTTGTGTTACCCACATTTTATTGATGGGTACCCAAGTTGTCACCAAAAAAATTATGTTGGCATTTTTGTTTTTAAAATCTTATATAATATATACATTTTCAAGGTCAAGGAAATCGAAAGGAAAAAAAGAACATTAATTAAAGTGTGCGAAATTTTTTGACATAGAATTACATTATAAGTTTATAACTAACATATAATATTTCTCATATTAATGGTTATGTGACACCCTAAACCTAAATTCAAGATGAGGAACTCAATAGTGTTTGGTAACATTTTGTTAGAAGTATAATATTTAAACTAATTCTCACAAAAAAAAAATAAAAAATAAAACAAGACACTTATTCCATCAAAGCAATAATTTGGATAATACTTATTTTCATTGTTTGTATTTCAATGCATAAACTCATTATTTTTCTCAACCAGATATCACCTATCAAAGCGAGAATTTACAAGGGACAATGACTCCAAAATAGAACATTATTAATACAAAATAAAGTGGATAAACATCTTTGATAGTCACCAACACACTGGCTTCATTTGAACATTGTTTAAGAATGCTGATACGGCAAACGCCCAACACAAACCATGAAGGAGAGTAATCAAATCATGTTAAGTTATATTAGCAGTCGGTAAACAATTTACAGGTAGTTATATATCCAAATATGATAACTAAATAAAAATATTGCAAATTTAAATGATTCATAATAGTTTAACACATATACTCAACATCAAATGTGGTTAAAGAGTCAAAAACATATTGTCAATTAAAGTAATATATCTACTCATTCATGTCCATCATCAAGTAATTAACGTGGTCATAGCTAATGGCTATACATATGAGTTCAGATTCAATCTTTGGATTACACATAATTTTTGCGTAGATTTCAAGCAAAACAGACTTCTAATGACGAAGATTGCAGCAAATAGTGAAACTAATCAATGGAAATGTTGGTTTTTTAAGAGAGGAGATGGAAGGGTTATAAAATTTAAAATTTATACTTAAATATATAAATAAATTGTAGGAATATTATCTCGAAGTTGTAGCAAAAATGGAGCAATTTTCTTGCATATTTTTGTACCACCAGGATTAAGTTCTGCATCTTGTTTCAATTACCTTGTTGTGTTAGTTCTCTACCTAGATTTTCTTCTCTATTGACACTACCTACCTTGTTGTGTGATTAAAAAAATTATTCAAATTTACTAACCTGCAGGTACAAATATTTCTAATACACTTTACAATTGTATTACGGGGACACAAATCATGTGGACAATCACTATCGACGGTGCACCTCGGATCTGCAAAGTAAAATAACAATAAATCAATTTCATCAAAAGGTAATGAAAGGTTGTGTATAACATAAAGAACCAAATGCAAAAACCACTTACGTTGACCGGTTACAACAAGAAATAGAGAAAGAAATATAATCAAAGCATAAAAAGACTTGAAAATTTGAGCCATATTTTTTCTCCTTTCCAAGTAATAATTTGAAACTTATTTCAACACTTTCAGGTAAATAGATTTTATCCCTTGGGTGCTGCTAGAAACCATTAATAAATCGGAGTTGTTAAATGTGACTAAGATATGTCAATATGTTGTATTTATCCTTTAGCTCACTTAATTGATCACTCAGCCTTATTAAATTCCAAAAAATCCATTAGATTTTCTTTTTATTCATTTTCATGATAGACAATGGAAAAATATCAAAAGAGAAATATTATTATTAAGTTAAAAAAATTCGATTTAAAAATGGTGCCTCAATTAGGTGACAACACATTTATTTATACATTAAAAGTACCATAGGATAATTTCTTTTTGACAAAATTATAAGATCAAAGTCGTGACAACCTAAACGAAAAAGTGTGATACTTCATATTTATCATTAAATAATGAAATTCAGGTTCAAGTAAAAATAGAGATTTGAAAAATCTTTTAATTAAGGTAAATGATATCACAAAATTAGACATTAAACAAATTAGAAGTGTAAATGCATCATTGTGATTCATTGTCATCACAGCTATCTTTGCACACAAAATAGTCACCAATCATGTGCATAACCTCCAAAAGTATTATTCAATATGAAAAAAGAAAATAAATGAGGGCCAAAAACCAAACCCACCAAAACAAATCTAACGAAAAGAATAAGTTGAATATAAATCTATCCATAATAAAGGCTTCTATATATGATCCTACCAAACGAGGCCATCAACATTGAAACCTACATCACAGTCTTATTAGAACAAACATCACATTCCTTATAAATGTGTGAAACTCTAAATCTAAAGTTTCTAATGAGATTGAGACGATTGTTTCAATTACTATAAAGCTGTCAGTGAACAAGGTTAATGATTTAACAATCATGGACACTCAAAATCGAATCACATACAATCCCTAAGATGAAAGTAAACTTGTGAGTGTTTTTGTTTTCAAGGTGAGATATTCCACCTTTTTCCTCCGACAACCCAAAATCGGTGTCTCCATTGAACTTATATGTATCTCAATTGTTACCCATGGTTCTGGCCTAAGGAGTTGTTCTGATTGCCCCACGGTGGGCACTAATTGTTATGAATTTGGATAAAACTCACACCAATACTTTGATGTGTGGAACAAAGTTAGTAGCAACCAACCAAAGCTATCAAACAAGTACAAACAATAAAACAAGATAAAGGAGGAGAAGAAAACAAAGTTATATTTGTTCACCTAGTTCAGCTCAAATTTGACCTACATCTAGCGGAGAGAGATCTCTCTAATTCACTATCAAAAGTTTCTTACAAACAAGTACAAAGGTTACAAAAAATTAGCTGTCTAAAGATCCTCGTCGTGAATATTTGTACCAAACAAGGACACATGCGTCAAATCCGTGATCGGGGTGAGTATATATTCAAAATAAGAAGATTGCATAAACATAATGAATAGACTCAGAGATTAAATACATAAAACATCACCAATCATATATATATATATATATATATATATATATATATATATATATATATTATTCACATCATTAATTGATCATCATTTCCATAATTACATCAGTTTATAATCATATCAATGCACAACGTCAAGTAACTCACTAATACACATCATCAAATAGCACATCAACACACATCACCAAATAACACATCAATACACATCAGCAAGCAATTCATCATACACCATTCACTACATAATCAATTTCAAACATCAACATTTATATGCAATGTGTACTCATTACTATCATCAATATGCATGCCGGTACCGGTTTCTACTTGTCGTTATTTGTATGTCAGAGTTGTGTTACTGAACATACACTCGTCATTGTCCTAAATATGATATGATGCATGAGGAAAGACTCACCAAACAATACACATTAACACATCATCAGTAATTTACACAACAACAGGACTTATATCATCATTATTCGTCATTATAAGCAAGGTAATTCTCGTCATTTACTCGTCATCATAATCAACATGTATCTCATCATTATTCAACGTCATATAGCAATATTTCTCATCATTAATCATCATCATAATGTGTATGTAACACCCATATAGAGATTGCCTAGGATCTCTTACGAGTATTAAAATTTCGTACCGGATACATTAAATACAATACAGAAAGTTATTAATTAATTATACAAAACATAAGTCTTTGATACAATCCATAATCCGATACAAAACATTTTCATAATATACATCATGATACACTATTCTTGTACAATGTCCAATTCTTAAAGCATAAGCAGCACGGTCAATCCGTAGCTTTCTCTTTACCTTTTCGTCGTGCTACCTGCGAAGAACCTGCACCAGAAGGAAAGGGATGAGACATAACGTCTCAGTGAGCTCCTACCCTACCTACTGTTGGCAACCACGGGGGTAACCTAGGGTCGCCGTGCCTACTTTGGCAATCTTGGGGATTCCTAGGATCGCCATCATTCTTTACTTTTATCGCGATCAAGGGAAACCTAGGATCGCTTCATTGTCTTATATCATGTATTTCATATCCTATTCTTAAACTTTGACTTATACGGAGTGATCTTGGGGACTTCCTATGATCACATCTCGTTCACTAGGAACTAATCATCATACCTCGTATTCTCTCGTAATACATAAAAATATTCATATTCGTTTTACGTATCATTAAGTTAGCAGTTAGGGTTGAACAAACATAGCATTATCTTGGTTCATTTTACGGAGTGCATCCGGGTGGAGTAACCCCGAAGTACATCTCCCATCATACCGGTGAAATTCCTATCATATCAGGCTAACACCGGACTCCTCTTATCTTTGTGTAGGCAACCCTCTCGGTGAAGCCCCATCCGGCATAATCCGGAGCCTGCTGGACACATCTTAATTACATGTGGACAACCCTCTCGGAGAAGTCCCATCCGGCGAAACCCGGAGCCTGATGGACATGCTTAAATCTTTTAACTTACGTGTGGATAGCCCTTTCGGAGAAATCCCATCCGGCGAAACCCGGAGTCTGATGAACACGTGATCATATCGTATTACATATTCGTATCGTAATCTTATACCTTAAGTGATCATTCATAAGTGTTTAACCTATAAAGGTTCTAATCTTGATCATCGTATCATTCTTGATGTCATATAAACTAAACTAGGTTCATATCATGGTTTCATAAGGGATAAACCCTAAACTAGTTCTTGGCTTCACTATGATTACTTATGGATTAGTATAAACCTCTCTTATCTTAGTACCTTTCCTTGTCTTATAATTCATCTATACATTTCCCAAAAGATGGGTCTTTCAATGCCTAAGAGTATCACTTAATCACTACTAATCGTTATGAAGTCCGAGGTAGCGTTGGAAAGCCGGAGTGGTGCGAGAAAGGATGAAAAAACATCATAATCTGCCTATGCTCACATCGTGTCACGATTTGGAAATCGTGACACGATTTTCTACCCAGAAAATCGTTTGGTCCCTGCCTGTAAAATCGTGACACGATTGGAAAATCGTGACACGATTTTACCTGCAGTTAGACAACATTTGGCAAGTTTTAAACGTGATTTTACATCATTTCAGCTTATCCAACATACCCAGACATCATAACATGTTCAAGGATCATTTCCTAAGGCATATAGCTAGTTTATATCATCAATAATCAAGGATTAACCTAGAAAGGCAATTAGGTACTAAAAACCCTAAACTAGGTAATTAAGCTGTAAACTTTCAAAACTTACTTAAACGGGTTCTAAAACCCTGTGGAGCTCACCTTAACCTCAAATGGTGCTGATTAAGTCCTGAAATCAAAACCCTAGCTTGCTCCAAGCCACTTCTCCCTTGGTTCTTCCTTGTTCTTCTTTTCTTTCTCTTGTTCTAGCTTCTTACTCAAGCTTCCTTGCAAGATTTCTTACTAGGTTTAAATTGAAGTTTGGTGGAATATTGGTATGGAGAGATTGGGGGCGTGAGAGATGAGGAATGGAGGGGGAGAAAGCTGAAAATGGAATAGAAATGAAGGAATGGAAAGGAACATAGATAAATATCTTGTTCCACAATTCAAATTAATCTCCCTCTTAGACTTATTTACGAAATTGCCATCACACTTATTTACTTGGTTTTCTTGCTTGCTACTCAAGTTTCTAACATTGATAACTGATACTTAGGAGCGGGATATTACAGTGTATTTTGTTGGTCTATATGGAAACGAGGTATTCACTAGAAGGGGGGTGAATAACGCCTTTTTAAAATGTTTTGAAAAACAGAGAAAAGCGTAGCGAAAACGATTTAAAAAAGTTGACTATTTGAAATTGCTTGAAGCGTAAGATAACTACAAAAAATATTAAGACTATGCACAAGGATTTACAAATTGAATTGAGCGATTCAATTATATTAAATCGCAATACAATCTAACATTGATACAAGCTACAAGTTGCAATACTAGACAAATCAAACCAAACCTAACTACAATTAAACAAACTACTCTAATGAAATCACAAGGATATAAACTTGTTAATTGAGACTTAATTGAGAATCAATGTGATCAAGTATGTTTTTAAAGGAGGTTGATTCAATGAATCAAACCAAACTTGAAGATAAAAAATCAATCACATCCAATTCAATCAATATTCAATTAACACAATTTATATACGAATTTAACGAAATTGAAAGAGTAAAGGAAAGAGAGAAAACACCGAAATTTTTATAGTAGTTCCCCCTTTCGTCCTCGCTTCGGGGTACGTCTACTCTTCTTGGTTGAAAACGTCTCCACCAAGGACCTCCACTATGATTATGAATGTTGAATACAAAAGGTTATAAGAATTCCTTCAAACTACCCTAGCTTTTAAATCCTTATGAAACCTCTACCCCAATCTTCAAATACCCTTTGAAATTGGTGCTTCTTGTTGTCTTCAAATCCTCAAACACCCGTGCAATCCATCAAGAGCATCCCTCGAACTTTTCGTTGTCCGTCCGGTGAATGGATCCCCTTGAACACAAGAACTTTAGAAAAAACCCCCAATACCCTTGGAGGTGGAATGAGATTATTCAATTCACTTTGGATCCTTTATTCCCAACCAATATCCTTGAAAGAAATCAACTTACAATCCCTATAGCACTCTAGCAATCTATGACTCAATGAAACACAATGATTCTTAGAAAAAGTTTTTAATCTCAAGAACACATGAACAATGAGGTATGAGGACTCTAGAGAGGATAGATGCAAATGATTCAGTAGTTTTGGGGGTTTAGATGATATGAGTATAGATAGAAAAGGGTGGCAAGTGCAATGTTTTGGCAAAAAACAACGTGTTGATTCAATTCACTTAATGAGTGATTCGAATCAGACAGCTAAAAGACAAGAAAAAAATGTATGAAGATTGATACGATTCAAACACAGTTTGAATCGAATCAAATTTCTCAGAAAGAGGATTGATACGAATCACACATCATGTGATTCGAATCACTAAGACTTAAACACAAGACAGAATGTTTTCATGATACAATTTACTAAACAGTGGTTCGAATCAAATTGATACAATTCAAGGAATCATGAATCGAACCAAGGACAATTTTTTTTTTATGATACGATTCAAACACATGTGATTCGAATCAAACAACCATGAATCGAATCACAAGGCTTCAAAACCAATTTTGATCAAAATTAACAAGATCTACTTCAGGCTTAAGACAAACTAGACCACCAGGGAACATAGGAGACATCAACAGAACGACATGAGACATGATTGCTAGGTGTGCTTTAATAAAATACTAATCAAAACGACTATATCTATTCAACATCAAATAAAATACATCATCAAAACATAATATTCATATTTATCATCACCAATAGTCATCACCATAATATATATATATATATATATATATATATATATATATATATATATATATATTTCACCAGGGACATCATCAAAATTAATATTAACTCACTACATAGCGACACCACGACACAACACTAACCTCATCCATTAACGACAACATTCTTAAGTCTATTCGTCTTATTAAAAGCAACCTTATAACATATTACTTCTGCTCTTTAATGAAATCCCTATATCCCTTTATTCATCTCACTGATAGTAAGCTCGTTGTCATAAGTCATGACTCCACCATAGCTTGATATTTGTCCCTCTATTATCGTCACCTATAATTTCAACAATTCCTCTAACTATACCCTCATTCTAACTTAAGGTCTTTACATCATCATTATATCGTCATCAACTTTCCCAACAAAGACTTCGTTACATATTAAGGTTTTGTTCTCCTACTATCGATCACCGTTACCATCGTCAATTATTATAAACCTTCATCCCATATCTTCAATTATATTTGTCTTACTTTTCTTTGGATGGTTCCTATCTTAAACTCACCGTCATTACAACATTTAACTCACCCTATATCTGCACCATTTACACCAATAAAATTCATTTTACTAACTTTAAGTAATTCAACATTTTGCCTTACCACTAATATTATCCCTAACTTTATTCATTACTTAACTCACTTCTTCCTATTTTCGATCTCACTTCGTCTTATCGCTTCTCTTAACACCTTCCATCATCTTAATCGGCCACACTCTATCCTTTATTTGTTTTAAATCTTCTACACTTCTATCCAACGACTACCTTAGGCTCTTTATTACCTTAAGGAAAATATTTTAGTTATCATCTACTATTCTAAACCACCACTTCATATCTCTACATATAATCGTCATATACTCCTTTAACTATTTCATCTTGTAGGCTCACTATTGTTTTAAGTAATTACTTCTAAGACACTTATACGCACTTCCCTCTCTTAGGTTCATTACTTCGGGACCCTATCCTACACTTTAGGAACTCATTTAAGGAATAAAAATAGGGTTTTCTAACTCTAGGAAAGGTGCACGACCGTGCTCCCCCAAAAACACAAAATACAAAATCCTGAGCAACAACCTGCGCACGGGTCGTGCGCCCATGTGGCACGACTGTGCGTGTCTATCAATTGACAATAATTGCATTTTTTTTTTGCAATTTCACTTCGGGGGACTGTTCTGAACCCTATTTTCGACCCCAAACTCACCTAATTTGTCCGTGAACATCACTCTAAGGTTACCCTAACATCCAAACACTAATGTTCACATAATCCACCTAATTACAACCATCTTTTACACATTTAATTCACCACTCAAAACCTAGTTATTTCAATCTTTCTCCTTTATCATGTACCCACCATCACCATACTTTAACACCAATCTTCACCAATTTTTCTATTGATTCTCTATGATCATAATACACGTCAATTTTCATTCAATTTTACCTAATCACCACCTCTTCTCACATGATTAATTCTTTAATCAAATTACCTAACCATTGGTTTCACAATCCTAAATTTCCCTTCACAACTCTAACCACATCAACAGTTCTCACAAGAATTATTTATCACCATTTACTCACCATAATTTATATAATAACAACACCAACTTCACATAATCATAATTACAATTGAACTCACAATCATAACAACACAAAGGAATAACTATAATAACAACATCGAATTCACAGAATCATAGTTACAATTAAACTCACAATTATAACAACACAAAGGAATAACTATAATAACAACACTGAATTGACAAAATCATAACTACAATCAAATTCACAGTTATAACAACACAAAGAGATAAAATATAATAAGAATTCATCATACGAATAAACGAAACATCGAAGATTTAAAAACTCCTTACTAACCACATGAATATACAACCTTTACGTTGAATATAACTCCTATCTTACCTCTAGTTTGCCAAATTGATGAATTCGTACGGTTGAATTCCTCCCTAAGCTCTTCTCTCTTTGCCTCCTTTCCTCCTAGACTTTTTTTCTTCTATTTTGTTGTAACCCTAATTCTCTAATGTTCTCCTCTATTTATAACCACCAATTTAGTTTATTTCTCACTTAATCTTTTTAACAGACTTACTATCTGCACCCCTAAATTGGTCACTACTCTCTTGTAACTACACAGTCTGGCTACTCACACCACCCTCTGCTTAAATCATTAGAACACTACATAGATTACTAGTTACACGTCCTTTTCTACCCAGTTTTACAAATGTACTACTGTTCGCACCCTACTTTATTATTCTTGCTAAAAATGCTATTTTCTTCCTAAACATTATTTTCTTCCACTCTTCAAGCAACTAACTAACCCATCCACTTCTTTATTACCTATTCTCCCAACAAATGCGAATAATTAAATTAATAACATCAAACAAACTAATACTAATAAATTAATATTAAAAATCCGGGTGTTACAAAACCCAGAAAAAAATAAAAACAGTAAAAAAATTTAAACAAAACCCATAATCATCAATCAACAACAACAAGACCCACTTTTCATGAACACCTTAAAGCAACATATCTAAGTGTATATATCTATACGTGCATCTGTAAACAACCACTATCGAAATTTGAAGTTGAAAATGAACAAGTTGATATATAAAAAATTTATCAAACACTTGGCATACACTTGGGATACACTTAGTGAAAACCCAAAAACAAAACAACACAACAGAATCAAATGCAAAGCTTAATAACAAAAATGAGATGAAACATTACAAGAAATCTGGAAATTTGCCAGGGGCCGATTCCCTGAGAACGCGTGCAAAAGCGCTGGAAAAATGCAATTTGCCAAAGCTTATGTGAGGGGCTGGATCACTCGGTAATACAGTCATCGCAAATGGTAATGCCAGGGCTTTAACTCCCAACAAATATGTGAGGGGCATCCCTTGTCATAACCCTCTTGTAACTCCTGGCAAAACCCCTCACAAAGACCTAGGCATCATGTCTAACTCAACTGTCTGCTTTCCTGACCTCTGGCAAAACAGTGACATGAGTTTTGCGAGGGGTATGCCTCCAGGAAAATGTCTAATAAAATATTTTTCAAAAATGTTTTTTAATTGTTTTTTTAAATTAAATGTATTAAAATTATTTTAAAAATTAAAATAATTAAATTTAATTATTAAAATAATTTAAAAAAAACGTTTTTAAATTGTTTTTTTCATTCTTTTAAAATTATTTTAAAAATAAAAATCATTTAAAATAATTTTAAAAAATGTTTTTAAATTGTTTTTTTAATTTAATTGTCTTAAATAAAGTAGTTAAAAATAGACATTAAAGTAATAAAACACATAAAATATTAAGTCTAGCAACAATGAAATTAAAATTGTACGGAATAATATTACAGACCAAAAGTAGCAAATATGTAGAAATTGTACCGGGAAGCATAAGAAACTTCCCCAAATATTACACACCAGGAAAATAGATAAAGGCACAAGAAAAAAAATGCAAGAACACATCAACGGGGGTCCAACTTCAATCCTCATCGTCACTCTCCACCTTCTCCTCTTCGCCATAAATTGGATAAGGGTCGTCATCGTCATTCAGAATCGGTACTCTTGTGTGGGCGGTGTCTTCCACTTGCACTTGCTCACCTGAACTCTGTGCATGTGCTTGCCTAAATTGGGCCAGTTGCTCCTCATCTGATCGTTGGCTACTAAGCAAATCTTGCACAATGGCCTCGTGGCTCGCCATTTGTTGCATGAGCTGCTCTTGTGTCAATTTTTGAATAAGCTCACGCATCTTAGGGGTCAGCTCACGCTGGTGGGAGGATCCTTTGCCATGATTCAAGGTGAGTCTGAGGGTTGCTGCAATACCCTTCCGGTACTTAGCGGCTAAGTTACCGGCGCCATATAACTTTCCTTTAGTTTTATCCCCAACAACTTTAGTCCAATTTCGGAGGGTCAAACCATGATCAACCGATGACCCTTGAGAAAGAGCCTCAGCAAGCTTCCTATCATACTCCTCCTGTATAAATAATAACAAAATAGTTAATGTCAAATAACAATTAGTTTTTAACACATAATAAAAACTAAAGCGAATAATTACAGTATACTTATCAAATATTACCTGAACTCTCCTAGCACGCTCATCGCAATATTGGCATGAACTATGTGTGTGTGTGTGTGTGTTTCCTTATGAAGCTCATTAATAAACCGCTCTCTGCGAAGCCTCCTGGCCTATTTTTCACAAGAAATAAAATTATTAATTAATTAAACATTAAATTTTATGGTCATATGCATAAAATTTTTAGTATTGATTTAAAACAATCAAATTTAACTATGATATGGAAAAATAATTAAAAGTTTATTATTTTTACCAAACATTCAGCATGCTCTCCATTGCTTATGCAGCCACCGCTGTGAATGTAGCCCTCATTTTTTCTCCTCATAACGAACACGAGCCTTTCGAAGCATATTTGAAAGACGCGCAGCAACTCTGATATGGAAGCCTTTCGAAGCATATTTGAATTCCTCCCTAAACTCTTCTCTCTTTGCCTCCTTTCCTCTTAACCCTAGTTTTATTCTTTTGCTCCGAGACGTTTTTCTTTTGTTTTGTTGTAACCCTAATTCTCTAATGTTCTCCTCTAATTATAACCACCAATTGAGTTTGTTTCTCACTTAATCTTTTTAACAGACATACTATCCGCACCCCTAAATTGGTCACTACTCTCTTGTAACTACACAGTCTGGCTACTCACACCACCCTTTGTTTAAATCATTAGAACACTACACAGATTACTAGTTACACATCCTTTTCTACCCAGTTTTACAAATGTACTACTGTTCACACACTACTTTATTATTCTTGCTAAAAATGCTATTTTCTTCCTACACTTTATTTTCTCCCACTCTTTAACCAACTAACTAACTCATCCACTTCTTCGTTACCTATTCTCCCAACAAATGCGAATAGTTAAATTACTAACATCAAACAAACAAATACTAATAAACTAATATTAAAAATCCGGGTGTTACGAAACCCATAAAGAAAGAAAAAACATTAAAAAAAATTAAACAAAACCCATAATCATCAATCAACAACAACAAGACCCACTTTTCATCAACACCTTAAAACAACATATCAAAATTTGAAGTTGAAAATGAACAGGTTGATATATAAACAATTTATCAAACACTTGGTATACTCCTCCTGTATAAATAATAACAAAATAGTTAATGACAAATAACAATTAGTTTTTAACACATAATAAAAACTAAAGTGCATAATTACAGTATACTTATCATAGATTACCTGAACTCACCTCACAGCTCATCGCAATATTGGCCGGAACTATGTGTGTGTTTCCTTATGAAGCTCGTTAATAAACGGCTCTCTGCGAAGCCTCCTAACCTATTTTTCAAAAGAAATAAAATTATTAATTAATTAAACATTAAATTTTATGGTCAAATGCATAAATTTATTAGTATCGATTTAAAACAATCAAATGTAAATATGATATGGAAAAATAATTAAAAGTTTATTATTTTTACCAAACGTTCATCATGCTCTCCATTGCATATGCAGCCACCGGTGTGAATGCAACCCCCCTTTTCCGACGCCGGGTCTTCTTTGCTTTCTCAGACTTTACCTTGAACTCCTCAAATGACCAATAGTCAACCAACTGGGTCATCAACTCCTTTCCGATCCAATGTGCCGCTTTTTTTTCTCCTCATAACGAACACGAGCGTTTCGAAGCATATTTGAATGATGCGCAGCAACTCCGATATGGAAATTTTGCCACATTCTTTTGTTGAACCTGGCGTCCCAAGTACACTTAGCCTGCATTTTTGTTAACATATTAAAGAAAATTAGTATACTATAACAAATGTGCGTATAAATTAAAATACAAATTATGATATATATTTGAAGTAACCTGAAAGACGTTAAACCATCGCTGTTTCTCATCATCATCTACATCACCGTAAGTCGTCCACAATCTATTATATCAATTGTGAATGATATCTCTGATAGCTTCCGCCGCGGGTTTGCAAGGCAAAACGCTGAAACAACAAAAACTCATAATTAATCATTACATAAACTTAAAATATACATAAAATTATTAAAACTGAACTATGTACCAATTATCATAATACTTGCGAGTTTCTTGCCCCTGTCTTAAATTATGGCAAATTGCACTATTTCTTGTAGTGAAATAAAAGATGAAGTTTTGATCTTTAACCAAAATTAGTCACAATGAAGAAGAGTTAAAAGTACCAAAGCAATGGCACAATTTTTCTGTTTTTGCTCTTCTTTGGGTTATGGTGGTAGTAGAATGGATAGAATTGTTGAGAAATTGAAGAAATTTGGGTATGAAAGCGATGAAAATGAGAAGAATATAAAAGAAGAGAGCATGGTAGAAAAAGGGTGAGTGGATGATATATTTTATGTGGAGGAAGGAATGTTAACTTATAATGGGTCAGTGAAAATAAGAAGAAATTAAACCCAAAAGTTGTTGTTTTAAGGTGTTGATGAAGAGTGGGTCTTGTTGTTGTTGATTGATGATTGTGGGTTTTGTTTAATTTTTTTTTACCGTTTTCATTTTTTTTCTGGGTTTGGTGTTGATGATTTATGAAGATGGTGATGAAGATGAAGAAGACAATGAGGGAAGAAGATGAAGAAAGTTGAAAAAAATTAGGTGGTGGTGGTGCACGGTTAGATATAGTAGTTGTTTACCTTGGTTTTTGGTAAACAACCGTTGGTTATAAACTTATTGCTTGCGAGATTAACCAATAATCTCAGGCCATTGTGTGTCGAATTCATTTGAAAATCTCTGCATGTTTTTGTTGATTCTTATGTGTTTCGAATGTATAAAAACAAAGATATTCTTCATGTTCGATTGCTTGAACTTGTCGAATGAAATAATTGCAGAATGAAGGTAAATTGCAAGAATTAACTTAAAGTAAAGTAAATTGCATTGATTCGAAATAAAGGTTGTTCACAAGAGTCTTTCATGATTCGAGACTCTTTTCTCGCTCTAACTTGGATACTTCGAGTGTGTAGAATGTTATGTATTTGATTTGTGACCCCATTTTCCTCATGGAAAACTTTAATTTATACTTAAGAAAATAACTGTACAATCCTATCCAAACTATAACTGCTGCTAACGCCTAATAACAGGAAGAATAACCTTTTTGAAATTCAAATCCTATTCCTTCGACAACCACGAACTCCGACAATTTGCAAAGGAACCTCTTCAGAAAACAACTCTAAATAATTGAGTGGTGTACAGAAAAACAGAGCATAAAACTCACAACTAACAGACTCAAAACCTAAGACTCTTTCAATGATAGCTTTGGTTGAGATGATTTTCTTCAATGACAACATCCTCTATTTATAGCTTCAGCAGCAACAT
This sequence comes from Medicago ruthenica, assembly GCA_018208015.1. Taxonomy (NCBI): domain Eukaryota; kingdom Viridiplantae; phylum Streptophyta; class Magnoliopsida; order Fabales; family Fabaceae; genus Medicago; species Medicago ruthenica. Next base: position 58,897,662 of record CM031371.1, read on the forward strand.
AAACTTTGAGCCAAATCCTTCAAAGATATATTTTCAAAATACTTTAGAAACATATAGAAGCAATTTATTTTCCAGAAATATATTTTCCAAAGATTTCTTTGAAAATATATTCACAAATAATTGAATCTAATCTTCAGAAAATATCTTGCGAAATTCTTCTTCCTTCTAGAAACGCAGCTTGGAGAATTCTTCAATTAAATCTTCAACAAATCACATGAGAAAATAAACACTCCAAGGCGCGAAAAACAGCACGCAGAAAACCAGCTTCTAAGTACTTCTGAAGTCTGCGTCTGAAGTTCTGCGTCTGAACAATTCAGCTTCTGAAGGTTGCTTCTGAAGGTCAGCTTCTGAAGTACTGTTCAGCGTCTGAACATTAGCTTCTGAAGGTTCAACGTCTGAAGTACTGTTTAGCTTCTGAAGCCCAGCTTCTGAAGTACTGTTCAGCATCTGAAGCCCAGCTTCTGAGGAACAACTTTTGAAGTTCTGTTTCCAGATTCTGAAGACCCACAACTGCTTGTATATTTGATTTTAGCAAACATGAAGCCAACAACCAAATATCCAACAATCTCCCCCTTTGGAAAATTTTTGGCTAAAATCAATTTGTTCACAAAAGTAAGTTCTTCACTCAACAAAGTACGTAACCATGAAGAACAACACATAAACGTAGCAACAGAGTCAGCATCGGGTACACTACGTTACACATAAAAACTCCCCCTGAAACATACAATAGCAGCCTTTGAAATAGATCAGCTTCCAGTTCTGAGCACATAAATCTGCATCTGATAGAAAACACATAAACTCCCCCTGAAACATAACATTCAGGAACCAACAGAGACTCCTACTCCCCCTGAACTACTGAAACAGATACACAGGAACAACTCCCCCTGAATAGAGAGACTCCCCCTGAACTACTTAACTGCTTCTGAAACAACTATACTTTTCTCCCCCTTTTTAGCCAAATAATTTTGACAAAAACAATCATGCAATCACCAGGAGTAGAAAGAACAAAAAAACAACAGAGGTTACAAACACCATCATAGCACCATACACATCAGTAACATCAGTGACACTTCTCAGACCAACAGAATCACACAGACAAAGTACCCACACACAAGGTCTCCACAGAAGAACAAAAACAATCTTTAGACTCAGCATCAGAGGCTGCTTCATCATTAGACACGGCATCAGATGCTGCTTAGTTAATGTGTGCTTCAGGCACATTCAGAGGAATCTTCTTCCCAGCAATCTGCTTCTGAAGGTCATCAATCCTCTTCTGAACATAGGGCATGATGTCTTGCTCAACATCATCCTTAGACTCACTAGAATCCACTTCCTTTCCTTTTAGTGTCTTCTTGTTTGGGACAGGGACCACTACCTTGCTCCAGACTTTAGATGGTCCAACACCTGCACTTTTGTTAGCAACAGGAGTAGGTCTGCTGGCAGCAGCAACAACCTTTCCTTTCCTATTCTTCAGCCTCTTGTCAACACTTTCACATTTTCGTCTCCATTCCTTCTTGACATTGACTACAATAGGTTCAGATTTTCTTTGCTGAAGGTGTTTTGGGTTTTCATGCAGTTTGAAACAGAAAGGCATTGTGTGCCCCTTTTTACCACAGTGATGACATATCCAAGGATGAGATGCCCTCTTGTTCTTAGATCCCTGAGGTTGGTTCTGGTGTTCCAACTTAGTTTTGCTTATCATTGGATCACATGTTTTAACAGCTGCAATGAACCTTTTAGCTGGATTTTGATGTTTGTTGTTCAAGGTCCTATCATCAAATCCAATACCACTTGGTTTCACTTGGGTCTGACTCTCCAAAATCTCTTCAAGCACATCAGCACCAGTGTTCAACATTCTGACTTGTTTCTTCACATGTTCAAGTTGAGAGTTCAGCTGGGTTACCTCATCTTTGAGATCAAAGATTTGTTGAAGATGATCACTTCTTTCAGCATGCAATTGACTGATAGTCTTCTTCTGATTTTCTAGCTGCTTGCGAACTTATTCATAAGTAGCCAGTTCTTCACGAGACAGTTCTTCATCACTGAATTCAGTATCAGATGATTCTTCAGAACCTGATGGTATTTCAGAAACTGATGGTGCTTCTGAATCCTTAACTTTATCACCAGACATGTGTCTACCAGTTAAAGTAACAACTTGTTTGGCAGACTCATACTCCACTTCTCCTTCTGAGTCATCAGACCAAGACACAGCCAAACTTTTCTTTTATTTCTTGAGATATGTTGCACATTATGTCCTATAGTGGCCATATCCTTCACACTCATGACACTGAGCACCTTTGGATTGATTGCTTTTCGCATCAGTTCTTGTCTTCTGCTTTAGAATTTTCTTAAATTGTTTACTCAACATCACAAGATCCTCTGATATGCTTTCATCATTTGCTACAAAATCAACACCTTTCCCCTTCTTATCAGTTCTGGCTATTTCAAAATTCTGAAGAGATCCTATCAATTCCTCAACCTTCATACTGGAGATATCATGTGCTTCCCAATGGCAGTCACCTTCATGTCAAATCTCTTGGGTAGAGATCTGAGAATTTTTCTCACAAGTTTCTCATCAGAAACTTTTTCTCCAAGTGAATCAAATGAGTTAGCCATGTCCAGAACATTCATATAAAAGTCTTGTATGTTCTCATCCTCCAACATTTTGAGATTTTCAAACTTGGTGGTGAGAAGTTGAAGTCTGGACAGTTTTACCTTGGATGTGCCTTCATGAGTAGTTTTAAGAATCTCCCAAGCATCCTTAGCCACAGTGCACTACTTGATCAGTCTGAACATATTCTTGTCCACTCCATTGAATATAGCATTCAAGGCCTTGGAGTTTGCAAGAGTTAATTCATCTTCTACCTTAGACCAATCTTCCTCTGGTTTTAACTCAGCAGTCTTCTTACCCTCTTTGTCAAGCACAACAGGATGTTCCCAACCCTTCAAAACTGCTTTCAAGGTCTTACTTTCTATGGATTTAAGGAAAGCACTAATGCGTGATTTCTAATATTCATAGTTGGAACCATCGAACAGAGGTGGTCTGTTTACAAATCCTCCTTCTTTCTCCACTATGCCAGAAAAAACCTTCCCTGGAGCTCACCCTAAAACAGGCAGGGTGCCTGCTCTGATACCAATTGAAATTTCTGGCAGGACTTGATTCTGAACCGTAAAACAGAGTATGCAAAACAACAGTTCAGAAGCAGAATAAAAAACAGATAGAAAGTAAAACACACAGGTGATTTGTTAACCTAGTTCGGTGACAAACACACCTACGTCTGGAGGCTACAAAGCCAGGAAGGAAATCCACTATAATAGTATCAATTCGAAGTCTTATGTGAACAACCCCTGTTTCACAGCCTTCTCACTTAATCACTACCCGTGGTATTTCTACCTAGGAACTCCTAGATATAAGACCCCTCTTACTTCCCTCAGTTAATCACTGCCCCAGTGATTATCAGACCCTAAACAAACAAAGATGAAGACACTCTTCAAAACATAATCAGTTACTTTTGCTTAAAAGCTTCAAGTGAGCAACAGTTACAACTCAATAAACTAACCCAACTCTAAACAATTGAGTGGTGTACAGAAAAACAGAGTCTACAACTCACAACTAACAAACTCAAAACCTAAGACTCTTTCAATGATATCTTTGGTTGAGATGATTTTCTTCAATGACAGCGTCCTCTATTTATAGCTTCAGTAGCAAGATAAACTTTGAGCCAAATCAGCCAAAGATTCATACCTGCCAGAATTTTAGTATGTTTTCGTTCCAAGATGTTATGGTATTCTGGATGAAAGCCTGTATGTGTTCTTTTCTTCTATGGTGTGTTGTTGAACTGTGTAGCAGATTTCTGGGTGTGTTCCCTTTATCTTTCTGCTGCTTGTGTTCTCAAGATATTTGTGCACTCATGTGCTGTGGTCTGTAATATTTGGTACTGCTGTTACTTTTTTGCTACTAATATGGAGGTTTGCCAAATTCTGCTAAAAAAGGAGAGTAGAAGTAGTAGTATATCTTTGTTGTTATTTCTAGCATGAGTTAAATACTTGATATGATCATGTTGGTCCTTATCCCTTGAGGCTTAATTCTGGTATGAGCTAAGTATGCATGTTAGATTGTGTGTCTTCTGAAGACCTAGAGTTTGTACCTCTTCCATTGAGGTTTATTCTGCTATGTGGAGTATGCATGTTATATATTTTTTCTTCTGGTGTTATGCATGATGTTCTGGACATCTTTATTTTGTGTGGAGTTTATTTCTCCGTATGTGATTGAAGTATTCTGTTGGAGTTTATTTCTCCTATTCGTATGAAGTTTTTTGTGAGGCTGGATACTATCTAAATTCCGCTGTTGAGTGTGCCTTTGATGTTTTGGTGAAATTTTTTCCACTTGTGCGTTATTTCTTTTGAAGAATATTCTATGAAGTAGCGTTAAAGATGTGTTTGTTCCTACATGAAGTTTTCAAATATGATTTTGAAGGAAGTTATTCTTGTATCTCTCTTGTTACATTGATTTTCTAGTCAAAGATTGTTTTAGCCAAAATTTGCCAAAGGAGGAGATTGTTGGGTTTCTATATTGTGTTAGCTTCATTTTGTTAAAACAAGAAGTTCTAGCAAGATGTTGTACTAGATGTCCTAAACATGTAAGTACAACATCTTAGCTTAAGGTGAAGTGCTTTGTTTCGCATCTTGGAAGATTGTGTTTTAGCGTGATATCAAAGAAGATTTGATTAAAGATTTGATTCACGTAGCTTGTGCTTCAAGAGGCGTGTGTTTCTAGAAGCTGCATAGGAAGGTTTTGCTTTGCCATATTTCCTAAGTTAAATGTCCTAAACATTTTAGGAAATGTCATACCCCAATTTTTGACCTAAAATTTCTTTTTTTACTCGTCTTTTTGGTTCGGAATTTTTTGTCGTCTTAGACGAAATTTCGACAGAAAGGTATTTTAAAATACCTCATTTTTTTTTAATTTCGTCCGGGTCCGTCTTTTTGTTTTTATTATTATTTTTATTTTTATTTTTATTTTTATTCTTTTAAATGTTTTTATTATTATTTTATTTAGTGCTATTATTATTTTTTTTAGTTACCTTTTTTAATTTTTACGGCTGCCTTTTTTTGTAGAGGAGACTTTGTTAATAATTTATTTTGTTTTTAATTTGTCATTTAAGTTGTCATTCACTGACCTTTATGGACAGTGATGGCAAATTAGTGTATATAGAGAGTCATCAGTAACAGAGAAGGGGGGGCAGCAATCAGTCATACAAAAATCCCAAACAGTCACGGCAATCCATCAAAAATCATCAGAAACAATACAAAAAGATCAGTCACCAGGAATCAAAAAACCCAAAGCCAATCCCATAAGCAAAGAATTCAGTCAGAACCACCACCAAAAACTACAATCACCAGGAACTCACACTCACCATCAAACCCCAACCAAAACCAACAGCCCCACAAACCACCTCAACCACTCACGACCTCCACCATACCACAAACCACCTAACCACCATCCAAGCCACCAGATTCGGCCATCACCCATACGACCACCACATTCGGCCATCTCACTACGCAACCCACACCAAAACAGTCACGCCACCCATCTCCTCCCACACACACGCAAACTTGCGCCCCCACCTCCCCATAACAACAACACAGCCGTGACTACCTATCTCCCACACACACACACACACAAACTGAGCCACCTCCTCCCAATCACCACCATCAAACACCCTAAGCCGAAGCCAGACCAAGAAGAAGAGAGGTAGTTTTTCTTAAAAAAAAAGTTTAGATCTAGGTTTTTTAAAATAGTTCTGGAAATTTTTGGATAGGTTTTTGAAAAGAGGAGAGAAAAAGGGGTTGAAAAACGTTTTTTTTTTTTAAAAAAAGGGAGAAGTTTTCTTCTCCGGCGCGGCGGCGCCGCCCCCTGGGCCGGCCGGCCACCGCGCCGGAGAACTTGTTCCGGCCAGAGGATGAGAGAGGGAGAGAGGAAGAGGAAAGGGGAAGGAAAGAGAGAGAAAGCCCTTGAAAAATGATGAAAAAACCGGCCAACTCTTTATTTATATAAACACCGAACCGGTTCGGTTTGCTTAGACCGGACCGGTACGGTTCTCTCTACTTTTTAGCCCAATGGGCACTTCCCCGGCCCATATTCTTCCTCTTCCTTTTTCTGCTTTTTTCTTTTCTGTTCTTTTCCACACCCCATTCCAGCTATTGCACCCCCCGTTTCCTATTATTTTTATTTCTTTGTTTTATTTCGTTTTCTTGCATTTTCTTTTATTTATTGCATTTCTCATCCTTTATTTAATCTTCATGCATTTCATCTTATTGTTCTTTTTATCTTTTGCATTTTTTTTCATTTTTTTACTTTATTTTATTCTCTCAATTTTGTAGTTTTCTTTAGGTTAATTATCATGCATTTTTTTTTACTTTACTCATTTTAATGCTTTATAATTCAGCATCTCATGCATTCTTTTACTTTTATGTGGCATGTTTATTTCTTTGTTTTTGCATATCTTGCATTTTTACTCCTTTATCTTTAGCATATTTATTTTAGTGCATTTGCAATTTTATTTTTATTTATTAAATGTAAAAATATAAATGAGAATATGCACCGACACTCGCACTTTATTTTTTTGCTTTATGTCAAAACAAAAAATATTAGGTTAGTTTATTTCTGAAGGATTTCGTGGTGATCCAATGTCACCATGGAAATTCCTCGTGTTTATCCTTTTTAGTTATGTTCCTTTCGTTTTAGTTCATTATCAAAAAAATACAAAAACATGCAAATAATCAAAAACTCAAAAAATCTTTTTCTAAACAAACCTTGATTTTCAATCAAGTATCCTTTTTCCTCTTTTATTTTCTTTAAATAACCATTAATCTACTTTAACAACACTTTAATCATTTTCCAAAAATTAAAAAAACACAAACCAATCTCATTTTGCCACTTGGCCTTTATTTTATCTTTAAAACTTTTTTTAAAAACCAATAAAAAATACAAAACAAATCAATCGTCATTTTTACCCCGAACTACGAGGTTTTGATCCCTCACGGGTACGTAGGCAAAGGACTTTGTCCTTCCAAATCATAAAAAAATAAAAAAAAAACATTTTATTTTCCTTTCCTCACTACTCTAATTCCTTCTTTTCTTTTAAAATAAGCAAGTTATAGCCAAAATAAATAAATAAAATCAAGAGGTTCTCATAGAGTACTACGAACGTTTAGGGTGCTAATACCTTCCCTAAACGTAAGTAACCCCCGAACCCTAATCTTTAAAAATGTGGTAATTTAGAACTTTTTTCCACTTTTCATTTAAAAAAATTAAAAGTTCAGTCGTGAAATAAAATTAGTGAGTCAACGCTAATCAATAGCTTGATCTCCGAAAATCATCACGACAGGAAACAATATATTTGCTCCTAGAAGATTATGAAGACCATATATACGTTTTTGTCAGCTGTATTTGTTTAGCACGAATGAAGAAAAAGCCCATGCTTACTTTGGTTATATAAGGAAGACTCAAAACTGTGTGAAGACTTATGAAATCAGAATTATTGAATTGAGTCTTTTATGGTTTCACTGTTAAGCCTTATGCTTAATTTGTATACCTCTCTTTGTATCACCTTGATGCATGTAGTTGGTTTGTTTAGTTGAGTTGTACTATTGTTATTTGTAAACCGCTCTAGTGCAACTTGCAAGAGTAGGTTGTGTTTATTAGATTTGTTCTCCTATTTGACTGTAATCGTGATTGAGACAATCACAGGGGCTATGATTGAGAGAAGAAAATGAGAGAGATCTCATCTCTAGGGGGAGTCCTAGGTAGAAATTCAAGGGTAGTGATTAGGTGATAAGACTGTAATATCCCGCTTAAATGTGACTTAAACAGTGTTGCAAGAACTAAATGAAAGGAATGGCAATTATGAAATAAGTGGCAATGGCATAGTGGTAATTTTGAGGGAAATGGATATTGGATAAATATGATTTTTGGGTTATGTTTCTACTCATTTCTTCCATTCAAAAATCTGATTTTTCTCTCCCTTTTCTCTCCCATTTTCGCCCTCCCCTTTCATCTTCACTTCATCATCAATCTTTAACCCTTAACCTAGTATTTTCCTCCCCAAACTCTCTTGTGGTAAGCAAGCTTGTGTTGGAGAATTTTGGAGCAAGAAGAAAGAGTAAAGCCAAAGAGTGGAGGTGTTCTTGAGTGGAGCCTTTGGAGCTTGAAGCTAGGATTTGGATTCAAGACTTAGCAAGCAATCCTTGGGTTTGAGGTGAGCTCTTAGAGGGTTTTAGAACCCTACTTCGTTTAAGCTTAATAGTTATAGGATTATGAGTTATTTTGATAGATCCATGCCTTGATCCCTTGATTGGTTTGTGAATACATGTTTGGTGTGTGATATCTTGCTCATATGTCATAGCAAAATCCATTCCCACAAGTTAATGGGTGATTGGGGATGTTTTGGTTAGCCTAGGAAGTGAAATTTTGAGTGCTGCTGAAGCCAAAATCGTGCTCCGATTTATGGGCATCGTGCTACGATTTTATACCCTGTTTTTCATGAAACTTTCGCAGAAAATCGTGCTACGATATCCCCATATCGTGCTACGATATTGGTCCTTCCAGCACAAAATTTTCGTGAGCTTTGGCTTAGTAATGGGAAAGGATTAGGGATAGGCATGGTATTAGGAGATGTATACTTGTACTCCTAAGTTATATAGATGTGTATAGGGCTTGGTAATGGGATTATTTCTTGAAGTGAAATCCCTACATTCCTTTAAGAATGTGCAAGCTTAAGAACATGAGAGTTGGTATGAATTACTCATCATAGTTATAGACAAGTTAATAGAGTTGGTTTTCCAACAACAATAGGAGGCTTATGAGAACGATAAGCCAAGGTTATAGATTACAGGTTATAGATTACAGTATTGTTACAGATTCATAGTAACAGATTATATGTTCATACGTTATAGTTAAAGAATTAAAGATTAAAGATATTGGCGTGCTTGCACGTTTCACAGTCATAGGCATGTTCAGCAGACTCCGGGATTCGCCGGATGGGACTTCTCCGAGAGGGTTGTCCACATGCAATTTCATAGGGAGTCCGGTGTTAGCCTGATTGTCAGGAGTTTCATCGGGTCATAGGGAGACGTATCTCGGGGTTGCTCCACCCGGGGTGCCCTCCGTAAAATGAACTCAGATAATTGTTTGTTCAACGCTAACAGCTAACATAAAACTGCTATCGAACTGTTTATAGGTTTTATGTTTTATAGTTATAGTTAAAGTTACAGTTACAGTTATAGTCACAGGAAACATACAGTTATAGTTATAGTTATAGACTGTTATCAGGAAGTGATCCTAGGTCTTCCCCTCGATCACTAAGTCATAGATACAGACATGATCACAGTTATGGATTTAGACAATTATAGTTACAGTCATAGGCCGTTATGGCATTGGCTATAGACAGTCACATCAAAGGTTAAAGGCAGTTTAAGTTATAGTTACAGGAGAACTTATAGTCATAGACAGTTAAAGACTTGGCGATCATAGGTTATCCCCGAGATTGCCAAGGTAGGCATGGCGACCCTAGGTTCCCTGTGGTTGCCAACAGTAGGTTGGGTAGAGCTCACTGAGACATTATGTCTCATCCCATTCCTTCTGGTGCAGGTTTACAGGTTAGTCAGAGGTTCGTGACGAAGATCTTCATAGAGGTACTGGATGGAGTGCATTTACTCGTGGTGTACCAACTCAGAAGCTTTGTGGACATTTGTAAAAGTATTGTAACGGTATTGGATTATTGTACAAACGAGTAAACATGTATTTATTTCTGTTGTGATGTAATATTATTATTGAAATTTTTAAATGTATCCAGTATCAGTTTAACGCACATGCTAATATACTAGTTAAAGTTAGTATGGGTGTTACAATTGGTATCAGAGCAGGTCGATTCAGACCGTGCCATGGGTCATTTAAGATTCAATAAAAGTAGTGGAATCATTGGGTTCCGGATGTTGTTCTAAATGTCACATCTAGTTGAGCCTGATCAACTCAGTCTAGTATATGACAGTTAGGACAAATGTTCGAGAGCTGAATGTGACCAAGGAGGAAAGAAGTGTATGAAGGGCGAAGGTTTACAGCGTCAGATTTTAAGACGGAATTGGCAAGGTATTTAATGCCAAAGGATGGTTCTCTAACGGTGAAGTATCTGAGCCAGTTAATGGCAAAGTCTCAGAATTATAAGAGGTATTTAAGAGAAGGGTCAAGTATCTTAACTAGTTGGACGCATCCGTGAGCGATGCTTTCTCCGAGGAGATGTGTAGAGTAAAGGATTATAGAACACTCCGAAGAATGATTTGGAATCCTAACGGGAACTGTAATTTGGAAAGTTAAAGTTAAGGGTTGATTAGAGTTTTAATTCCGGCTGCAGATGCAATGGATTGTGTTATCAAACCCAGCGACTTGGAATGAGGAATGAACAGTTAATTAATGGAAGCTCTGGACTTCCAGTGAGGATATAGTGTGTAAGGTGGAAGGACCTGCACACTTAAAACGGACGAGATTTAAATATCTGATAGGTAAGAGACTCGTTTATGGATTAAGCGAAATAGTGAACGGACGGAACAGGTTACCTTCCTTTATTGTGGGTCATCAAGATACTTTGTATGAGGAACGCGAGCTTAGCGATGAGTGAAGGAAACCCCCGGTAAAGGTTGAATTTTGTGTGGTCGGATTATAGTAGATCACTTCGAGGATTAAACAGGAATTAGCTAAGGACTATTGTGAGGCTCAACGTCACTTATATACAAGTTATAATTAAAGTATGGCTGAAGTTAAGGAGTTCTATTTTCTCTTTCGATGGGCTCCTTGCATACGTATTCAGGTAAGCCGACAAAGATCACACTATGTGGGTATGTGTTAAGAAGGTAGAAAATACATACTTTGGATTGTTTGCAACCATGAAGAGGGTAACGGTCGAGAAGTCAGATGGACTAATTAATTCAGATAACGAGATTAGAATGGAATTATGAATACAGTAATAAGTTATAGGAAGGATCCAATGGAAAATGTTGAATATTGAAGCTTACAGATTTATTAATCGGGTACTCGAAGAGGTATATCATATGTTTGAATTTACAGGAGAGCCGGTAAAAGTTGAGTTTTAACCAGACGGATTATTCCCGGAGCAATCCGAGAAGTAACCAAGAGTTATGTTAGAGTTATGTGGACCCAAGTGTCTGGAAAAGGTTGTGGATGAGAAATCCCTATGGATAAATTACAGGACGAGACTCGATTCATTAATTGATTAAGTATATGAAAGACGAGAATTTCCGGAAGTCATAGAATGTTTCTAGAAGTGGCCACCAGTATTTAATGTATGAACTTAAGTTATTTTAATAGGAGCATCATTGGGCTCGTATTCATTGTTAAAGATTGTCTACAGGTTTCGGCGTGTTTCGTAAAAGTAAGAATTTCGTTTATGTTTGAAAGGAAAAGCAAAGTCAAGCGTCGAGCAATCAGTAAGTTTAACAGGTGGTTTAAACCATAAGAGAAATTATAATGCAAGACGGTTACGTAGGGTAACTACAAAGTTATAAAGTCAAAGGATTGGCCAAAGAGATTTTATATGGTAATAGGGGAGTATTACTTTTATCCCAAGGTTAATTGTTTAAAGCAGAGTTGCGCAGCGGAGAAGTAATTCAATAATGAGTTAAAAGACAAATCAAAGCTGAAATTTAGAGAAAAGAATGTTTGTGAAATCCTTGTCAGAGGAACTACAGGAAAGGTATTTAGAGATTAATTCTCAAGTTACAGAATATGTGTAAGTAATGATGACTTGAACTTATCATCGGTTCTAACAGGGAATTTTAATAGATACGTCGAGGAATGTATCAGACCCCAAAACTTATGAGATAAGAGAATCGAAGCAGGTTGATAACTTTAAAGGATGTAATTATAGCACGCGAAGGAGGCCACATTTCATACGGTGATTTAGCTGTTTAGCTCAGTAACTTAAAGTTAATTCGAGTAGTAAGTTTAACCAGAGAGGGATTATGCCGTGGCATACAGTTATTCCGCATCGTATCCGCGTTATGCTAGCATGTCGCATGTAACAGGCATGTAATAGGTTATGTTTAGTATTATGTATACTGATCAGGCAGAGTTTATGCTACTTAGATAGTAGTGTAACATATTTTATAGTCGTGTGACATGTATCGGTAACCGTGGTACGTAGTCGGTAATGTTTTAATAGAAAAGTCATATGCATAACAGGGTTGTTATTATTGAACAAATTTCGGTAGAGGAATTCAGAAATTCTCGGACTTAATGTTAACAGTTAAAGGAAGGAAATGTTTTATACAGATCAGAAGAGTACACATAGTTTATAGTAAAAGGTTACGTGAATTGAAGTTATGAATTAAAGGATTCAGAGTTTAAGAGTGCTATTTTGATAGCGAACAGAATAGAGTTTTCTTTTTGAGAACGGAGAATGTCCTTGGACAAAATAAGTTTAACGCCAATGGAATATAACCATAATTTATGTTATGGGATTGTGGACGTTCAAAGAATACAAGTATGAATCAAAAGTTAAGAGAGTGATCTTGGTTGACGAGGCGGCGTACTGTGTACCCGATAGGAGTGTACACGTACTCGATCATGTATAGAAGCGATGTGCTATGAATAATGTTATATGATGGTATGTGAGACGGCTTATGCTACGTGTCACTTGTACTAAACTTCCATAAGTTGAAATTATTGGTAAAGCCGGTATTAATTTCCATGAGTGAGCAATATTTTGATTAAAGTAAGATTGTCAGAATCATAGAAAGAAGAAGAAAACCCTAAGACCTTTAGCTACGTGTTATGGTGGATTAGTTAAATTAGAGCACGAGTGACTTATAAGTTTTCTCGAGCTTTAAGGATTACAACAATGGAAATGTGAACAATGGTCATGGTAGTGATAATAGTTACATCAGGATGTTAGATAGAAAGGAATTTGTACCAAAAGTACGGCCACCTTCTTGAATTTGAATCGTGAAAGTACTTGCAACGGACTTTATTTCCATTTGAGAATGTATGATATCAGATGCTTTGCGGTACAAGACTAATTTATATGAAGAATGTTAAGAATGTAACAGTAACAGGTCGTCTTGCGAGACGAAAATTAAAGACAAAAGTTCTTTAAACTAAAAGTAATGTAATAGATCCCTCGGGAAGTGGGAATAATTGAGGAAAAACAGAATGACTCCACGACTACAGGTTAATATGGATATGTTGGTTCAGATAATCATACGCCTTAACAGATAATAGTTATGTAATATACGTTAGACCTTTCGGCAGAAAAGAGATTGTCTTATGTTATGATGTACAGTGATGGGAGTCATGGCTAAAGAACAAGTTTTAACCAATATGGTTTAATCGAGACGTGTGACTAATCTATGTGTCAGACCTTAGAGTTGCCATGGAATCCCAATAAGCAAAAAGAATTGGAAACTTTCATAGTAAAGGAAGAGGTAGAAAGAATTTATCTTACAGGATCTCATAAGGATTATCTAAATTTCGAGGACGAAATTTCTTTTAAGGGGGGTAGAGTGTAATATCCCGCTTAAATGTGACTTAAACAGTGTTGCAAGAACTAAATGAAAGGAATGGCAATTATGAAATAAGTGGCAATGGCATAGTGGTAATTTTGAGGGAAATGGATATTGGATAAATATGATTTTTGGGTTATGTTTCTACTCATTTCTTCCATTCAAAAATCTGATTTTTCTCTCCCTTTTCTCTCCCATTTTCGCCCTCCCCTTTCATCTTCACTTCATCATCAATCTTTAACCCTTAACCTAGTATTTTCCTCCCCAAACTCTCTTGTGGTAAGCAAGCTTGTGTTGGAGAATTTTGGAGCAAGAAGAAAGAGTAAAGCCAAAGAGTGGAGGTGTTCTTGAGTGGAGCCTTTGGAGCTTGAAGCTAGGATTTGGATTCAAGACTTAGCAAGCAATCCTTGGGTTTGAGGTGAGCTCTTAGAGGGTTTTAGAACCCTACTTCGTTTAAGCTTAATAGTTATAGGATTATGAGTTATTTTGATAGATCCATGCCTTGATCCCTTGATTGGTTTGTGAATACATGTTTGGTGTGTGATATCTTGCTCATATGTCATAGCAAAATCCATTCCCACAAGTTAATGGGTGATTGGGGATGTTTTGGTTAGCCTAGGAAGTGAAATTTTGAGTGCTGCTGAAGCCAAAATCGTGCTCCGATTTATGGGCATCGTGCTACGATTTTATACCCTGTTTTTCATGAAACTTTCGCAGAAAATCGTGCTACGATATCCCCATATCGTGCTACGATATTGGTCCTTCCAGCACAAAATTTTCGTGAGCTTTGGCTTAGTAATGGGAAAGGATTAGGGATAGGCATGGTATTAGGAGATGTATACTTGTACTCCTAAGTTATATAGATGTGTATAGGGCTTGGTAATGGGATTATTTCTTGAAGTGAAATCCCTACATTCCTTTAAGAATGTGCAAGCTTAAGAACATGAGAGTTGGTATGAATTACTCATCATAGTTATAGACAAGTTAATAGAGTTGGTTTTCCAACAACAATAGGAGGCTTATGAGAACGATAAGCCAAGGTTATAGATTACAGGTTATAGATTACAGTATTGTTACAGATTCATAGTAACAGATTATATGTTCATACGTTATAGTTAAAGAATTAAAGATTAAAGATATTGGCGTGCTTGCACGTTTCACAGTCATAGGCATGTTCAGCAGACTCCGGGATTCGCCGGATGGGACTTCTCCGAGAGGGTTGTCCACATGCAATTTCATAGGGAGTCCGGTGTTAGCCTGATTGTCAGGAGTTTCATCGGGTCATAGGGAGACGTATCTCGGGGTTGCTCCACCCGGGGTGCCCTCCGTAAAATGAACTCAGATAATTGTTTGTTCAACGCTAACAGCTAACATAAAACTGCTATCGAACTGTTTATAGGTTTTATGTTTTATAGTTATAGTTAAAGTTACAGTTACAGTTATAGTCACAGGAAACATACAGTTATAGTTATAGTTATAGACTGTTATCAGGAAGTGATCCTAGGTCTTCCCCTCGATCACTAAGTCATAGATACAGACATGATCACAGTTATGGATTTAGACAATTATAGTTACAGTCATAGGCCGTTATGGCATTGGCTATAGACAGTCACATCAAAGGTTAAAGGCAGTTTAAGTTATAGTTACAGGAGAACTTATAGTCATAGACAGTTAAAGACTTGGCGATCATAGGTTATCCCCGAGATTGCCAAGGTAGGCATGGCGACCCTAGGTTCCCTGTGGTTGCCAACAGTAGGTTGGGTAGAGCTCACTGAGACATTATGTCTCATCCCATTCCTTCTGGTGCAGGTTTACAGGTTAGTCAGAGGTTCGTGACGAAGATCTTCATAGAGGTACTGGATGGAGTGCATTTACTCGTGGTGTACCAACTCAGAAGCTTTGTGGACATTTGTAAAAGTATTGTAACGGTATTGGATTATTGTACAAACGAGTAAACATGTATTTATTTCTGTTGTGATGTAATATTATTATTGAAATTTTTAAATGTATCCAGTATCAGTTTAACGCACATGCTAATATACTAGTTAAAGTTAGTATGGGTGTTACAAAGACGGTGAACTAGGTTTGTTCACATAGGACTTTGAACTAATACCATTATAGTGGATTTCTTTTCTCGACATGGATGCCCCCAGATGTAGGTGACGTTGCACCGAACTAGGTTCAAATATCCTGTGTTCTTCCTTCCATACACTTTACTTTATTATTGTTTATTGTGTTATGTTAGTATATCTAGTGTCCAGGATATTCCGTTAGACATTCCTGGTGTCCCGGACATCACGTATAACATCTGTCCAGTGAGCGCCATAATTTCATGTGGAAAAATAAAAAGTATGGGTTTCCTC
This sequence comes from Medicago ruthenica, assembly GCA_018208015.1. NCBI lineage: Eukaryota > Viridiplantae > Streptophyta > Magnoliopsida > Fabales > Fabaceae > Medicago > Medicago ruthenica. Next base: position 58,913,600 of record CM031371.1, read on the forward strand.
CCATTCAACGCTTATTTTCGGTCACTATCTTGATGAAATAGGTTGCCTCCTATTCAGCGCGTGTTTTACGTCTCGAGCCTGATGGATATGTCAAACTTGTGCTCTTGAACCTCTTTGGAGCAGGCTCGTCTTCTTTTGTATTCAATCCTTGAACATAATTCCGCAAGTGTATTATTTCACTAGCCGAGACTTTTGCATACCATCTAGTGTGTTCCAATACTTCGACACAATTGTTCTTGCAGATGCGAGTCATGGTGAAGGGACCATTCCACCCCTTGTTAGTTTGAGTTGGTGGATAGAAAAGTTTGTGTGACTTGATCAAGACGTCGTCTCCTCTTTTGAAGGTTTTGGTGTCTTCAGCTTTGACTGGGACTTCTTCAACAGAGTTGACTTGTCTTATCTCTTCCTTTACCGCCAGCTTCGTCACTCATGGCTTCGCCTATGTTCCTCTAATCCTTGTTGTCTGCAGTGTCCTCATTTTTCCAAGTCTTTCTTGAAAAATTCTTTTATGAGTTTTCTTCAGTTCGAGAACCTTCGATAAGTTAAATAGAAAGATATTTCACTACAGCCAGTTTTTAAAGTTAATGGAGAAACGTCACCTAGTGCTGGGTGAAATTTGAAATGTCGTAATTTTAATTCCTAATTTTAAATAGTCTTTTTTTTTAGTTCGTGTTATATCTAGACTCGATTAACTAGTATGACCTACTTACTAGTATGCAATGCAAACTCGATCTAACTTGACTATTATTATTACCTAATGATTATGACTTACTAACTAAGACTTGATTGTTATTATAACTAGATGCTAATCCTAATCCTAAATGCAAAAATGAACTGACTCTTAACATTAAATGTGCTAATGTTAACTAGACTCTATCTAATGACTATAGTTATTATAACAACTGTTATTATTACTACGACTCTTAAAATGCATGATTGTTAGAAGGTCTTTTAAGACAAAAAGAATGTGTTGCAAAAGCTTACAATAAAAAAGTTAAGTCGAAATCATTCTCTTTAGGAGATTTAGTTTGGAAAGTACTTTTGCCTATGGATAAAAAAGATAGAGTCTTAGGAAAATGGTCCCCAAATTGAGAAGGTCCATTTAAAATTATACAAGTATTTTCGAATGGTGCTTATGAAATCGAAGAGTTAGCTTCCGACGGTCGATTATTTCGCATAAATGGTAAATACTTAAAAGGGTATAAGCCAATTTTACAGGAAGTTAAAATAGATCAAGAGTAGTTTCATGCAGACATTCAAAACATGACATTCAAATTAAAACAAAATTAATGAAAAGGGGTAATTGTCGAAATACAAAGGCATTGCCAAATTACAAACCAAAATTCCAAAATAAAAATGGATATTGCCATGTTACATTTTTTCATGACAACACCAAATAAGAAGAAAATTAAAACTAAAGCCTAAAGTCGAAGATTAGACTTCAATCTTTCATAGGCAGCTTTGGAATGTTTCAGCTTCAAGTCAACAAAAGTCTCTTTTTGAACCAAGCCTACCACTTCAGCTTCAAGCTTAGAAGCAGTCTCATAATGATCAACAGCTTCCTTTGCTTTCGACTCCATCTAGTTTTTCACTGAGTTGGGATCAATGTGTTTTATTTCAGCCTTCCTTTGTTTAGCAGCTCTGATCTTTGCTTGGAGTCTTTCGACTTCCACTTCCCATTGAGAAATGTTGATATCCAAAGTCATAAACTCCTCATCTTCTATCTTAATCTCTGTTTCCAGAGAGAGTGCCTCAACTAGGGAAGAGTTATATTTCTCAAGGTGTTGTTGTCGAAGGTTGTTTTGAATAGTCACCTTCTTGTGTATATCCTTCTTGCTACGAAAATTCTTGGCAATTTGATCCACTAGGGGATCAAATTTTTCCAGAAAGGCAACAAGAGACTCGTTGGAAGCTGATTCTGGAGAATTGTCGAGCATGTTTACCAGTGACCTCATATTGTAACACCCATATAGAGATTGCCTAGGATCTCTTACGAGTATTAAAATTTCGTACCGGATACATTAAATACAATACAGAAAGATTGATAATGTCTATATAAAACATAAGTTTATTATACATCTCATAATCCGATACAACATTCTTCATAATTTACATCATGATACATCATCCATATACAAATGTCCAAATAACAAAATCACAAACAGCACGATCAATCCGTAGCTTTCTCTTTACCTTTTCGTCGTGCTACCTGCGAGGAACCTGCACCAGAAGGAAAGGGATGAGACATAACGTCTCAGTGAGCTCCTACCCTACCTACTGTTTGGCAACCTCGGGGAACCTAGGGTTGCCGTGCCTACCTCGGCGAACTCGGGAATACCTATGATCGCCAAGTCTCAACCTTTACTTATTTCGCGATCAAGGGGAAAACCTAAGATCGCTACTTATCTTTAATATTCTCATCATTTGCTAACTTATCTCATGCTCAGTGGTCTTGGGGACAATCTATGACCACTTCTATAACTAGGAACTAACTGTCCTATTCCTCAATACATTTATAAATAAACCTTTCGTCATTCATATCTTAAGTTAGCAGTTAGGGTTGAACAAACATAACATTATCTTGGTTCATTTTACGGAGTGCATCCGGGTGGAGTAACCCCGAAGTACATCTCCCTTCTTACCGGTGAAAATTCCTATCATATCAGGCTAACACCGGACTCCTCTTATTTGTGTGGCTGCTCTCGCGAGCGGTAACTTCACCGTCCCAGCTGCCATTTAAGGCGGTAACTTCACGGGGACCCCCTGTATACTAACTAACGAGCAGACAGGAGACACATTAACTTTATAGACTTGGATGTGTAGCTGCCCTCACGAGCGGTAACTTCACCGTTCCGGCTGCCATTAAAGGCGGTAACTTCACAGGAACCCCTCGTATACTAACTAGCGAGCATACGAGAGACACATCAAGCCATCTTAATAATTAATCATCATTCTTAGATTCGTGAATACCGAATCGAATTCATAACGTTGCTTGTAAGGGTTAAACCCTAATCTAGTTCCTTGCCTTCACTATAAATTACTTAGGGATTAATAAATCCCTCTCTTATCATGGTACCTTTACTCACTTATAGTTCATCTATATATTCCCCAAAGGTTGGGTCTTTCTATGCCTAAAACATCGCTTAATCACTACTAATTGTTATTGAGTCCAGGGTAGCGTTGGTAAGCCGGAATGGTGCAAGAAAATGATGAAAAAACATAGTATGTATGGCCCTGTCACATCGTGTCACGATTTGGAAATCGTGACACGATTTTCTACCCAGAAAATCAGTTACTTCCTGCCTGTGAAATCGTGACACGATTGGAAAATCGTGACACGATTTTACCTGCAGTTAGACAGCATTTGGCAAGTTTTAAACGTGATTTTTCACCAATTCAGCTTATCCAACATACCCAGACATAATAACATGTTTAAGGATCATTTTCTAAGGCATATAACTAGTTCATACCATCAATAATCAAGAATTAACATAGAAAGGCAAATAGGTACCACAAACCCTAAACTAGGTAATTAAGCTGTAAACTTACAGACTTACTTAAACGGGTTCTAAAACCCTGTGGAGCTCACCTTAATCCACAATTTGGTGCTGATTACACTTGTTCTCCAAAACCCTAAGTCTCTCCAACTCTAACTCTTGATTCTCTTTGTTTTCTCCTCTTCACTTCTCTTGATCTTTCTTCCTACCCAAGCTTGCCTTGCAAAGTTTCTTGCTAGATTTTAGAGTGAAGTTTGGAGGGATGATGGTAAGGTGGGATGGGCGTGTGAGATGAGGAGGGGAAAGGGAAAAATCTGAATTTTTGAAGATGAATGAAGGAATGGAAAGGATAGGAAATAAATATCTTTCCATTTTCTATCTAATCCCCAACTTAGCCTTATTTACAAGTTTGCCATTTCTCTTAATTTCTTATTTGTTTTGCTTGCTTCTCAAGCTTCTACCATTAATAACTGATACTTAAAAGCGGGATATTACAATCTACCCCCCTTAAAGAAATTTCGTCCTCGAAATTTAGAATTTACCTGAAAATAGATGTGGATAATGCTCCTGCATTTCCGACTCCAGCTCCCACGTCGCTTCGCCGTCGGGAGAACCTTTCCAAACAACCTTGACAATAGGAATCTCTTTGTTCCGCAAAGACTTAACATCACGATCAATTATCTGCTCTGGTTCCGGTTGAAAAGTCAAGTCCGATCTTAAGTCTATACTGTCCAGTTCCACTGGTTGGAAAGGATCGGGAATGAACTTCCTCAGCTGAGAGACGTGGAATACATCATGTAAACCCGACATGGCCGGTGGCAGTGCTAACTGATAAGCTGCCGGACCAACACGACGAAGTATCTGAAATGGTCCAACATATCTTGGACAAAGCTTCTTGGTTCGGAATGCTCCTCTTAATCCCAACTTGGGTGTAACCTTAAGGAATACATGATCCCCTTCTTCAAATTCTAAAGGTCTTCGCCGCTTATCCGCATAACTCTTCTGACGACTTTGAGCTGTTCTCATTTTATCCTGAATGGACTTAATCTTTAAGGTCGTCTCCTGAATTATCTCAGGTCCCAATATACTTTTATCTCCAACTTCAGTCCAACAAAGCGGGGTTCTACATTTCCTACCATATAAAGCTTCATAAGGTGCCATTCCGATGCTAGAATGGTAACTGTTGTTGTAAGAAAATTCAATCAATGGTAGGTGATCATTCCAACTTCCTCCATCTTCTAGAATGCATGCACGCAACATGTCCTCTAACGTCTGAATAGTCCTTTCTGATTGTCCGTCCGTTTGAGGATGATGAGACGTGCTCATCTTTAATCTGGTTCCCAAAGCCTTTTGAAAAGCCTTCCAAAAGTGGGATGTGAAGATAGGATCTCTATCCGACACAATGCTAGCTGGCACACCATGGAGTTTCACAATCTCTGAAATGAACAACTCGGCATACTGAGAAGCTCGGTAAGTAGTCTTAACCGGCAAGAAATGAGCTGACTTGGTTAACCGGTCCACTATCACCCAAATGGAATCATGCCCTCGCTGTGTTCGAGGTAATCCACTCACAAAATCCATGGTTATATCTTCCCATTTCCATTGTGGAATTTCCAAAGGTACCAACAACCCTGCGGGCCTTTGATGCTCAATCTTCACCTGCTGACAAACAATGCATCGGGACACAAACTCCGCAACATCTCTTTTCATGCTAGGCCACCAATAATCTCTTTTCAAGTCTTGATACATCTTGGTGGTTCCTGGATGAATGCTAAAACTGCTCTTATGCGCTTCTTCTAAAATTAACCTTCTCAATTCCTCATCATTCGGGACATAAATCCTTCCTTCAAACAGTAACACACCATCTGGTGCCCATGAAAACCCTGTTTGGCCAACTTTCCTCTGAAGGTCCATATCCACAGATTGAGCCTGCGCAATCCTAAACCGTAGGTCACACATAATATCCATCTTGTTCAGCAAGATGCCACCTTCTAACTCTGTAACATGTAGATTAAGGTCTCTAAACTTTTCATACAATCCACATGTATGCATCATCACTTCAGCTTTAACTAAAGCCTTTCGACTTAAGGCATCTGCTACCACATTTGCCTTTCCGGGGTGGTACTTTAAATCAAAATCAAAATCTTTAAGGTACTCCATCCATCGTCTTTGTCTCATGTTGAGGTCTCGCTGATCAAACAAGTATTTCAAACTCTTATGATCGCTGAACAAATCAAACTGCGCGCCGTACAAATGATGTCTCCATATCTTCAATGCAAAAACTATTGCTGCTAGCTCAAGATCATGGGTGGGGTAATTCTCTTCATGTGTCTTGAGCTGTCTGGACGCATACGCTATGACATTTTCCCCTTGCATGAGAACACTTCCCAGTCCCTTAGAAGATGCATCGCAGAAAACGGTGTATCTCCTTTCAGGATCTGGTATTGCCAACACTGGGGCCTTAGTCAACTTCTTTTTCAGGACTCTGAAACTTTCCTCACATTCTTCGTCCCAGACAAAAGGTACGTCCTTTCTGGTAAGTCGTGACAAAGGTAAGGCAATCTGAGAAAATTTCATGATAAATCTCCGATAATATCCTGCCAAGCCTAGAAAGCTCCTGACCTCTGCTACATTCTTTGGTCTTTCCCAATTAAGAACAGCCTCGACTTTAGATGGATCAACAGCTACTCCTCCTTGAGAAATAACATGACCCAAAAACTTAATTTCAGATAACCAGAACTCACACTTGCTAAACTTAGCATACAGCTGCTTGTCTCTGAGGACATCCAATACAATTCTCAAATGCTGAGCATGCTCCTCAGGATCCTTAGAATAGATCAAGATGTCATCAATGAAAATCACCACAAATTGATCAAGATAGGGTTGAAATATCCTGTTCATGTAATCCATAAACACAGCTGGAGCATTGGTTACACCGAAAGGCATGACCAGAAATTCATAGTGCCCGTAACGCGTTCGAAACGCTGTCTTAGACACATCTGAAGATTTGATACGGATCTGGTGATAACCCGATCGAAGATCAATCTTGGAAAATACCGTTGCTCCCTTGAGCTGATCCAGGAGATCATCAATCCTTGGAAGAGGATATTTGTTCTTGATAGTCACTTTGTTAAGTTGGCGGTAATCAATACACAGCCTCATACTTCCATCCTTTTTCTTGACTAACAAAACTGGAGCACCCCAAGGTGACACACTGGGTCTGATGAAATGCTTCTGAATCAATTCTTCTAACTGAGATTTCAGCTCTTTAAGCTCCATAGGCGACATTCTATACGGTGCCACAGATACCGGCTCCGCTCCTGGAATTAAGTCAATTGAGAATTCTACCTCACGCTCTGGAGGCAAACTATTTATTTCTGAAGGGAAAACATCTAGATACTCATTTACAATGGGAATATCACTGGGACTCAACTCTGATTCTGAAGCCACAGTGAGCATGACATAAAATCCCTTATCCTGTGCACAAATGAATTGAATTAACTGATGGGTGCGGTTAATCAATTCAGACAAAGCCACACCTTCTGTCGTATCACTGGTAGGCATATAAATACTCTTCTCTGAACATCCTATATACACATGGTTAGCGGAGAGCCAATCCATGCCTAATATCACATCCAATTGCTCCATCGGAAGACAAACTAAATCAACATAATAAGTCTTACTGGACACAGTGATAGGACAGTTTTCACAAACATACTTCGCTTCAATCCCGCCTTCAGTAGCGGTAGATACTAACATTGGAGGATTCAACGGAGACAAAGATAATTGAAGCGTCTCCACACATTTATATGAAATAAAAGAGCATGAAGCGCCACAATCAAAAAGAACTTTTACTGGGTATGAGCCAAGATAACACATACCGGCAATCAGATCTTCATTCGCCAAGGCCTTTGCACCATCGAGGGAATACACTCTTCCTTTGCTAGTGGTAGTACCTTCAGCTGGTCCCTTACCACGTCTATTCGGACATTCATGTATGAAGTGCCCAGGTTGCTTACACCCGTAGCAGACACCCATACCCATCATACATTCACCTTTGTGGGACTTCCCACACTTCCTGCAAGCAGAATATATTGAGGGCGGACTAGGTTGCTTTCCTCTTTGCGGAGATCCCTTTGGCTTAAGCTTGTCATGATACTTATCAGACATTCTACTCTTCTTCTTCTCATAAGCTGCCGCTCTTTCTTTTGAAGCTTTAGCAAGTCCCGCTTCAACCACCAAGCTATCATGCACTAGTTCATCATAACTGGTTATTCTTTGAAGACTCACAGCAGTGTCAATCTCGCCTCTTAAACCTCTTTTGTACTGATTCATTTTCCACACTTCATTCTCAGCGTATTCATTGTGTGTGGAATAGTAGGACAACTCTTCAAACTTCTTTGTAAACTCAGCAACCGACATACTACCTTGCTTCAATTCTAAGAATTCTTGTTCCTTCTTTACCTTGTAAGACACAGGTAAATACTTCTCCAGCATCACTCCTTTAAAGTTCTCCCAATTCACTTCTACACCATTGGCTTCCATCCTGCGCTGAGCAGATTCCCACCAGTCTTCTGCTGCGCCTCTGAGTTGATTCGTGGCATAGACCACTTTATCTTCTTCCGAACAATCAGCCATTCTAAAGATCTTCTCCATCTGCTTAATCCACTTTCTTGCTTCTTGAGGTTCACCTTCTCCGTTAAACTCCGGAGGGTGATGTCTGTTATACTCCCGGAACACGGGGTTTCCAATTACTGGAGGAGGTGGTGGCTGTGGATGGAAACCTTGTCCTTGTTGCATCATTTCCATCCATTGTTGTTGAGCTTGGGCCTGTTGCTGAGACTGCTGTTGCATCATCAGCATCATTTGCTGATACTGTAACGCATTCTGAGCTTGTTGCTCTTGGTATTGCTGTTGCCAGGCCTGCTGTTGTTGCATCATCTGTTCCCATGAATTCTGACTGGGTCCTCCACTCTCGTCACTGGCTTGATTAGTACGAGGTCTACCTCTTCTCCTCCCAGACATCTTATCCTAGCTGTCATATACAAGTCAAAGTGATCAGTTTTAACTGAACATAACATCTAGAATAATGTCCTGGATCCAAGAGGTCCACGAAGTTGGATTGTACTTTAATGACCCAAGGCAAGGTCTGAATCGACCTGCTCTGATACCAAATTGTAACACCCATATAGAGATTGCCTAGGATCTCTTACGAGTATTAAAATTTCGTACCGGATACATTAAATACAATACAGAAAGATTGATAATGTCTATATAAAACATAAGTTTATTATACATCTCATAATCCGATACAACATTCTTCATAATTTACATCATGATACATCATCCATATACAAATGTCCAAATAACAAAATCACAAACAGCACGATCAATCCGTAGCTTTCTCTTTACCTTTTCGTCGTGCTACCTGCGAGGAACCTGCACCAGAAGGAAAGGGATGAGACATAACGTCTCAGTGAGCTCCTACCCTACCTACTGTTTGGCAACCTCGGGGAACCTAGGGTTGCCGTGCCTACCTCGGCGAACTCGGGAATACCTATGATCGCCAAGTCTCAACCTTTACTTATTTCGCGATCAAGGGGAAAACCTAAGATCGCTACTTATCTTTAATATTCTCATCATTTGCTAACTTATCTCATGCTCAGTGGTCTTGGGGACAATCTATGACCACTTCTATAACTAGGAACTAACTGTCCTATTCCTCAATACATTTATAAATAAACCTTTCGTCATTCATATCTTAAGTTAGCAGTTAGGGTTGAACAAACATAACATTATCTTGGTTCATTTTACGGAGTGCATCCGGGTGGAGTAACCCCGAAGTACATCTCCCTTCTTACCGGTGAAAATTCCTATCATATCAGGCTAACACCGGACTCCTCTTATTTGTGTGGCTGCTCTCGCGAGCGGTAACTTCACCGTCCCAGCTGCCATTTAAGGCGGTAACTTCACGGGGACCCCCTGTATACTAACTAACGAGCAGACAGGAGACACATTAACTTTATAGACTTGGATGTGTAGCTGCCCTCACGAGCGGTAACTTCACCGTTCCGGCTGCCATTAAAGGCGGTAACTTCACAGGAACCCCTCGTATACTAACTAGCGAGCATACGAGAGACACATCAAGCCATCTTAATAATTAATCATCATTCTTAGATTCGTGAATACCGAATCGAATTCATAACGTTGCTTGTAAGGGTTAAACCCTAATCTAGTTCCTTGCCTTCACTATAAATTACTTAGGGATTAATAAATCCCTCTCTTATCATGGTACCTTTACTCACTTATAGTTCATCTATATATTCCCCAAAGGTTGGGTCTTTCTATGCCTAAAACATCGCTTAATCACTACTAATTGTTATTGAGTCCAGGGTAGCGTTGGTAAGCCGGAATGGTGCAAGAAAATGATGAAAAAACATAGTATGTATGGCCCTGTCACATCGTGTCACGATTTGGAAATCGTGACACGATTTTCTACCCAGAAAATCAGTTACTTCCTGCCTGTGAAATCGTGACACGATTGGAAAATCGTGACACGATTTTACCTGCAGTTAGACAGCATTTGGCAAGTTTTAAACGTGATTTTTCACCAATTCAGCTTATCCAACATACCCAGACATAATAACATGTTTAAGGATCATTTTCTAAGGCATATAACTAGTTCATACCATCAATAATCAAGAATTAACATAGAAAGGCAAATAGGTACCACAAACCCTAAACTAGGTAATTAAGCTGTAAACTTACAGACTTACTTAAACGGGTTCTAAAACCCTGTGGAGCTCACCTTAATCCACAATTTGGTGCTGATTACACTTGTTCTCCAAAACCCTAAGTCTCTCCAACTCTAACTCTTGATTCTCTTTGTTTTCTCCTCTTCACTTCTCTTGATCTTTCTTCCTACCCAAGCTTGCCTTGCAAAGTTTCTTGCTAGATTTTAGAGTGAAGTTTGGAGGGATGATGGTAAGGTGGGATGGGCGTGTGAGATGAGGAGGGGAAAGGGAAAAATCTGAATTTTTGAAGATGAATGAAGGAATGGAAAGGATAGGAAATAAATATCTTTCCATTTTCTATCTAATCCCCAACTTAGCCTTATTTACAAGTTTGCCATTTCTCTTAATTTCTTATTTGTTTTGCTTGCTTCTCAAGCTTCTACCATTAATAACTGATACTTAAAAGCGGGATATTACACATATAATAACACTTTTTAGGATTTTGATGGAGTACTTCAAACAAATCCACACTCATGATTTTCTCTTGCGATTGTTGGAGTAGCTGTTCATGAGTATTCACTAAGGATTCATCATCAATTGAAGTCGAAACGTCATGTGGTTGGTTAGAGGTGGAATTTTTGCTGCTCATAACAAGTTTTAATGCTGCAAGAGGGTCTTTGGCCTTTCATTCTGAAAACTCATCATTGCTCAAAGAGGCACAACCATTGGAAGTTGATGCAGCATTTGAAGGGTGTTGGATATTTGAAGGATTGGCTACATGTTTGGTAAAATCAAAGTGTGCAAGCAATGCGTCTCCAGAAGCATATGTGTCTTCAGAAGCTGAAAATTTCATTTTGTGCATCTTAAGAAGCTGGGTCAGAAGCTACAGTACTTCAGAAGCTGATAACTTGGCTCTGCGAAGCCACTGCGCTCTGCGAAGGTCTTCAGACGCTGAACTGTTCATCAGACGCAGAACTGGTCATCAGACGCACTGTTCAGACGTTGACTTCTATTGACCTTCAGAAGCTGCCTTCAGACGTTGACTTCTGTTGACCTTCAGAAGCTGCCTTTCAGAAGCTGAATCTCTGCGTTCTTTTTGTTAATTCTTTCTGCGTATCTTTTGAAGATTTGTGTGAAGTTTTATCCAGGCTAATGGTTCTAGAAGATTGAGTAATTTTGCGTGAAGATCTTGTTGAAGATTGGCTTCGTTTATTTATGAATATATTTTCAAAGGAATCTTTGCAAAATATATTTCAGAAATATATTTCCTTCTATGAGCTTCGAAAGTATTTCAGAATTGTATCTTTGAAGAATATATGGTTCAGAATTATGTGAGCTGCTGAAGACTATATAAGGAGGACGTGCTGCTATTGAAGATTTGATTGAGTCAAAACCAGAAATTAGAATTAAGAGTCTTAGTGTTTTTGAGTCTGTAAGCTTGAAGCTTTGTTTTGTACCACTCATCTGTTAGAGTTGGTTATTTTGTTTTGAGTTGTAAATCACTTAAAGCTTTTAAGCACAAGTGATGTATTTGATGTTTTGAAGAGTGTCTTCGTATCTGGGTTGTTTTCAGAAGTTGATAATCATTGGGCTGTGATTACTTGGTTGGGAAGTAAGTAGGGTTCTTATATCTAGGGGTTCCTAGGTAGATGTCTATACGGGTGGAGATTAAGTGATAAGGCTGGAAGAACAGGGGCTGTGTCTTGAGTCTTTGAATTAATTCCTCTTAGGGGATTTCCTTCCTGGATTGGTATCCTCCAGACGTAGGTGTTGTTTATCACCGAACTGGGAACAAATACTCTATGTTCTTTATTTTCTGTCCTTTATTTTGCTGCTTCTGAACCTGTGTTTAAGTACTCTGTTTTGCTTGTTTAGTACACTGTTTTACGGTTCTGATTCAGTACCTGCCAGAATTTCAAAGGGGTAATTGTTTCTTCTTTAGAAGATTCGATAGGGGGAGTTTGAGTTTCGACCCCTTCATTGTCTGAAGGTTCTACATTTCTCTCTGGGATTTGGTCATCATTTTTGTCTTCAACCAAATTAGTTTGAAGGCTTTCGACGTTCTCTACTAGAGAGGAACGAGGAGGAGGCAAGTTCTCTTGAGCTAGTCTTTGTAGCTCCATGGCTTTTAAAGAATCCTCTCTTTCTATCGAAACCCTAGTTGCTTCACTTCTTAGTCCTTGGCTTTGAGGGGGATCTTCAGCGTTTTCCCTTGTCCTTTCATTATCACCTTGTAAAGGATTTTCCTGCTCCTCCTCTTCGACAATTTCAATTATTGGTGAGTTAACTGAAGGGGGAATAGTTGGATCCTGAGTTGGCTTGGTAGTCGAAGAGACGTCCTACATAAAGGGTGAATTTGGTTAGTCGAAAACAAGATATAGCCAAATTTAAAGTTGAAAGTAAAAATGGAAGATGAAAAAGGTTTATACTTTGTCCACTCCTAGGCAGGAGTTGGCACTTTCTGGCCCTTGCTAGAATGAGACTCCTTTTTTATTTTATTTTTGGGCTTGGGATCATTAAGAGGAGGGTTAGTTCCTTCTTTAGTAACCTTTTCAATTACCTCAACTGCTGGTTGTGATTGTGAGGTGTCTTCTCCTGATTTTGACTTTGTCTTGCTCTTTTTCTTCTTTCCTATTACAGAGGAAGCTCCTTCGACAATCTTACCTATGGATTTTTGAGATTTGATTGTTTGAGTAACGATTTCGACTTGTTGAGTAGTTTTCTCTGGAGCCTTGGTTGAAGCTTTTTCTTGGTACAACCTTGTATTCTTGGACTACACGTTTAAATTAAAAAGAAGGATCAAAGAGGAGAAAAATACAAGTAACTACAAGTCGAAATTAAAAATAGGGAAAACTTACAACTAAGCTCTTCTATTCTTTTGAAGAGGTTTCCCCTTTATGTTTCTTACTTGCAGCCTCTGAAGTCGAATCACTAGTCCTCTTACGACTCTGGAGAAATGAAAAACATAAATCATGATTTCAACTTATGGATAAATGAATTTCATTGAAATGTTGATTCTTACTTGTTTTCCTTGTGTTCTCTTTGATGGTTCCGACTCATTACTTGTGTCTTCCTGCATTTCTTGGTTGAAAGTACTTGTTTGAGCTTTTCGACGAGGAATAACTGCCAAAAATGTCATTCGACACATGTTAGATAGAAAGACGTGAAAAACAAGAACGAAGGAAAACTCTTAGGGTGATTTTATGCATCACCTGCTAAGGGAATATTTCCTTGAACTTCGACATGTTGAAGGTCGATGTGTAAATGCCCTTTGAAGTCATATAAATGTTGTTTAGCCTAAATCACTTTATCCTTGATTGGTTTTAAAGTTTCTTGAATGTTTTTATAGCCAAAATAAAACCAAGAAGGAGAATTGAGTGTAAAGGCTAAAGCAAAGTCTGCACTAGGTAAAGCTGGAAATTTTATACAGTGAAATTCTAAAGCAATTTTATATTTGTCTTTCATGTCGAAAGGAAGTTTCTGCTTTGAAATTTTTTTCACTCATTTTTTGTTTTAAAACTAGTGCAGCTTCACTTATAGTTTTTTCGACATTCATGGGATTATACACAACTTCAAAAAAAATATGGAAAACTTGAATTTCTTTGATATGCATACCTTGAGTTTTCTTGGATTTGGTCTGCACGGAAGAAAAAGCAGCTATCAAATTGGCGAGCAGGTTTGTTTCATCAACAAAGTTAGTGTAAAAGTACTCTTTCCACCAGTGGATGAAATTTTCAATGCAAAAGAAAGAGACTTCAAATGGAATAGGGTTAAGTTATGGGGCTTGTTCTGTTGAATCTCGTAAGGGTTGATTAAAATAAGCCTCTGACATGTCGAAGAAGCTAGTGCAAACTTCTTTTGATTTTTTGTACAGGGGGAAGGTTGAAATTGGCTCAACCCAAATTGTCTGGCCACTAGGTTTGGGAAGTAACCAACTAAACGCAAATGAGTCTTACCAATGGTCGTTCTGATTGAAAAAAGAGTTGGGGTCAAATAATCTTTCCATATTTTGACATTTTCTTCAAAGTGTTTAGGGTCACTTGCAGGAAACTCCCTGTGAAACCATGCATGACCTAGACTTCGACTGATGAAAGGAGCCATTGCAGGTTCAAAAGAGTCACAATGAAGGAAGATGTTGAAATAATCTGAGAACATTTGGGAGGTCGAAACGTTACGTTCATTTCTTTTAAGATAATCCAACCTTATCCTTTCTATCCTTCTACTGTCCACTTCTGCATAGTAAACTGGTAGTACAAAGAACTTTAGGTCTTTTTCAAAAGTGGCAACCAACTACAATTGGAAAAGCAACACAGGTCCTGAGATTGCAAGGGATTTTCCTTCCACCAAATTCTGTATAGCTTCACTCCCACATCCTAGTGATTCATACAGACTCCCTAAGATTAACTTGCTCAGTCCAAACACATGTCCTTCATGGAGTTGTATAGCCATTCCTATGAATTTTTTGGCTACTTAAAGAGAGCCGCGGCAATACACAAAGTGGGATAACCAGAAAGTAAGGAAAGCTATGAGTTCATGATCAGAAACCTCACTAGTACTTATGTCGAAATGATCAGCCAGAACATCAGCGTTTTTTCTAGGATTTCCAGATTGTAAAGCAGAAGATGCCATAACATTCGAAAAGAGGAGATCTGAAGGAGATTAGTGAAAATTTTGGGTTTTTGTGAAGAATGGTGAAAGATTTGGAAGTTTTTGCTTAAAATTTGAAGAAATTTCGAAGCTACAACAATGGAGTTCCTGTGCTTTTGAGTTTTTGAGAGAGCTGGAAAGAGACATTGGCAGAAAAAGTGAAAAGGAAGAGAAGGCTTGGCTTTTATAATGCTAGGAAAAAGAAAGTTTAAAGAAAACCTTTGGGTTCTGATCCTCTGGGGAACTGCCACGTGGTCGAAATTACAGCAGTAGTGGGGGACATGCAATAATTTTTTGGCTGATGTGGTTCCCCCACCAACTTTTCAACTGCAAAGTGGTAGCCCACTAAATCCCCAGAAAGTAGCGCAGTAATGATAAGAAGCTGGAAAGACAGTTTTGAAATGATGTTATCATAAATATGACGTCATTCTCTAGAGAGTGTATAAAGTTTTCAAAAAGGCCAATCTTCTTCATCATATTTTTCAGCCGAAAATAGCATTTTTGGGGGGCAATTTGTTAGCCTGTATTTTTTAGCATGTGTTTCGACAAACAAGGAGGATGCCAAGATTATAGAATTATCTAAGTCCAAGACAGAAGTTGATCATTTCGACAAGCTAGGATTCAACAGGATTGTGGATTCGACTGGTTGGATTCAAGTCCTCACTGAAAAGGCAGAATTGAAGGATTAGACACGTGGAAAACAAGTCAAAGCTGTCGAAAAGGTTTAGTTTCTGACCGTTTGCTTAAGTAGTTATTTTTTTTATGTATATATAGTAGTTTTTCATAGGAAAAACGGGTCACAAATCATTTAGCAAAAGTTCTTCAAAACTCAGAGTACCTAGCGTAGAGAGAAATGAGTAACAAAATGTATCTAATCATGATTTGCTGAACAATTTACTTTAAGCAATGCAATTTAGTTTTCTTTAAGTTTCTTTGCCTTTAAAATTCTAAGTCTTTTAGTGTTTCAATCTTAAACATCCTTGTTACTTTCTGTCGAAAGGCATTTATTCTCACATCAAAATAGTTTTCTTCATCTTGTTCATAAGTAAACTCATGAATATGATGAACATTCATACATTTTCTGAAAAATCATTGCACAACATGTCCTAGGATTTCTAGTTTAATCCTGCAAGCAACAATTTAAAACTAGTCTTCTTGTATACCAAAAACACTGATAAATAAAGACAAAGCTGACTAAGCTTCTGGGTCCCTTAGAGTCTGGATGACTCAGAGTTTGGGTGACTCAAAGTCTGATGATCCAGAGTCTGATTTTCACTTGCTTTTGAGTGACTTCTTCTCTTATGATAAAAAAGTTGACTTGCGGTTGACCTTTCTTCAGATATTTTACCAAGTCTTCTTATAGCTTCTCTAGTGCTTCTGATACTCTTATACATGTTTAGACCTTGTTAAATTTTAATCAATGGTCATGCACACTTGAACATATATTACCATATTCAATTGTTATTCAATACTTTGTTATCATCAAAACTTTAGAGGCATTGTACACAACCAATTTTGTTCCAACACAATATGCTATTGATACCACTCTATTATGTCAATGAGACCACTCTAATATGGTACTAGGACCAGTCTAACCTCTAACTTCTCCGAAGGGCATAAAACATTAAAAGAGACTATATTCTTAAGATCATTCTTATTTTTCGAAGGGATAATTTATCTCGAAAAGGACTATGATCTTAAGTATACTCTTATTTTCGAATTGAAATTCTTATTTTTCGAACGAACAATTTATCTCACAAAGGACGAAATTTACCGATGGGACTATTCTCGTAAGACCATTCTTAATTCCGAATGGACATTATAACTGGAACGGACTACAATCTTAAGAACACTCTCTAAACCCGAAAGGACATAATTTAAAAGAAGAAAAGATAGTTCGTCAAGACAAGCTAAATGAGGAAGAAGAGAGAAAAGTTCTTTGACAACTCAAGAGAACTTTTTGAGTGAGTATAAGTCAGGGGGAGGATCTCTATTTATAGGTAAGGAGTCAACGATAAGTTACAAATTCAATGGCTAAGATTAGTTGACCGTTACAAAATCAAAGGTTTGATCTCACGTCATAAATGAACACTTATCGTGAGAGTTGACTTAGGAATTTTTTAATTCACACATTTAACACTTATTGAGCAACATTTTGGTTCAACTTCAATGATGCGAAATCTACCTAAAAAAATAGACAATCTTACTTATGCGATTGACTAGAACAAGAATATTTTGTGTTAGTTATAATGATGACTGTTTTTTATGAAGGGTCCATTTCTCCTATGTTAGTCCGCCTCCGGCCTCCGGTTTTTATGTTACGAAAGTGTGTCACACTAGTTTTACAAAATTTGCATGTTCACTTATTTTTATTAAATTATGGTGACAACTTGTGTACCCACCCATCAATAAAAGGTGGGTAACACAACTCATGCTGAGTTGACACCAATAAAAGTTATTTATTTGTTTTCTATTATTTTTAATGTTATATAAATACATTGTTTTGATTGGGTCAACTCAGCATGTGTAGTATTACCCACCTTTTATTGATGGGTAAACAAGAATTTGCCATAAAAATATGCTTTTCAATATTTGTAACCGTTCCAGTCAAGTTAAATGTCATATCCACTTAGAAAAGACCCAATTATAAGGTAAAATCCAATAAGGCTCCAATTTCAACATTCTTCCGTATGCCTATATAAGGAGAGTTCCACTACAATTTCAGGTAAGTATGTTATATCCCTAAAACTTCTCAACCTCCTTGTTTCCCACCTGACTTAGATGTCGGAGGGCTTGTGCAGGTACACCCCCCTTCCGTTCCGCGGGCAACGGGGCTCCTTCCATGGATTCCGACGAGATCATTAACAACTAAACAATTCCTTCATCAATCCGTCATCAATGTGAGTATCATTATCTTTCTCAAAATAATCTTGTTACCCGACACAACAGTAACCATATTTACTTCTTAAATTTTCAGTTCTTTATCATTATTAATTTGTCTATCCAAGAAGGTAGTCATAATCAAGTTAGGGAACATAGAAAAGAAGAGCCAAAGGGTAATATATCATAGTAAAATAGAATATATTTAACTTAGAATTTTAGAGAAAATATTAAAAAAAAAAACTACAGGGCCAAATATATATATATATATAGCTAGCCATAGCACTTAGCTATATGGAAAGTGACACTATTAGTACTACTAATTCTACCTCACTCACTCACTCACTCACACTATTCTTGGCGAGGACGGGTCAACCAGAGAGAACTCAATGCTCGAAGACGATGAAAGTATTCAGACATTGCAACCAAACACCTTGCAGCTTGACGAACTGTTAACAACTGATGCAGACGATGAATTGTTTGGTGCCTCAGATTATCTGCCTGCAGTGAGTTTTCAAATTAACAATTTCATCACTTTCTTTCTGAGTTTATTATATTGTAAGTCAAATTAATAAGACTGACTTTTCGAGCAAATGAACAGACAAATATAATTAACCTTCTTTTCTCAGTCAAGTTCTAAAAATAAACAAACTTGAAAGTACATACTATATGCTAATTACTAGATTTTTCTTTCAATAATTGTAAAATGATTTGAATTTTTGTTCTAATGTGTAGAAGACTATTCAATTCTCTCACCAGTAATTTAAATCAACTGAGTTCTCTAGTTTATATTTTATTGATAAAAGACTTGTCTACTTTATATTAATTAATATAAATATAGTTTTGAAAATTATAAATTGGTGAACATATTTCAAGCCATGAAAATTATACGTAGAAAAGATGTACTAGCATATTGAAAAAGTTGGACGGGTCTTCATTAAAAATAAACAGTAAAGCTTTGAACTATCACACAAGAAAAATATAGTGAACAGATAGAGGTGATAAAAAAGAGTTTTGAATCATAGCTATACCAAAACTACAAACTGGTCAAATTGAAAAGGGACATGCTTAAAATTAATCAAACGAGAAAGGTTGCTTGAGAGATTAAAATTCATATATAATCATTATGATAATGTTGTCTACCTAATGATTCCTCAGTTTCTTATTCTTGTTGTGATTGATTACTTTGAATACATCATTCAAATAAATTATCAGTTGGAAACTTGTATTTAAAATCAATTATATAGCAAAGTTCACAAATAAATTTAGGATATCTAAACAACTTGGTCAATTTTGCTACGGTGGAAAAGTTTCGAGTTTTTACTTTTTTTTTTATTATTATTATTTGAAATGGACGAAGATTTTTAAACTTACAGACAACTGTAGCTCGGTATGGCCACATTTTAAAGTAATTTTCAATAACTGAAAATTTTCTTCAATTGAATATATGAACTACTAATTCATCTATGCAATGAAACAAAATTTCTTTCAAAAAAAAAAAAAAAATTAGAAAATATTCACTTAATCAAATTATGGAGTTGTTGTGGGTTGGTCTTTTAACAACAGAGCCCAAATGTCTTTTTTTTTTTTGAACAACCAATATATTAATAGTCCCAAAATCCACTCAAGACGAGACGGACGGGAGGTTACAACAAAACAAGGCGCAAGCACAACAAAGCCGGCCAGCCCAAAGGAGGAAAAAAACTAAAAACCAAACCAACAACACACCACAAAAAGTCCCAAAACAACGGACACACAAACCTTACAAAACACCTTACAAAAACTAAAGAGCCCAAATGTCTATTGTTCGTTTAGTTTTTTTGTTTGGACATGGAGCATTTTTGTTGGAAAATTGCTCTTTAGTCCCTTGGATTGTTGGAGTTGAGATCTCTCCACTTAGGATCATATTTGTTTATTCCATTTGAGTTAAACTCACAAAAAAATTTGAAAAAGAATATAAAATGGAAAAGATCCTTACTCAAATTGTTCATATGCCCCTCAAAACCCCAAATTCCCTCGTCGATTCCTAACCACCGAATCTATCGAGACGTAACTACCTCTAGTCGGATGGTTAGGTCCTGATGGTTAAATTTTATTACTTTTAAATGCTCGGACCTTACGGTCCGAACAAATCTCAATATGGATTGTACTTTTTAACATTAAATTTATAAAACTTTTATCAAAAATAAATTTTATTTTAACAAAGATTAAATTGATTGACTTTATCATCAACTTAAAAAAGAAGTATGAAACCAAATTGATTACATGAATTTAATTTAATGAATGAGTTTGTATTATGAAAGTTGTGGAAAATATATTTAAACAAAAATTTGTAGGTTTACTAAAAATGCTATTATGGTTGATAAAAAAGCACCATCTTAGGCAAATATGTGTTTGGTCGGTCTTGGGGGTTGTTAACTGATCGTTGGCCAAATACTATTGGAATTTCTTCACATGCTCAATATGAAGTGAGTGTGTGAATTGGACTAATTAACGTTCAAATCCGTTACAACCTTTCATTTTTTTTGACACAATTATACAAACTTCTCAGTATAGTGTAAAGATATAAAATAAAAATAGAAAAGCACTCATCTCACGAAACTAAATAAGACAACCCAAAACGTGTTTGTGTTTTAGAATAGCTAAAAAGCAACAAGTTATGGTGAGGACTCAAAGTTATGTCTTCAAGTTACGGTTACGACCATGACATCACACAGATATGGGTTTCAAAATGTATATTTGGATGAAGATTATATCAATGAGGGACCACGCTAATCAGCCATAGTCTCACGTGTTTATGTTCAATGTCACATTGTTCATTTAGTAACCTTGGTGTTCAATGTTATAAATTCAATGATTAATTAATATCTTCATTGATTTACATCGATCACAAAAAACCATGAAATATATCTTAAAGGCCGTGCAACTTGTCCTTATATTGGTACCTTTGCTAAGCTTTTCCTAGTACAGTACTAAACTGGAATAAACATTTTTTGTGATAAAAGTGTATTTCTTAATTAGTTTTTTATCCTAATAAAGTACAACAAATATTTTTGTGAAATAACTAAAAATGACTGTTTTCAAACTAAATTACAAATCTAGACTTGCATTTGGTTGGATTTAATTATCCTTAAATAAGTTGGTATTTCTCCATTTCTATGTCTCTTTTTTAGTTTGTATTATTTTATGTAAGGAGTATATTAAGTATTAACAAACTATAATTCCTTATATTGCAAAATACTCTTAAAATATAAATGGGTGTCTTTCCCCTCTCTAGCTGTGTATCTTGTAGAAAAAATAATTAAGAATTGACAAACCTTTCTAATATCAAAATGAGAATCATATTTCTTCTCAAAAAAATAAATAAGTTGGAGTCACATTATAAAATCCAGGTTCGTAGATTCTATGTAACAACCTCATGAGAGTGAGGAATGCATGCAAGTAGTAGTTTATAATGTGAGGGTTGAAGTTGGTGTCCCTACCCATATGATTGAAGGAACAGATTCTTGTTCCTACCTGATCCCCACGAGATCAGTTATGGACTTATAGTAACTAGGTAAAAAATTTCAAGGGGGACCACAAAACTAGTTAACCAAGATCACACAATATTCACAACATTGCTTGCACCACAAATTCAATATGAAATGATGAACATTAGTTTTTTGATTCTTTTATTTTTCATTTTATTTGTTGGTATAATATATATTTTGTAAAATTGTTAAAAATAAAATAAAAAGTCGCCGATACAACCACAATAACAATTCAATTAAAATTATTGTGAAGACTTTTAAAACATTTATATAATCAAAATCTTCTGAAATTCAATCTTAAACAAAAAAAATATTAATAAAAATGAAGATGGGTTTTTCTAAGAAAATGCAAAACATTATAAGTTGTTGGGAGAATATGAATTATATTAGTCAAAGCATATGAAACATACCTGTCTCACAAAACTTTCAAGAGTGGAGAGCTTGTTCATGGCAAGAGCCATTTGTCCCATGTAGTTAGCCATATTAGGAAGATTGCTTAAAGAGTCAGATGTTATAGTCTCTGAAAGAGAATGGTTGAGTGCATCAAGCCCTTGGGAAAGTGCCTCTTCTGCCTCTTGTGTTGATTGTTGCAACCCACATATACCAAGTATTTGGTGCTCCGTAAGAGGCTCAATTTGACTTACAATTATCTAAAGCACATATCCATCAAATAAAACAATATTAATTCACCCAAAAAACAATATAATATATGTTTTTAATTTTTTATTATTATAAAAAAAATACTTAAAATGATAAGGGTCCATTTTTTAGAGGTTAATTTAGTTTTGACAAGCCTAAATATTATTAAAGCACTTGAGCTAGAGCATAAGTTGTACCTAGCAACAAGCAAAAGTAAAATACACTCCTGCAACTAGCACGTAGAAAATATTAATATTAAATACACCTTCCGCTTACTATTATAAACAAAAATTTACATTTGAGATTCATTTTATTAATAATGTATATAGTCTTTATTATAGACCACATATCATTTAATGAATAAATCTAAAAGGTTGATTGTTACTTATGACAGTGACCGGAGGGCGTAACAAAGAGTGATCAATTTGTTTTACACGAGTTTATGGTCAATTAGGGGGAAAATTGGGTATTGGAAATTCATTCCCATAGATAACGAGAGATAGAGACCCGTGCCACTTTTCTTCTATTTCCTTCTTAGTCCATTTATCTGATTCCAATAACAAATTGTAGTGAAAGGTATGGCTTTATGGGAATGAAGCCTAACTCTAGACAGAAAACCTTTAATTCCACATTCACTCGTGACATCAAATCCATTGCCCTTAAATTTACTTTGGGAACTCCAACTACAGTTTTAGTCAAATTCAATATTAAAAAAACAATTTGCTTAAACAAATAAAAAAGGATGGATAGTTTTCTTAATGCAAAAGATTATACATTGTTAAATTTCAGATAAAAGATATATAGAACACCCTTTTGTTTTGGTGATTTATCATCTAGTTGTCACAAAATTTTGAGTGTGGTATATACAAATAATTAAGATTTCCATCATCATTTTAGAGTGCGGTTGAACAGAACACTATAAAATTTTATGAGGTATCTGTAACAGAATTATAACCGCAATTTTGATCACATATTTCAAATTTTGATACGTATTTTTTGGAAATGTTTCAAGAAATTTGGACCCCAAAGATTTGAGGCCCTAGGCAGTGGCTTACCTTGCACACCCATTGGGTCGGCCCTGACCGTAACGGCAATTTAAAACCGATATTTCTATAAGCCTAGGTTGATCATTGATGCTACATTTGTTTACCTTAATGAGTTCAGATGGTCTGAATCCACCAATCCACATGAAGCAACGTTCAGCTGGGGTTTTCCACATTCCAAAAACAAGATGGAACACATCTGTTCTAGCTAGAATATTTTTGAGGTTAATTACTTGATCATAGTGAGCCAAACAATTTTCCACATATAACCTAAGCTCATTTTCTTGCAAGTGTTCATCTACTGCTGCTCTTAGCTCACACACTAGCCTGTGATGTTCCTCTAACCACCTCCCATACTCCACATCAAACATTGCAGCCTCTGAAAATTTGCTCCAAAAAAAGTTGTTACAAGTGCACAAAAATCATACATTTTATGGTTTGATTTTATTAGTATGGGAAGATACCTGAGCTAATGCTATTCATAGAAATTGGAATTCCTTGGTCTCCTCCCAAAAGTGCACCTCCACCCATTAACACGCCCTAAAAATGAAACAAAACATTGCTTTTAAGTCCTTTGCTCTACTATTGTTGGATCAAGTTGGATCATGAGAGAGAAAATATTACTCCGTCTAAAACAAAATATATAAAAAAGAAATTCAAAATGTCAAATGTATCCGGTCTAAATTTTGACCAAGAATATTTAATTATTTTTGTTTATATTTCATTTTAGATGAAGTATATCGGAGAAAAAAATGAAGATCATTTGCTTGTTTACAATCCAACGACTCTGCAGAAGATTGCACCGTGCAGTCACCACAATTAATTTATACACAAAAATAGAGGTTAGTTCCTTACTTGAGCTCTAGCACGCTGTAACTCTTGTTCCATCTGATTAAGCTTAATCCTACTTGTTTCTAGCTGCTGAACATAAGCCTGAGAAAAAGAGAAGAACAAATAAATAAATTGGTATATAAGAAAGAGCTTTGACAAGAACTTTTTACCTAAAATGTATAAAAGCAAATACTACAGTTTTTGGGAATAAAATACAATCATCCTGTAGGGGAATTCACTGCACCTTTTTCCTAAGCCTGCTTTTCCTTGCTGCCTCTCTATTCTGAGCAAGTCTTCTCAGAGTCTGTGCATAACATTTTCATTTTTTTTTAATTATATATTCAACGAAGAGAAGTTCAAGTAAATTAAATTAAGATGTATTAATTAATATAATTAACCTTAGGATCTGGTGTTTTTGGTCCTTCATGTTCAGAACTTGAAGTTGTAGCCTTGCGATTGTTCTCTTTCTGCCATACATCATTCATATGCATAGTTGATTAATTAGAAAATTAATAGATAAATAAATAAATATTATATGATGTATATTGTATATTATAATGGACCTACCTTGACAGGTTTTGGTGGTGCAGGTGCAGAAGGGGTTTCATTTCGTTGGTTTGCCAACTCCATGGACGGTTGGGATGGTTTTTTGGAGCCACTTGTTATTGGAGAGGTTAATCCCATGCTAGCCTATACCAAATACAAATTATCATATAATATTTTAATATAAAGTTAATATTCAACTATAAATTAAATTATTAGTAGCTAACTAGAATATGGGATTGTCAACTCAAGGTTGCAATGTTAGTTGACAATTTAGTTATCTTATTTATAATTTATACCTTTGAATTAGATGGTGGTGGTGCTACATGCATTGGTTGAGATGGGAAAATGTTAAGAGTTGGTGGTGGCCTCATTCCTGATGATGATGAGTTTTCTGTTGAAACACATACATTAATACAATTCATTTCATTCATCAATAATATCTTAGCAAGTCTTATCTTGATTATGGGAAATGTAAAACTTGGACAAATCACATATATTTAGTTGAAGAAGACAAATGAGAAGTAAGAGGGTTTTAAAGAAAGTCAAGAGAGAAACTAAAAGGAAAATAAAGCAGTCATTTTTCAATGCATACCACCTTTTTCTAAGGAGATCATGACACCAAGGTTTGTTATATGTCATGATCTCACGCGCCACCAAGCAAAAAAAAACAAGAAAAAATCAATAAAATCAAAAATGGAGAGAGATATAATAGTTAGAGAGAAAAAAAAATTTCTTCTGCAGTTTTTTTCTCTTCTTTTGCATTATTTTTCATCTCTGAAAAGATCTAGTCAAAGAAAAAGTACTTCTCATCAAAATAAAAGTACGGAAGATAAGATATGAATCTGCTGTGACCAAAACAAACCCTCAGACAGAGAATCTTTAAAATTGATATGAAAAATTCAGCAAGAAAGTGCAAGCCCATCTTACTGAATATGACCAAAAATTAATACTGAAAACAGAAAGATATTTTATTTTTATTTTTGAATTTCTCTTTCACACAAAGAGAGAGTGCTCACGTCTTTGATCTTGAACACTAGAGGGATCAGCTTGTGCTTGTCCATCCAGATACAAAAAAAATGCTTGATCCAATTCACCTAAATCATAAGCACTTGAATCTTTGCTTCTGATCAAACAGAAAAAGATCACAATGAAAAATAGCATTAGCAAAAAATAAATAAATTGATTATATTAAATAAATGATAAAATAAAATTGGTTATTTGTTCTCATAAGAAACTGGCATGTTGGGATCATTTATTCAACAGCTTTGCAGAAAGTAAACAAGTGTGATTGTGACAAATATTATTATTCAATAAAAAAATTATAAAAAAAATAAAATAAAAATTAAAAAACTTACAAGTAGTTGCTAGGCATAGAGGATGAAGATGAAGATGGCATCATTCCAAAAGAAATTTGATGGTCATGCATATGATGAGGATGATGTTGAATCTGTTGTTGTTGCTGATGATGAAGAAGATTGTGATGGTTTTGTTGAGATGATGTTGAGTTTTTGGAAGCCATGAGCATAGAATTGTTATTGGTACCTAAAAAACTTGCATCTACTTGGTCTTGTTGTTCTGCTTCTTCAAAAGCCAAAGAAAACCCCATTAATAATGAAACTTCTTTCTGTCTTTTGCCCTTAAAATCATTTCATTTGTCTTCACAAAGAGATAGAGAAAAGAAGCATTATATGAGGAAGAGTCGGTTATAAACTTATTTGAAATAGGGTATAGAAGAGAGTGATATTAAAGAGAGAAAATGGAATTCAATGCTATGAAACTAAACAACAAAACTTTTTTTTTCTTTTATATCTATATATATTTCTCTCTCATTTTTTTTGACTATTATAAAATATTAAAATATTGTAGATAAAGCGGTTCTCCCAGGATATCCTCCTCTACAAGTTTCTCTCTCCATATATATATATATATATATATATATATATATATATATATATATATATGTCCTGAAAATTGAACCACTTGAGAGGAAGAGAAACTGTCTTTTTATTTGAAATGTAAAAACCAGGTATGGCTCCTTTGTGTAGCCCTTAGTTAATGATATTGTGTGTGGAAATGACTAAAAAAGTCTTGTTCCTTTAATTTTGTTGAACTTTTACTATTGACGTTTCCATGCAAACTTACACGTAGTTTCATCACGCGGCTATGTTTTTAGGATCATTTTTAACTCAATTTTGTTTGTTATATTTTTCTCTATGTGTCTAATATGGATTCTCAAAATGATTAAAGGTGAGCTTTTTAATCATTTTTTTTAAGAAATACGCATAATCTTATATGAAACTTAAAACATATAAATCTCTTTCAAATTATTTAATGCATTTATTATTTTGTTTTCATATACAATCTTAAATAATATTACAAATTTATCATGGAATATGAAAAATCAATATTAAATATATGTAATGATAAAAGACAATTTAGTTATATTCATATATAAAATAGACTCATTATCCATAAGGATTTAATTATACACACCGACTTGAATTATACATTTTTTAATAAACTTAATTGATGTGTAAGAGTAATACTTTATTTCGTCTAAATATGAGCAAGTCAAATGTATTTAGTCTACATTTAAATTTTTTCTTATACTTAAGATTGGAGAGAGTATTAACAAACCCCGTTTTGTGAAAAAATAATAATAACTCTCATGATTCAAATTAAGTATCTCATTTATAAAAAATTGTCAAGCCGCTCCTCAAACTCTAGTTTTTGGGAACCGCTTTCTCTTTAACAAACTTTTTTTTTTCTTGGGATTGTTCAAAGTCAATTTGACTCTGAATCACCCCTCCAAATCATTTTTTTTATTTATCTTTTAGTTAAATAATTGATTTTAACATCAATTTAATTTTTCTTTCGTATTTTTGTGTGATTTTGTTGTCTTAGTGTAGCATTGTTTGTTTTAATTTTTCATCTTAGTACAACTTTTTTATTTCCCGTTTTGGTGCGGTGTCCAATCGATTCATGTCAAAAGATTAATTCAATTCAATACAAATTCAATCAATGACTTTGACGTCGTTAATGTTTTAAATTCGAAAACATGAGTATTTCAGACACTTGGATATTGTCATATTTGTAGACTTATGTATTTTTCCATTATATGGTATTAATCTGAATGTTGTGAGTTTGTTCACAAATTCATCATTTTTGTGTTTAGCGACTTTGAATTAGTGTTCTATCGATGTACTATATCAATCTTTGTTGCCTCGTGGTTATATCCCATTGAGGATGCAATGGTTGTAACTTAGTTTTATTTGTGTTGTTTTCCCTATCTAACTCTTTTCTCCTAGTTACCTGTTTTGACCTTCTATCCCTGCTCCCTCTCTTGATCAAGCTTTTATCATCATGCAACCCTCTAACAAATCTCCTCATATCGACGCTGCCATGAATAACAAAGAAATCCAACCTCTCCATAGCATTACCAACCCTCACAACACTATGTCCACCATGGATAAACCGTCAATTAGTGCAGGTCCTTATCTATCCCTACTCATTAATTCTTAATCACTTATAAGATGATGATCCCTAAAAGAGATTCTGCTAACCAGAACAACAACCAAGATTCACCTGCAAGCACAAAAAACCAGTATCAAGCTACAAGGAACTTGACACAAATTCCAAAGTTCTTTATGTTGGTGTAAGCCCTAGAGGTCAATAGTTTATGTTAAACTTATCATATGTATCTTGACTTTTATTATTAAATAAAATATGACGTTCTTTATTACACTTGCTATGAGATTGACTTATCATATGTATCGTGACTTTTATTATTAAATAAAATATGGCGTTCTTTATTACACTTCCTATGAGATTGATAAAGTCCCTAGAATAGTTGATTCATGTGATGGAATATTAAGTGTGACTTAATCATGAGATTACATTAACAGAAAGAACATTATTCTTAAAAGTATCCGTAGTCAAGCTTTAATATAAATTGGGATAATAATAAAGAGTGGAGACTATTATGTATGTAGACTAATGACCACATCTCATGGGTCATGAATATGAGATATTAAGTCTATACATATGTATGAGTATTTGGAGTAATATTTATACTGGATTGACCCACCGTGAGAATACTACATAGTATGTTATGAAATCGTCATAAGTTATTCTCATAATGATAATGGTGTATACCACTCTTAGACTTGAAACCACTATGATCCCTAGATGTGGACTCAAGTGTTTTATTGTCATTCAAACGTTATCTGTAACAAGATAACCATAACGTTGGTTAATGGGCACTTGACGAATCATGCTAAGGGACATGAGTTTCCTAGATCGGATTTGTCCCTCCTTCATAATATGAGATATATCTTTAGGCCTCTTGATGAAATATGACTGTAAAAATGCATGGTCATGCCGAATTAAGTCAATATGAGATATTGGACTTATTCATTATTCAGTATATTTCGGGATCAAGAAATATAAATATTGAGCTATACAAGGGTGACACAATCTATGCCTTGTGTTCAATAATCGTACACATAGACATTATCATGGAAAGGTTTCGTAAGATCACTTGACATTCTTGTTACTTGGATAGCAGTTATGTGTTGCTCGATACCGCTCACTGTTTATAATATTAAGTATAAGATTTAATATTATTGTCAACATTACAAGAACCTATAGGGTCACACACAATAGAACGGTCAAAAGGAGAAATATAAGTAAGACTTATAAGATGGGGTGCGTTTAGGAATTGACGCTAATTAGTTAGCGAAAGTTGATGGGTTAATGGGCTTACGGAAGCCCAATAGTGATTGCTGATTTTAGAACACACAAGGAGTTCTATAAATAGAACTCTTGTGATGAAATCAATGTTACAACTTTTGAGAAACCCTAAGGCGAAATCAAACCCTAGTTTTCTCTCAACTTCTGATTGCTTGGATAGCATCGGGAACCAGAGGAGAACTGTTCGTGTTGACGAGTAGAAGCTTCGTTTATTGCTTGGTTGTGATCGAAACCGTTTCTGCAATTCACGAGGTAACAATTCCATCACTGATTCATGTTAAATTCGTAATGATCTAAGGAAAGAAAATCAAAAGTTTTTATTTTTCGCTGCTTTAATCACGTCGATTTTCCTTCACTTTACATATACCAAAAATGTTATAAAGGAAGGAATAAACACTTGCTAAAATAGCCTGTTAGGGAAAATCATCACAGTGAACAACATACATGTTGTTAACAATAGTAATTTAGGTTGTTATATGTTTGTAGTTAGTTAGAAAATTGGTTATGAATTTGTTTTGGAAGCTAGCTTGTATAACAAGCAACTTTTATAGCAAATAAGAGATGTTATAAGTAGTTAAGCCATCATTTGTAATAAATGAGTTATAATTTCTCCCAAAACTCTCTCTAATATCAGAAGGTGAGAAAAACACAAGAGGGGGGTTGAATTGTGTTGGCTTTTTCTGGTTTTCTTTTTCTGAGTGATACGAACTAATCAGAATCTGATGAGTACGTACATATTTTGATACAGAGTCTGAGTGCAGTGGAATACATAACACAAAGATAAAAGATAGAGAGAAAGATATATAGAGAGAGAGAGAGAGAGAGAGAGAAAGAGAAAGAGAGAGAGCAGACACAAGCAATTTATACGGGTTCCTCCCACAACAAAGGAGTAGTCCAGTCCCCTTGCACTTCCAAGGTATTTCACTATAATCACACTAGATTACAATTGCTTAATGACTCTTCCAAGAGACTTCCCAATGCTCAAGCACACTTGCAAGAGACTTCTATGCTCAAGGTCACTACCAAGAGACTTCTATTGCTCAAGCACACATGCAAGAGACTTTCAATGCTCAAAGGGCAACCCTAAGAGATTTCTAGTGCTTAATCACAACTGAATGAGACTTATGGTGCTCAAGGTTTCGCCAAGAGACTTATGATGCTCAAGCCTTGCAAGCAAGAGACTTCCATTTGTTTACAGCAAATATAAACAAATTTGTTCTTACACCGGATATTCAAATGTTGGTGTAAACTAAACAATCTATGAACAGACTCTTTAAGACTTATAGGATTTCTAAGATACACAACTTGAAACTAAAATCATAAGTGCTTTTTACGCTATTTTATTTGGCAGAGTAATGGCTCAGTTAAAATAGCAGAGTCTTGTTAATATTCTTCATGGTCTTCAGCTCCTTATATAGGTAGGGATCTGAGAGATGTTGAAGAATAGTGTCAGCGCATTAAGAGTCATTGAGAAGCTTCAAATCAAGGGCGTTCAACCATTGTCTGATATGGATAATTCCGTCGGATATTCAAATGTTGGTGTAAACTGAACAATCTATGAATAGACTCTATAAGACTTATAGGATTTCTAAGATACACAAGTTGAAACGAAAACCCTAAGTCATTTTTACGCTATTTGATTTGCCAGAGTAATGGCTCAATTAAAATAGCAGAGTCTTGTTAATCTTCTTCATGGTCTTCAGCTCCTTATATAGGCAGGGATCTGAGAGTCGTTGGAGAAGAGTGTCAGCGCATTAAGAGTCGTTGAGAAGCTTCAAATCAAGGACGTTGAGCCATTATCTGATATGGATAATTCCATTGGATAGTCATTCGAAAATCCTTTACTGAAACTGGAATTATTCGTTCATTCTTGTTGACAGCCATAGAAGGCGACAAATCTAACGTGGAGTCTGGGTCCCTGAGGTGCTTCTGAAATCTGAAGGTCTTCCAAGTCTGATTGAGTCTGCTATGTCTGGCTAGGTCTTCTGAGTCTGATGATCTCCACAGAGTCTAATGATCTCTTCAGCTTTTGAGAGGCGTCCTTTTCTTCTGATACAACGTGTTGACTTCTGATTGACCTTTCTTCAGATCTTCTACCATAGTCTTTTGAGTTTCTCTTGTTCTTCTGATGCTTCAATACATGTTCAATACTTGATGGATATATTCTATGATCCTGCACACTTGAATAAATAGTAGTATATCCAATTGTTCTTCAATACTTTGTTATCATCAAAATCTTAGAAGAACTGTACAAGACCGTTATTGTTCCAAAAATCTCCCCCTTTTTAATGATGACAAACACAAGTATTTAAAACAATTTTTGTTAATTTAATTTACAGGTAGACTTCAGGGTCTGAGGTTTGTAAGCTCCCCCTGAGTCTGACAGTCTCAGGGTCTGAGGTTTACAAGCTCCCCCTGAGCTTGTGATGGTCCATTAAAGTGATGTTTGCAAGCTCCCCCTAAGTTCCATCTGATAGTTCCTAAGGTGAGGTTTGTAAGCTCCCCATAAGTTCTATCCCGGTTAATTAAATTTATTGTTAATCATAAAGAACCGCATCAAAGCACATATATATTAATACATCAGAACTTCCAAATGCATTAGATCTTTAAACATATTAAAACTATTAATATCTATTTTGTTTACCCAAGTCTGATAACACCTTTCAGAGTCTGATGAGTTCTCAAATAATCACAAGTTAAAAAATAAACTTATAAGATTTTTAGCTCATATCAGACTTTTAGACATATCAGACTTCTCAAATCTGATTGGTCTGATCAAGTCTGATAACTTCTTTAGATCCTGATAAATTTTAATCAGTACAGATTAACTTGAATTAAATTAAGTTCCATTGGCTTTTTCAATTAGGCTCCGAATTTAAATACTTTATTCTTCTCCCCCTTTTGTCATCAACAAAAATAGATAAATGCAAGATAACGCTTTAAATAACAGATGGAAAAGATAAAGACAGACTAAAGTGCATTGAACAAAAGTACAGATGAGAGTACAAAATAAGCAACAAAATAAAGGCTAAGAAGAAGTCCTAGAGTTTGCTTTCAACATCTCAAAGTAGTCACTGCAGACATCAGAGCCTTATGTTCTTCCTCTAGAGCTTACAACCTTATTTTATCATCAATATTACTTCAGACATACAGTTCACGTTCTGGAAGTAGTTGTTGAGTTAGGGATGAACTATGAGAGACCTCGAGAGTGATTTTCAAGACATGCTGAGGTGGAGCTTGCAGTTGTCTGAAAATATTCCTCCTAAGGTCTACAATATCCATGACTCTTTTCACTGCATCAAGCCAGTTGATCATATTGTTCCTTGCATTTTCAGCTAACAGAGGCTTGTTTTGCTCTATAGTCAGATTGACAGATTGTTGTAGAAGGTTCCACTCAAAGATGATCCTACTTGCACAAACAACTCTCAAGCTTTTGCAGTATGTCCTTTTAGCCTGTGCATAAATATTGTTGAATACTCCTTAAATGTCATTTTAGTGGTCATAGTAGGAGGATGGTACAGAGAAATTTTTAATCATTTCTGGGTGGTTTCAACATGTTCATCAAAGGTTTCATCATCAGAGATACTTTCAGGTGGTGAATCTGTAGGTAGTGATAATTTAGGGCCAATTAGTTCTGGATAAATAGGCATCAAGTTTGCAGATAGGGGTATTGAAGAAACTATTTGTTCTGGATCAACAGAAACAATTTTAAGTTCATTATTTTCCCAAGTCTCAAGAAACAGAAGTATTTGCAGTCTTGAAGGTTGATGGAAAATGATGTATGTTGTTTGAGGTTGTGGATTGATTTGAATATAGGGTGTGGCAGATTGAGTAGTTTGAGGTGATGATGGTGTGAAGGAGTATAAAACACCATCATAATGCCTTACCAGATGGTACAAGGAATCAGTATCAACATACGCAGGAGGTGGTGGAATAAAGGTGGAGGTGTCTGAAGAAGTACCAACAATATTTGCACAAGGTACAAAATCATTACCTTGCGAAATCTCAGCTTCTTCTGCATTTCCTTCTGGCAGACTTTATTGATCAGCAACTTATGTAACTTGCTCAGGTTTTTCCTCTGAGCAGCAATTTCCTCCTCAGTCATCAAACTGGATTCTACCATTTATTTCTCCGCAACTTCCTTAAGTGACTCTGCCTTCTTTGAAGCATCTTCCAGCTTTTCCTTGACTGAAGGATCCTTAGCCACAACTTTAGCTAGATGAGGTATTTTAGAGGCAAGAGGCACATCGTCATCAGATTTTGTTTCAGATTATGTTTCATTGCCCACATATTTTATGATCTTCGTATGGCCTTTAGAGGATTTTTCATGGACTTTTCTCTTTGCTCCAGATGCAGTAGGAATTTGTTCCAATGATTGAGTTTCAGAAGGAGCAGCACCACTGTTGGAACAAAATGTGTTTAACAACTCTCTTATGAATTAAGGGAGAAATTGTTGAAACATTATGTGTAAACATATCTCTCTATGGTTTTGATGATAACAAAGTGTTAAATAGAAAATTGGTTATTTGCTAATGCTTTGTTCAAGTGATTTCAGAACCACGTGTTTATTGATTGGAAATTAAGGATGGTTATGAAAGAACAAGCTTAGAGCAAGAAAGGAAAGCTAAGAAGCAAGGTTGCAAAGTTGGAAGAAAATTGGGTGCCTCTGAAGTGCTTCTGAAGTGCTCCTGAAGTGGTGCTCCTGAAGTCTGAGTCTAAAGCCAGCTTCTGAAGTCTGAGTCTGAAGGCAGCTTCTGAAGGAAGTCAACGAAAAGTCAGCGTCTGAAGAAGTCAACAAAAGTCAACTTCTGAAGGCAGCTTCTGATCCGTACAAAGGCAGCTTCTGATGCACTGTTCACGCAGAAGCTTCTGAAGCTGATGTGGCATGAAAAGCAACCAGTACTGTGCGCATTTAATGCCTGGATGTGTCAGAACAACCCAATGGAACAGTTGTCTCCCTGACCGAGACATTCTCCAGCTTTTAAGGTAGGCCATTTCAAAAATGGCTGCTGCTCTGTTCTGTTTGAAAAAGTGCAGCACACATTTGCAGAAATCCTAGCTCAACTTGCAACGGCTCTTTCCTTAATTCAAGCAAATCTTCAACAGCTCTATTTTCTCTATAAAAGGAAGAAGATTTGAAGAATAAATTTGTCTAAGACTCTTGAAACTACATTGTTGAACCTGTGCTCTGTTTTCTGCTGAAAAACTCATAAGTTCATAAACTCTTAGAAATTCTTTTAGTTTCTGTAACTTAGAATTTCTTAAGGTTAAGAGTCTTAACCTGTGTTGTATTAAGAGAACACCTCTGATATTTTATCAAGTGTTCAACCCAAACTCATTTATTTGTAAACCAGTTTGGTCCCTAAAGTCTCAGTCTGTATACTGAGCAATTGTAACCTCATTCCTTTGTGGTCTGAGTCAGAAGTCTCTTGACTTAGTGTCTTGAGCATTGGGAAGTCTCTTGACTTAGTGTCTTGAGCATTGGAAGCCTCTTCCTTTGTGGTTGAGCATTAGAAGCCTCTTTCTTTGTGATTGAGCAACTGGAAGTCTCTTCCTTAGTGGTTGAGCAAACTGTAATCTTCTGATTATAGTGGAACTCTCTTGTTGGAAAACAAGGGGACTGGACTACTTCTCACATTGAGAAGGAACCAGTATAAATTTTGTGTGTCTCTCTTTACCTTTCTCTTTTCAGTATTTAATCCGCTGCATATACTTCTGATAATAGTTCAGAACCTGGTTCTGAACTAGTGTTAAGTTTTTGAAAAGAAAAGAACAAGTTTTTGAGTCACACAATTCAACCCCCCCCTCTTGTGTGTGTTTTTCTCACCTTCAGTTGGTATCAGAGCTCCGGTTCTGATATTAACACTTAACAGTGTGTCAGTAGGATCCTGAGAAAAACATGACCTCAACTAGTGGTTCACCTCCACCCTCTCCCAGAAATCAAAGATTTGTATCTTATGACTATAGTACTGAAGAAAAGAAGTCTAGGTCACACAATAAACCTCCTATGTTTACTGGTGACCCGGAAAAATTCTCTTAATGGAAGAGTAAAATGTATAGTCACATTATTGGGATTGATGATTCACTATGGGATATTATTGAAGATGGAATCACTATTCCAGTTGATGAAGAAGGTGTTGCTGTCAATAGAAGAGCTCTAAGTGATGCACAAAGAAAAATCTATAGGAAACATCACCATGTGAGAGGAATCATTGTGGATTCATTACCTCACACTGAGTATCAGAAGCTGAGTGACAAGTCAACTGCTAAAGCAATATTCACATCCCTCTGCTCTAACTATGAAGGTAATAAAAAGGTTAGAGAAGCTAAGGCAAACATTCTTGTTCAGCAATATGAACTGTTCAGAATGAAAGAGGATGAAAATATTGAGACTATGTTCTCAAGATTTCAGACTCTGGTTTCTGGACTTCAGATTCTGAAGAAGAGTTATACCACAGCTGATCATGTGAATAAACTCTTAAGAAGTCTGCCATCCAAATGGAGACCTAAGGTGACTGCTATTGAGGAAGCTAAGGATCTGAATACTTTAAGTATTGAGGATCTTATAAGCTCCCTCAAGGTGCATGAACTGGGACTCAATGAGGATGAGTCTGTTAGAGAACCAAAAACATTAGCTCTGAAGTCTAAAAGAAAGCCTGCTAAAGCTTTGAAAGCTATTGAATCTGAAGAAGAATTTCCTGAGGGAAATTCTGATGAAGATTCAGATGCTGATGAGCTTGCAATGCTTTCTAAAAGGCTTCAGTATCTAATGAATAGAAAGAAAAAATTCTCTAACAGAAGCAGTAACTTTAGAGGATCTGGTTCTGGTTCAAAGAGGGATATTCAGAAGGAAAGCTGTTACAACTGCAAGAAGCCTGGGCACTTCATTGCTGACTGTCCTGATCTTCAGAAGGAAAAGTCTAAAGAAAAAGCAAGGAAGTCCAGCTCAAAGTCCAGCAATCTCAGAAACAAGCTTAAAAAGAGTCTCATGGCAACATGGGATGATATGGACAATGTGTTAGAATCTGATGAGGAAGAAGCAAACCTTGCCTTGATGGCATCTGCATTTTCTGATGCAGAATCATGCTCAGACTCTGATGAAGAAGATGAGGTATACTCTGAACTCTCTAGATCTGAATTGATTGAAACAGTTAATGATCTTATGAGTCATCTTAAGAGCAAGTTAAAAGAAATTAAATCTTTGAAAAATCAAACTAACTTGCTATCTGAGGAAAATCTTAAACTTCAGAATCAAATTTTTGAATATGATGAAGAAGTTGAAGAACTCAGAAAAGAGGCTCATAAGAAATCTGAAGAGGTTCCTAATGAACAGGAAATAGCTCTTCAGGATTTCATGTTAACTGGATTAAATAGAACTAAAATTGCCTCTATGATGTATAATATGATCAGAAACAAAGGTGAATGCGTTGGCTATGATTCATTCAAACCTTCAAATGAATTAAACTCACCTTCATGTTCTGAAAATATTTCAAAAGGAAATGGTATATGCTTTGTGCCTGCTTCTGATAACTCTGAGAAGTTGAAAACATCAGAATCTGAGACTAAGTCTGAAGTTCTGAACAGCTCAGACTCTGAAGCTTCTGAACCTAAGGATAAGATGAAGGCAGATGTTAAAACCTTGCCTAAATCTAAGCCAAAAGGTCCTAAGCCTAAGAGTAAGAGAAAATCAGACTCTAAACCTGAAAATGTTCAAAGTCTGAAGAGTTTAGAATCTGGAACTAGTAAGTCTCAGAATCTGAATAAGTCTGATTCAAGTTTTTCAAAGACTGGGTTTATTAAAACTTCAAAATCTGTTAAACCAGTCAATGTAAAACATTTTCAATCTCAGAATGTTAAGCAGAGCAAGCAAAAGTAAACCAATCAGTTTTCTGCTTCAAATTGTTTTAAGAAAGGTAAAACTGAAGCTTGCCTTGTGCCTGAAGCAAGCAGAGTTAGAATTCTGAAGAGATCACAACCAAAGTGCTCAATGGTTCAGACTCTAAGCAAATCAGAACCAAAGACCTTCAAGTCTCAGGTTCTGAAGAAACCTGAGTCCAAACCCTTGAAAACTCAGGTTCTGAAGAACTCAGGTTCTGAAACTCAGACTTATTCAAGATACAAGGACTCATATCCTAAGTATCAGAACAAGTCTGAATATCACAGCTTCAGACACAAGATGAAGAAGCCAAAACCTTTCAGGACTAACCCCAAAGGACCCATGAAAATCTGGGTACCTAAGTCTGAGATTATTTCAATTGCAGATATGCTTGTCATCCAGAGAAAAGGAAAGGTCCTGGTACCTGGACAGTGGATGCTCGCATCATATGACAGGGGACAAGTCTATGTTCCAAACCCTAACTCTGAAAGAGGGAGGAACTGTGGGGTTTGGAGGAAGTCAGAAAGGAAAGATCATTGGTACTGGTAAGATAGGTAATTCTTCCCTGTACATTGATAATGTTTGGCTGGTAGATGGACTTAGACATAATTTACTTAGCATAAGTCAATTATGTGATAGTAATTATGAAGTCTTGTTTAATAAGAACACATGTACTGTAATCAATAACAAAGATAAGTCTGTAGTGTTCAGAGGCAGCAGGAAAAACAATGTTTACAAAATAAATTTTTCTGAATTGGTTCAGCAGAACGTAGTTTGCCTTCTGTCTGTGAGTGATGAGAAATGGGTCTGGCATAAAAGGCTGGGACATGCTAACTGGAGACTCATCTCTAAGCTTAGCAAGTTACAGCTGGTCAGAGGCTTTCCCAGCATTGATTATCACTCAGATGCTCTGTGTTCAGCATGCCAAATTGGAAAGTTTTCTAAAACTTCTTTTAAATCAAAGAACATTGTTTCCACCTCAAAACCTCTAGAACTCCTTCACATTGATTTGTTTGGTCCTGTTGGAACAGCTTCAATCAATGGGAAGAAGTATGGACTTGTAATTGTTGATGATTACAGTAGGTGGACTTGGGTTAAATTCCTCAGAACCAAAAATGAAACATATGATGTGTTTTTCAAATTCTGCAAACAAGTACAAACTGAAACTGATTTGAAAATTTTAAAAATTAGAAGTGATCATGGTGGGGAATTTGAAAATGAACCTTTTGAAAATTTTTGTGAAGATCATGGAATTATCCATGAGTTCTCATCCCCTAGAACTCCACAACAAAATGGAGTTGTAGAGAGAAAGAACAGGTCTTTACAAGAAATGGCCAGAACCATGATCCATGAGTCTAAAATTGCTAAGTACTTTTGGGCAGAAGCTGTAAACACAGCATGTTATATTCAGAACAGGATCTATATCAGACATATTCTGAATAAAACATCATATGAACTATTTAAAGGAAGAAAACCAAGTATTTCTTATTTTCATCAGTTTGGTTGTACATGTTACATATTAAACAATAAAGTCTACCTAAAGAAATTTGATGCCAAGGCTCAAAAGGGTACCATTTTAGGATACTCAGAGAGATCTAAGGCATACAGAGTGTATAATTCTGAAACACATGTTGTTGAAGAAGCTATACATATTAGGTTTGATGATAAGAAGCCTGGTAATGAAATACCAGAGCTGGTTGAGAGTTTTGCAGATGTCAGAATCTCAGAAGAACCTTCAGAAGCTGAACCCAGTTCAGGTTCTGATGAAGGTTCAGAAGCTGAAAACAATGAAGACTCTGAGAAACTCTCTGATAAAGACACTACTCCTGAAGCAAATCAAGACCAGCATGGTTCTGAACAAATCCCTGATGGTTCTTCAGAAGCTAATCCACCCAGAACCTCATTCAAGTACAAGTCTTCACATCCTGAGGAGTTGATCATTGGGAACAAGAACAGTCCAAGAAAGACAAGATCAGCATTCACTCAGAATGAGTCTATGCTTGGCCTGCTATCCATGATTGAGCCTACAACTGCTGATGAAGCACTTGCTGATGATGGCTG
Organism: Medicago ruthenica; assembly: GCA_018208015.1. Lineage (NCBI taxonomy): Eukaryota > Viridiplantae > Streptophyta > Magnoliopsida > Fabales > Fabaceae > Medicago > Medicago ruthenica. The sequence goes on from CM031371.1 coordinate 58,952,636, forward strand.
GATTGTAGCAATGCAAGAAGAACTGAACCAGTTTCAAAGGAATGATGTCTGGGATCTTGTTGCAAGACCTGACCATAAGAACATCATTGGAACAAAATGGGTGTTCAGGAACAAGCTCAATGAACAAGGAGAAGTGATCAGAAACAAGGCTAGATTGGTAGCTCAAGGGTACAGCCAGCAAGAAGGAATTGATTACACTGAAACTTTTGCTCCAGTAGCAAGACTGGAAGTAATCAGGTTACTTCTTTCTTATGTTGTTAATCATGATATCATCTTGTACCAAATGGATGTTAAGAGTGCTTTCTTAAATGGTGTAATTTCTGAAGAAGTGTATGTAAAACAACCTCCTGGTTTTGAAGATGTTAAATATCCAAATCATGTTTTTAAACTTAAGAAGTCTTTGTATGGTCTGAAACAAGCTCCCAGAGCTTGGTATGAAAGGCTAAGCAACTTCTTGATTAAAAATGGTTTTGTAAGAGGTCAAGTTGACAATACACTTTTTAGGAAAACTGTTAAGAAAGAAATCTTAATTGTGCAAATCTATGTTGATGATATCATATTTGGTTCTACTAATGCCTCCCTTTGCAAAGAGTTTTCAAAGTTAATGCAGGATGAATTTGAAATGAGCATGATGGGTGAGCTGAAATTCTTCTTGGGAATTCAAATCAACCAATGCAAGGATGGTGTTTATGTTCATCAGTCAAAATATACTAAGGAGCTTCTGAAGAAGTTCCAGCTGGATGATTGCAAGCTGATGACAACACCAATGCATCCCACCTGCACCTTAAGCAAAGAGGACAATGGCTCTAAAGTAGATCAGAAGCTGTACAGAGGTATGATAGGTTCTCTCCAATACTTAACTGCTTCTAGGCCAGATATTTTATTTAGTGTATGTCTGTGTGCTAGATTCCAGTCAGATCCTAGAGAATCTCATATGACTGTTGTCAAGAGAATCTTTAGGTATCTGAAAGGAACAACTAATTTGGGACTTCTGTATAAGAAATCTCTAAATTATAAGCTAGTTGGATTCTGTGATGCTGACTATGCTGGAGACAGGATTGAAAGAAAATCCACCAGTGGAAACTGTCAGTTTCTTGGTGAGAATCTGATATCCTGGGCCAGCAAGAGACAAGCAACTATTGCTTTGTCAACAGCAGAAGCAGAATACATCTCAGCTGCAAGTTGTAGCACACAACTGCTCTGGATGAAACATCAATTAGAGGATTATCAGATTCATGCAGACAATATTCCTATTTATTGTGATAATACTGCTGCAATATGTCTGTCTAAAAATCCAATTCTGCATTCTAGAGCCAAGCACATAGAAATAAAACATCATTTTATAAGAGATTATGTTCAGAAGGGTGTTTTAGATATTCAGTTCATTGATACTGATCATCAATGGGCTGACATATTCACAAAACCCCTAACAGAAGAAAGATTCAATTTTATTAAAAAGAATCTGAACATGCACTTTATCTCTTGAAAATGTGCTTGAATCTGAATGAAATCCTTGATTCTAAGTTTATCATAAGCTAAAACTTATCAGATACTCAGCTCCTGAGAATCTGAATATAGTTAAGCCTGAAAAACTTTAGAGTCTGAAGGATCAGAACCTGGATTTTCTGACTTCTGAATCTGATAGAAATCTAATACTTGGTCAGAATCTGATAAGTATAACCCTGGGCAATGATGATTAAAGCTTTGAAAGTTTATACTTTATCCCTCCCAAAGTCATCAATTTAAAAATGTGATTTTCTGCTCTGATATTAAATGTTAAAATTGCTTGACAAACAATTTTCAGTTGGTATCAGTCTATTTTCAAACTGCTTAGCACAGACACATTTTTCAAATGCCCAAAGTGTATTAGACATGTTCAGTTTTTAGAAATGTTTTAATTTGGTATCAGACTATGAGATAAACCTTCATATTTTGGTATCAGGCTCTGATACAAGTTCAGCAGTATTAAAACTGTCTTTTGGTATCAAACTCTGAGATAAAACTTTCATTTGGTATCAGGCTCTGATATAACCCTTCAGTTGGTCTATGATCTGAACTATTTTTCAGTTGGTCTATGATCTGAACTATTTTGTTTTAAAAATGAGTTAGACCTGCTCTGATCTGATACCTTCTTATGTGTTTTGCTCTGATACTGAACCAATTTATACTGAACAAACCATGTCTGAACACAGAATGCTCTTATCAGAAGCTCTGAACTTTTTCTGCTTCTAAACAACATTCTATTTTTAATGCAATGTCATATACTCATTGAAAATCAAGTATGCTCTGATGCTCATCTTTGTTGCTTGATTATCCATATGATTGCATAAATATCTCACATGTTTTCTTCAACCCCCCCCCCCCCCTTCAACCCCCCCCCAAATTCTGAACCTTTTTGAAATGTTTTCAAACTCTTTCAAAAAGGGGGAGATTAAAATGCTCTGATACACTTGTTTTCAAACTCTCTTGGAAAAAGGGGAAGAAATTCCTAAAAGGGGGAGATTTTTTGTCTTTGAAATCCTTCTCTTCTAAGGGGGAGTAAGTAAAACTTTTTGTTGATGACAAAAGGGGGAGAAAGTAAAACAAGTATTAAAGCACCTGAGCTCACAATATAAGTTAAATTCTGTCAAACTTATGAAAGGGGAGTAAAAGGTATTAAAACCTGAGGTTCTGAAGTTCTTGTGTGAACAATTCAACCCCCCCCCCCCTTACATAAGTTAAAGCTCTGATACTGATTGAATTTAACTTATGAGAACTGTTTTAAATCTTAGCCTCTGAATTGAATTTCTGCTCTGATACATTTCTGTGAGATACATAACTCTTAGTGAGTTAAAATGAATTGAAAATAACTTAGATAAGACTCAGGGAGCTTACAAAACTCATCCTGTGGATCATCAGACTTAGGGGGAGAGCTTACAAACCTCAGAACCTGAAGTCAACAAGTTATTTAAAAAATTCTGAGTGTTAATTTCACTTGATTGTTTTAAGTTGAGTTTAATTAACATGGATAAGAATCAAGGGGAGCTTACAAACCTAACCTTGAGGATTGTCAGACCTAGGGGGAGCTTACAAACCTCTCCTGAAGTCAGATTGTTAAATAAACTTAACAACAATTCTGAAATTTTCACATTTGTGATTTTAACTGAACTTAATTAACTTGGATCAAACTCAGGGGGAGCTTACAAACCTCACACCCTGCAGTTAACTTGTTAATTAAGTTAACAACAATTTTCTGATTTAATACTTATGTTTGTCATCATCAAAAAGGGGGAGATTGTTGGAACAAAATGTGTTTAACAACTCTCTTATGAATTAAGGGAGAAATTGTTGAAACATTATGTGTAAACATATCTCTCTATGGTTTTGATGATAACAAAGTGTTAAATAGAAAATTGGTTATTTGCTAATGCTTTGTTCAAGTGATTTCAGAACCACGTGTTTATTGATTGGAAATTAAGGATGGTTATGAAAGAACAAGCTTAGAGCAAGAAAGGAAAGCTAAGAAGCAAGCTTGCAAAGTTGGAAGAAAACTGGGTGCCTCTGAAGTGCTCCTGAAGTGGTGCTCCTGAAGTCTGAGTCTAAAGCCAGCTTCTGAAGTCTGAGTCTGAAGGCAGCTTCTGAAGGAAGTCAACGAAAACTCTGCGTCTGAAGAAGTCAACAAAAGTCAACTTCTGAAGGCAGCTTCTGATCCGTACAAAGGCAGCTTCTGATGCACTGTTCACGCAGAAGCTTCTGAAGCTGATGTGGCATGAAAAGCAACCAGTACTGTGCGCATTTAATGCCTGGATGTGTCAGAACAACCCAATGGAACAGTTGTCTCCCTGACCGAGACATTCTCCAGCTTTAAAGGTAGGCCATTTCAAAAATGGCTGCTGCTCTGTTCTGTTTGAAAAAGTGCAGCACACATTTGCAGAAATCCTAGCTCAACTTGCAACGGCTCTTTCCTTAATTCAAGCAAATCTTCAACAGCTCTATTTTCTCTATAAAAGGAAGAAGATTTGAAGAAGAAATTTGTCTAAGACTCTTGAAACTACATTGTTGAACCTGTGCTCTGTTTTCTGCTGAAAAACTCATAAGTTCATAAACTCTTAGAAATTCTTTTAGTTTCTGTAACTTAGAATTTCTTAAGGTTAAGAGTCTTAACCTGTGTTGTATTAAGAGAACACCTCTGATATTTTATCAAGTGTTAAACCCAAACTCATTTATTTGTAAACCAGTTTGGTCCCTAAAGTCTCAGTCTGTATACTGAGCAATTGTAACCTCATTCCTTTGTGGTCTGAGTCAGAAGTCTCTTGACTTAGTGTCTTGAGCATTGGGAAGTCTCTTGACTTAGTGTCTTGAGCATTGGAAGCCTCTTCCTTTGTGGTTGAGCATTAGAAGCCTCTTTCTTTGTGATTGAGCAACTGGAAGTCTCTTCCTTAGTGGTTGAGCAAAGTGTAATCTTCTGATTATAGTGGAACTCTCTTGTTGGAAAACAAGGGGACTGTACTACTTCTCACATTGAGAAGGAACCAGTATAAATTGTGTGTGTCTCTCTTTACCTTTCTCTTTTCAGTATTTAATCCGCTGCATATACTTCTGATAATAGTTCAAAACCTGGTTCTGAACTAGTGTTAAGTTTTTGAAAAGAAAAGAACAAGTTTTTGAGTCACACAATTCAACCCCCCCCCCCCCCCCCCCTCTTCTTGTGTGTGTTTTTCTCACCTTCAACCACTTCTTGTTATTGAATCCTTCACTTCTGCTGTAGACAACTCTTGCACTTCTTTTTTGGCTTCTGCTTTCTTCTTTTTCTTTGTTGGTCTAGATGGAGTATCTTTGTCAGAAGCCTTTCTTTTCTTCTTATTCTTTCCATCTGTTGCTTCTGGTGCAGCAGGTATATATTCCAAAAATAACTTATGCATTGTAATCTGCTTGGGCCTTTGACACCAAGTCTGCCAGCTCCTTTTGGTTTAGATTTAAGATGATCTCAGGAAAATCTAGAATGAATGGTTTTCCCATTTTCTTCATGGCATAAACATAAGGTTTCTTTACAAACTTTGGTTCGATAAACTTCATCTTCCCAAGAAGTTCTCCTGTCATAACCTCCCCATATTATGTTCTCAGGTTGATAGGACCTAGACTCTCCAGCTTCTGAATTATTTTGCTTTGGTTAAATACCTCAAATAGAAGCCTAGGGTATGAGATGCGCATGTGTTGTTTCCTCCATGAGTTGTCAATTGATGTACACAAGTGGTGGAAAACATATGCAGCAAAATTGACTTTTTCATTTTATGTAGATGAAGGAGAATCACCTTATGAATAAAGCTAGGCTGGTCTGTGCTTCCTTTTTAGGGAGGATGCACTGGATGAAAAATTTGAACAGAATCCTCTCTATATCCTGCAAGTTGATGCCTTTGTCCTCTCTTTTCTTATTATCATCCTCATCATCCTTTTCATTTTCCTCTACAATCTTTTCTTCTGTAACCTTGTTGACGAGGCCATGATTCTGGAGTTAGGATTGTTCTAAGGGTTTGTTTTGAAAAAAGGTTGTTTTACTAAGATGGCTTACAAACGAAAGTGTAGCATGTGAATGTGAAAGTGTTTGATTTGGTATAAGTGATTTTGTGTAAACTTTTCAACTTCAAACGTTTTGAGAACATAAACATGCAATGATGACATACGAAAGCATTAATGGCAAAGAGTGGCTGAGCACATATTATGCTCTGATACCAACTGAAGGTGAGAAAAAAAACAAGAAGGAGGGCTTGAATTATGTTGACTTTTTCTGGGTTTTCTTTTTCTGAGTGTTACGAACTGATTAGAATCTGATGAGTACAGATTCTGATACAGAGTCTGAGTGCAGCGGAATACACAACACAAAGATAAAAGATAAAGAGAGGGAGAGAGAGATAAAAAGAGCAGACACAATAAATTTATACTGGTTTCTCCCATAACACAAGATTATTCCATTCCCCTTGCACTTCCAATGGATTTCACTATAACCTCACTAGATTACAATTGCTCAAGGACACTTCCAAGAGACTTCCTGTAACACCCATACTAATTTAATCTAGAATATTAGCATGTGCGTTAACTGATACTGGATACATCAAATTTTTCAATAATAATAATATACAACAACCGAATGAATACAGATTTTGCTCGTTTATACAATAATCAAGTACCACTAAAATACTTATACAACATCTGATAAACTCCTGAGCTGGTACATGACGAGCAACTGCACTCCATCCAGCGTCTTCCTGAAGAACTTCTTCACGAACCTCTTGCTTACCTGTAAACCTGCACCAGAAGGATTGGGATGAGACATAATGTCTCAGTGAGCTTCACCCCAACCTACTGTTGGCAACCACGGGGAACCTAGGGTCGCCATGCCTACCCTGTTGGCAATCTTGGGGATACCTATGATCGTCAAACCTTAAACCTTTCCCATAAGGGATTAAACCTGACTGTTCCGGCTATCCTGTGTAGTCGTGAAAACTAGACTACTTCCTGTTAACTTAGTGATCAAGCGGAAAACTAGGATCACTGCATAACTCTTTCATATTCATAACATATCATAATCTCATACTTAGTGATCTGGGGACATCCTATGATCAATTTCTGATAACTGTTATCTGATGACTACCTTGTCATAATCTTATGTAATAAATACATATACATCTTACTATAACATAAGGTTAGAAAGTTAGCGTTGAACATACAATAATTATCTGAGTTCATTTTACGGAATGCCCCCGAGTGGAGTAACCCCGGAGCATATTCCCCTGATAACCGGCGAAAATTCCTATCTGAGGCTAATCACCGGACTCCTCTTATCGTTGTGTGGACAACACTCTCAAATAAGTCTCATCCGGCATAATCCGGAGTCTGCTGAACACAACTTAACTTGCATGTGAACAACCCTCTCGGAGAAGTCTCATCCGGCATAATCCGGAGCCTGCTGGACATGTTTAATCTTTAACATACGTGTGGACAACCCTCTCGGAGAAGTCCCATCCAGCATAATCCGGAGTCTGAAGAACACGTTAACATGATCTTTATAATATAAATTTTAACTTGTCATATGTATATCCGATACATCATCTGAACATATGCATATCTGATGCATTCATCACATAAATAATCATGTGATACTTAACCTATAATATAAGGTTCTAAGCTTATCGTTCTAATTAGCCACTTAATCATTGTTAGGACACGGAACCCCTTAAGCTTATCTGAAGCTTTGAATGTTGAAACATTCCTGGTACTTGTGCGCCCTCGTTAAAAAACGCGCAATCTTCCGAGGACGTTCGCGAACGCTCGGAAGGCCTTGTGAAGTCGCCACCAAAGTTTTTGTGTAAAGGGAACGTTGATAAACCCTTAAGTTTTTTGTTTGAAAGGGAAACGATAATAAAACACTTGACGATGAGGAAAAGGACTGGTCATCGCAACCGTTGTCGGGTTCGGGAGTCGATTACGCAAGGGGAAGGTATTAGCACCCCTCACGTCCGTTGTACTCAACGGGAACCTTCTATTTGGCTAAAGCTTAAAATGTTTTTAAATGTTTTTGCGCGCATGCTTATCTATGTCAAAAGAAAATATAATAAAAGGGGGAAAAAGATAAAAAAAAACGAAAGGAAAAAGAAAGTTTTTATTATTATTGCGCTTGACAAGATGTCGATCTTGCTCCTACGTATCTCCCGGTAGTCGGAGAATTCAAAGCGTACATAGTTCTTTGTAGAAAAACGTACATATGTTGGTTAATTTTAAATGAACAATGTTTTGCTCGTATTCTTGCGATTAAACGTAGCTTGTATGCTCGCGTATGGGAGACTTAAGCGTATAGCTTGTATGCTCGCGCATGGGAGGCTTAAGCGTTTGTTTACGAATCACGCTTAGAATAGGTAAAACATGTCCGTTGGGTAAAAGGGCTCGAATTGGTCGCTTTGGGACCAAAATGGGTGCAATGGACTCAATCGAGTCGATCATTGACCGGTGTGACTCCAATGAGTCGAGGGATTGAATCTAGTGGCCACGGGGGACCAAAAGGTTCGGATTGACCATGTCGCGGTGATTTTTGGATATCAAGCTATTAATTAGCGTTGACTCGCAAGTTTAAGATTCACCACCGATCTTTTATTTTTCCGAGGAAAAGGGAGAAAGTTCGAAAAACCCTATTTTTTAGAGAGATCAAAGGTCCGGGGGTTGGTTACGCAAAGGGAAGGTATTAGCACCCTAAACGTCTATAGTACTCTATAGGAACCTCTTGCTTATTTTATCTTTATGCTAAAATAATTATTTGTTTGTAAATAAATGTTTAAGTGTGAAAAGATTAAAGTGATGAAAAAGAAAAAGGGAAATGTTCTTGTTATTTTTATTGATTTGGAAAGACAAAGTCTTTTGCCTACGTACCCGAGCGGGATCAAAATCACGTAGTTCGGGGTAAAAAACTGAGTGATTGGTTTTGGTTGATTTTAAAGTTTGAAAAAGATTTTAAGAAAGATGAGAGGCCGTAAAGGCATAGAAAAATAAAAAGGAAGTGAGTTTGATTGATTTTAAATTGAAGAAAATGTTTTGATTGATTAAAGTTGATTAAAAATTTGATTAAGAAAAGAAAGATAAGATTGACTTTTTTGAAAATTTTGGTTATAAAATGTTTTTGGATTTTGACTTTTTTGACTTTTTTATGAAAATTGTTTAGGTCCTAAGGTCCTGAGACTAAGTTATGCTGAGAAAAACTAAACGCGCCGGATCCCTCAAAATGACGTTGGATCAAGTGAGGGTTCTTTTCCTCGGATACGGTCCAAATTACATAATCGCCCTCGACATAAAGCATAAAAAATAAATGTGGTGTCGGTGCATATTCTCATTTATATTATTTACATTGGACCTAGATACATTCTAATGGCAAGAAAATAAATGACAAAAAAATAAAAATTGCATTAAAGTAAATATGCTAAAAGAAATAAAACATGCATAAAATGTAAAACAATAAATAAATATGGTGCTTAAAGTAAATAAAAATAAAAATAAAAATGCAAGGCATAAAATAAATATGATGCTGAAAATAAAATAAAAATGCAAGACAATAAAAATAAACATGATGCTAAAAGAAAATAAAAATGCAAGACAATAAAATAAATATGATGCGTAAAACAAAAGAAAATAAAAATGCAAGGCAAAAAATAGATATGGAACTGAAAAATAAAATGCAAGACTGAATATTAAATATGGTGCTGGAAAATAAATAAAGAAAATAAAAAAATGCAAGGCATAAAATTAAATATGATGCATAAAAGAAAAGAAAATGTAAAATGCAAGACAAAAAATAAATATGATGCAATAAAATAAAAAATAAAAAAAAATGCATAGTACTGGAAATTAAAGCAATAAATAAAGTGCTAAAAATAAAAGAAATAAAAATAAAAAAAAAGTGCAAGAAAGAAATAAAGAAAATAAAAGAATAGAGAGGAAGAAAAGGGGTGCAGAAGTAATAAGGGGAGTGCAGAAAGTAAAAGAGTAGAAATCAGAAAAAGAAAAGGAAAGAGGAGAATGGGCCAAGTCCAAAAAGCTGAGTCCAGGGAGAACCGGTCTGGTTCGGTCCGAAAGAACCAGACCGGTTCAGCAGTCTATAAAAATCTGAAACTGGTTTTTTTTTTATCATTTTTATCTTACTTTCTCTTTCCTCTCCTTTATCTTCACTCTTCTCTCTCAAAATTTTTTCCATTCCCTCACTGTTTCACGTCCTCTCATTTCTTTCATATCCTTTCCATTTTCCTCTCAAGTCCTCTCACCATAACCTCACGTGTTCACCATCCTCTCTTCTCTCATCTTCTCCATGTCCTCTCTTCCTCTCCATGTCCTCTCTTCCTTTCCATGTGAAACCGAAAAAAAAACTCAAAGAAAACTAGATCTAGGTTCGAAAAAACGTACCCTTTTGTGTTCTTGATTCGGTTTTGAGCTTTTGCGGTTTGGATGGTTTTTCGAATCAGTCTTGGCCTTGAGGGTTTGCTGGTTGTTACGGTTTGGGTGATGTGGATTCGTGTGATGTTGCTGGCTTTGGGTTTATGTTGCTATTTCTTAAAGCCTGGCCGGTTCTGTTTTGTGAGCATCTAGTCTGATCCTTTGTGGTTTTTGTGATTTGTGATGTTGTGTGGTGATTGGGTACAAATTGTGGTTATGGCTAGTGTTTGCTTTGTTGTTGGTTCTGTTGTTGCGATTTGTGAATTTTTGGATTTTTAGTTTTCCGGTGGCCGGAATGTGTTTTTGTGGTGGTTGTGTTGGTGGTTCAAGGTGGCTGGGAAATTCTGACTGTGTATTCTGATTGGTACTGTACTGGCTGGGTGTGTACTTTTCGTGAACAGTGCTATTTATAGTAAAATAATGGGCAAAACGAAAATGACAAAACTGCCCCTCTGGGCTTGGACTGATTTGGACTTAAAATGACCTAAAATGAATAAAATCAAAACCATAAAAAAAAGCACAATAATAAAAAACGAAAATAACAAATAAAAAACTAAAAAAGGAATAAAATAAAAAAGAAATAAATAATGGTAAAAATAAAAATAAAAAAAATAATAATAATAATAACAGAAAATAAAAATAATAAAAACGGGTGCCTTCGGAACAAAAATGAGGTATTTTAAAATACCTCCCTGCCGAAATTTCGTCTGAAACGACGAAAATTTCTGGCCTAAAAGACGAGAAAAAAGGAATAAAAACGGGTCAAAAATGGGGTACGACAGATGCCCCTATTTAAGTTTCTTCGTTACGGAGATTTAAAAGTGAAATTTTAAAATCGACGGGTCAAAGAGACTTAAATACAAAGTGCACCATTTTTGACCAATTTCAGATGCAAAATGTTATGAGTGCAATGTTATGCATGTAGTGTTGCGAATGCTCGCAATGCAAGTATGAATGCAAGACGGCGAAGATGACCCGACTGGGGACAACAAGACAAAAGGATACCCGAGTCTGTTAAAGGAAACGGGGTCTGACTCCACTGGGGAATCATATGGTTTCACTGGGGATAAATGTAAGTTGAAAGAAGGAGACATTGTCTACTACCAACAAAGATGATAGCTTAAAGAAGACAGATGACATCACCGGGGAATATGACATGTATTACCTACTATCGTGAACTTGATAGCTTGAAAAAGGTAATATAAAAGGAGACATCGTCTACTATCGTTGTATGGATAGCTTGAAAAAGACAGATGACATGTATTACCTACTATCGTGAACTGATAGCTTGAAAAAGGTAATATAAAAGGAGACATCGTCTACTATCGTTGTATGGATAGCTTGAAAAAGACAGATGACATGTATTACCTACTATCGTGAACTGATAGCTTGAAAAAGGTAATATAAATGGAGACATCGTCTACTATCGTTGTATGGATAGCTTGAAAAAGACAGATGACATGTATTACCTACTATCGTGAACTGATAGCTTGAAAAAGGTAATATAAAAGGAGACATCGTCTACTATCGTTGTATGGATAGCTTGAAAAAGACAGATGACATGTATTACCTACTATCGTGAACTGATAGCTTGAAAGAGGTAATATAAAAGGAGATTGACCTTGCATACTATCGGTGTGCGGATAGCTTAAAAAAGGCAGACAAAAAAAATTTTTACCTACTACCAAAGTGAGGGTAGCTTAAAGAAGGTAGAATGTAAATGTCAGCTGTTCGGGATGTTGCCGAACTGCCACTGACGACAAGAAACAAAGGTAAGAAACGAAGATGAATGTCAACTGTCCGGGTTGTTGCCGAACTGTCATTGACGACAAGAAACAAAGATGAATGTCAACTGTCCGGGTTATTGCCGAACTGCCATTGACGACAAGAAATAAAGGTAAATGCCAACTGTCCGGGTTATTGCCGAACTGCCATTGACGACAAGAAACAAAGATGAATGTCAACTGTCCGGGTTGTTGCCGAACTGCCATTGACGACAAGAAATAAAGGTAAAATGTGCACAAACTGTTCAAAAAAGAACTGCCATTTGGCGGAGAGGGAGTGACATCTCGGGACCAGACACACTGGGGATGACACTTGGGGAAAGAGAAAGCTACAAATTTTATGATTGATCGATATGGAAAGATATTTGAGGCAAAACTCAGGGTGGTTAATGCAACCATGATGTTGTTTGTATGTTATATCTGCATGAATGTGTATATGCATGAATGTATGAATGTATGAATGACGACACGACTTGTATGGCCGTGTGACTGATTAACTTGTGATTGTATGAGGGATTGACTTGTACGATTGTATGAAAGACTGACTTGTATGATTGTATGAAAGACTGACTTGTATGATTGTATGAAAGACTGACTTGTATGATTGTATGAATAACTGACTTGATGAGACAAGATTGGACGGATAAGATGGAAAGTGACCCGACGTCGCATCACAAACACTCGGTAATCTTCAATGGGGATGATGCCACTGGGGACATATCAAAACAAGGACGGGGTAAAGCCCGGCGTATGCAACAACTGATGGGGAGTAAAAATTCCTGGGGAGAGCGTGCTGATCCAAAAACCTGGTAGAAGAACTGGTGCTTCTGTGGTCATGCTTATTTTGTTTTGTTTTCTTGTTTTTTTTGTTTTTCTTCTTTTTGAGTCCCTAATTTTTGCCTGGACCGCCCTTTCAGGTTTTCAGCCCACCGGGAATATGTTCTTTTGTTTGCCCCTAATTTTTGCCTGGACCGCCTTTTCAGGTTTTCGATCCACCGGGACGCTCATTTTTGCCTAAGCCGCCCTTTCGGGTTTTCGACTTACCGAGCTCTTTTCTTTTTCTCTTTTTTCATATATTTCTTTTTGTATTTTTTTTTTAAGCAATTGACCATGTTCAGCCTGCAAGGTTTATCCGTTCTCAGGATAGCTGTTGACGCACCCTTCACTTATTCATGAATTCAAAGAAAATGTGTTTGTTGTTTGTGCTCTTCAAAAAGACAAGAAAAATATTTATGATTTTGAAAACTATTTTGTTTCAAGTGCCACCATCAAAAATAGAAGAAGTTTTTATAAACTGAATAAATGGGAATTCCAAATGAAAGGCAATGGGCTCAAATTTATTTAAAAGAGTGGTGACCCGCCAATGGCATGGCTCCACGGATCTTAAAAAATTTGGAAAATGGTAAATATAAGGGGAAGGTACATTGAACACAATAACCGCTATTCTCCCTGACAACTTTGAATTCCACTGTTTGGATGCTTCAGATTCAGAGTCTCTTTGACATTTAATGTGCCCCAAGTGAGTAGAGATCAGACCAATGCAGTTACTTTGTCTTTTGATCCTTAACTTTTGCATAGGTCGCCCTTTCGGGTTTTCGACCTATCAGGATGATTATTTCCTGTTTTATGTCTCTAATTTTTGCCTGGACCGCCCTTTCGGGTTTTCGATCCACCGAGACGCTCATTTTTGCCTAAGCCGCCCTTTCGGGTTTTCGACTTACCGAGCTGTTCTTTTATTTTTTAGACAAAGTATTTCTTGACTGCATCAGCATTCACAGGACGAGGGAGCTCATCACCATCCATAGTCGTAAGAGTCAAAGCACCACCGGAGAAAGCTCTCTTGACGACATATGGACCCTCGTAATTAGGCGTTCACTTGCCCCTGGAATCGGGTTGAAAAGATTAGACTCTCTTGAGCACAAGATCTCCTTCCTGAAACACACGGGGATGAAGCTTCTTGTCAAGGCCTTCATCCTCTTTTGATATAACTGCTCATGGCACAAGGCCTTCATGCGTTTCTTTTCAAGTAAGGTCAACTGATCATATTTGTTTTGACATCATTCAGCCTCTGATAATTTTGGCTTCCATTAGAACTTTTATTGAGGGGATCTCGACTTCCACAAGGAGTACTGCTTCCATACCATACACCAAAGAGAAAGGGGTTGCCCCTGTTGAGGTACGCACCGAAGTGCGATATCCATGTAAAGCATACAGTAGCGTCCCATGCAAGTCCTTGTAGGTGGTTACCATCTTCTGCACCATCTTTTTGATGTATTTTTCCTTTGTCTTTTTGTTTTCTTTTCCTTTTGATTTTTGTTTGATTTTTTTTTTTTTTTTTTTGCTTTTGTTTTTTGGCTTTTGCTATTATTTTTTGTTTGTTTTTTTTTTTATGCAGCTTAGATGGCACCATTCATCTGGGATTTGATCAGGAATACTGTAGTGTCCACGTTAATCACTTTCAGTGCTTCTTCATGAGGCTGAATGATGTTCTTTTTCACATTTCTGTAGCAGAGAGATCTTTTCGAAGAATCCCTTCATCCTCCTCCTCTTCAGCTTCGTAAACAGGGAACTCAAAGTCGGGGGAGAGCATAGGGTTACAGTGTTCAACGGGTTTATTGATGCTTAGTCTGCATATGATTGATGATTAGTTTGAGAAAATGAGTGAACAATGCAGATTTTTTGAAATTGATTGGAAATAAAAGTAAAAATGAAATATTTTTGGGTTTTTTGTGTTACCATTTTCCAGAAAAGGCTAAGAATAATAAAAACATAGTCAGGAACAAAACGACTTCTTATTTGATGATGGGAATGCATGAAACAAAAGCCCTAAAAAGTTCACTTTCGTCTCGGGCGAAACGAGAGGAATTTTTTTGAAAAGACAAGACAACAAAACACATTACTTGCACCTATGTATAACCGGGGAATGTCGACAGCGACCTAATTGCGGTAAACTCTGCCATGTGTTTGCACGACCACATCTCTCTTCTGTTTGCACGAGTGTTGTAGGTGCGAGTCGGTTTGTAATGAATACGCCGGGCCACTTTCTTTGACTGCGGCAGATTGACCTTTTATTGGTGAACAAAAAGTAAGACTCGATTTGGAAACTATGAATGCAGTATGATGCATGATTATGCTCATGCAAAAAGAGAGAGTTTTGTTATCGAAAGACTTGTCGAAGTAATTGTAAACATCATAGTTTTGAACGTTTCATTTAAAATATTACGAGCAATCCCCTGCTCAGAAGTTCATCAGTAAAATCTTGAAAAAGTCCCGATATCTCAAACTTGAGGATGCCGAATGATCTCCCACAACGAGTTTGAAAAATTCTCCGGACTAGTCACTGAAGATCCTAGCCTCCTTAAGTTTGTCAAACCTGGGCTTTTGAAATTGTATTTCTGAGTGTTTCTCTTTGTGAAGTTCATCCCTATGATGTTTACAACAAAACTTGTCTAGGTCCTTTGATACTTGATGAAAAAATGTTTATGAATGAATGCATGTATGCATGATTTATGCTAAAGAGCGGAGAAAACACGGTGAGGTTAAGTCCGTATTGTTGGAGCCGAGGGTAAACACGCCGTTTGGTAAGGACTATGGTTTCATATGTACCTGTATCACGGGTTCTACCAAGTTCCCAAAGTCATTGACCACTTCCGAATATTATCAGATTACAGGACTGACTCCCGGTCCAACAACGTCCGTAGGAAAGTCTCGTTTGAGTGTAGTATCGCGTATCAACCAATTCAAGACTACTCTTGATTAGCCACCGCACTACGTCCTAAAAGGCCAAGATGGGTTAAAGGTAACTAAAGGTCCTCAACTTCATAGGTCACTTGAAAATAGCAATGCCAAACACGACTACTCATGTTGACATGGTACTACTCTTAAGAGACCTCCATTGAGCGGGGTTATCACATGTACCAAAACCCAAGACTACTCCTGGTATGGCACGTTGATTATACCCCATCCTATCTTATGTTTCCCTCAAGTCCGGGTATAGGACTTATCTCACCACTCACGTAAAAAGATAAACACTTAAGCATGTAATTTCAAATAATAACAAAGCATAAAGATAAAGAAAAGCAAGATAGGTTTAACCCACTTAGGATTTTGTTCCCCAGTGAAGTCGCCATTTTTCTGTCGCGGTGATTTTTGGATATCAAGCTATTAATTAGCGTTGACTCGCAAGTTTAAGATTCACCACCGATCTTTTATTTTTCCGAGGAAAAGGGAGAAAGTTCGAAAAACCCTATTTTTTAGAGAGATCAAAGGTCCGGGGGTTGGTTACGCAAAGGGAAGGTATTAGCACCCTAAACGTCTATAGTACTCTATAGGAACCTCTTGCTTATTTTATCTTTATGCTAAAATAATTATTTGTTTGTAAATAAATGTTTAAGTGTGAAAAGATTAAAGTGATGAAAAAGAAAAAGGGAAATGTTCTTGTTATTTTTATTGATTTGGAAAGACAAAGTCTTTTGCCTACGTACCCGAGCGGGATCAAAATCACGTAGTTCGGGGTAAAAAACTGAGTGATTGGTTTTGGTTGATTTTAAAGTTTGAAAAAGATTTTAAGAAAGATGAGAGGCCGTAAAGGCATAGAAAAATAAAAAGGAAGTGAGTTTGATTGATTTTAAATTGAAGAAAATGTTTTGATTGATTAAAGTTGATTAAAAATTTGATTAAGAAAAGAAAGATAAGATTGACTTTTTTGAAAATTTTGGTTATAAAATGTTTTTGGATTTTGACTTTTTTATGAAAATTGTTTAGGTCCTAAGGTCCTGAGACTAAGTTATGCTGAGAAAAACTAAACGCGCCGGATCCCTCAAAATGACGTTGGATCAAGTGAGGGTTCTTTTCCTCGGATACGGTCCAAATTACATAATCGCCCTCGACATAAAGCATAAAAAATAAATGTGGTGTCGGTGCATATTCTCATTTATATTATTTACATTGGACCTAGATACATTCTAATGGCAAGAAAATAAATGACAAAAAAATAAAAATTGCATTAAAGTAAATATGCTAAAAGAAATAAAACATGCATAAAATGTAAAACAATAAATAAATATGGTGCTTAAAGTAAATAAAAATAAAAATAAAAATGCAAGGCATAAAATAAATATGATGCTGAAAATAAAATAAAAATGCAAGACAATAAAAATAAACATGATGCTAAAAGAAAATAAAAATGCAAGACAATAAAATAAATATGATGCGTAAAACAAAAGAAAATAAAAATGCAAGGCAAAAAATAGATATGGAACTGAAAAATAAAATGCAAGACTGAATATTAAATATGGTGCTGGAAAATAAATAAAGAAAATAAAAAAATGCAAGGCATAAAATTAAATATGATGCATAAAAGAAAAGAAAATGTAAAATGCAAGACAAAAAATAAATATGATGCAATAAAATAAAAAATAAAAAAAATGCATAGTACTGGAAATTAAAGCAATAAATAAAGTGCTAAAAATAAAAGAAATAAAAATAAAAAAAAAGTGCAAGAAAGAAATAAAGAAAATAAAAGAATAGAGAGGAAGAAAAGGGGTGCAGAAGTAATAAGGGGAGTGCAGAAAGTAAAAGAGTAGAAATCAGAAAAAGAAAAGGAAAGAGGAGAATGGGCCAAGTCCAAAAAGCTGAGTCCAGGGAGAACCGGTCTGGTTCGGTCCGAAAGAACCAGACCGGTTCAGCAGTCTATAAAAATCTGAAACTGGTTTTTTTTTTATCATTTTTATCTTACTTTCTCTTTCCTCTCCTTTATCTTCACTCTTCTCTCTCAAAATTTTTTCCATTCCCTCACTGTTTCACGTCCTCTCATTTCTTTCATATCCTTTCCATTTTCCTCTCAAGTCCTCTCACCATAACCTCACGTGTTCACCATCCTCTCTTCTCTCATCTTCTCCATGTCCTCTCTTCCTCTCCATGTCCTCTCTTCCTTTCCATGTGAAACCGAAAAAAAAACTCAAAGAAAACTAGATCTAGGTTCGAAAAAACGTACCCTTTTGTGTTCTTGATTCGGTTTTGAGCTTTTGCGGTTTGGATGGTTTTTCGAATCAGTCTTGGCCTTGAGGGTTTGCTGGTTGTTACGGTTTGGGTGATGTGGATTCGTGTGATGTTGCTGGCTTTGGGTTTATGTTGCTATTTCTTAAAGCCTGGCCGGTTCTGTTTTGTGAGCATCTAGTCTGATCCTTTGTGGTTTTTGTGATTTGTGATGTTGTGTGGTGATTGGGTACAAATTGTGGTTATGGCTAGTGTTTGCTTTGTTGTTGGTTCTGTTGTTGCGATTTGTGAATTTTTGGATTTTTAGTTTTCCGGTGGCCGGAATGTGTTTTTGTGGTGGTTGTGTTGGTGGTTCAAGGTGGCTGGGAAATTCTGACTGTGTATTCTGATTGGTACTGTACTGGCTGGGTGTGTACTTTTCGTGAACAGTGCTATTTATAGTAAAATAATGGGCAAAACGAAAATGACAAAACTGCTCCTCTGGGCTTGGACTGATTTGGACTTAAAATGACCTAAAATGAATAAAATCAAAACCATAAAAAAAAGCACAATAATAAAAAACGAAAATAACAAATAAAAAACTAAAAAAGGAATAAAATAAAAAAGAAATAAATAATGGTAAAAATAAAAATAAAAAAATAATAATAATAATAACAGAAAATAAAAATAATAAAAACGGGTGCCTTCGGAACAAAAATGAGGTATTTTAAAATACCTCCCTGCCGAAATTTCGTCTGAAACGACGAAAATTTCTGGCCTAAAAGACGAGAAAAAAGGAATAAAAACGGGTCAAAAATGGGGTACGACAGACCACAAGGGGCCAAGATTTGGTTTGGTATGGTCAGATACGTTGAAAATGGAATGACGATTGTCCAAATGACGAGACATACGTCACACATTCGTACAATCGGGGCAATGGAGAGACATACGTCACACCATCCCTTTTTCATTCAAGTTTTTTTGGTTGAACTTCTTAGAAATCCCAAAGTTTATCAAAACATTTGGTTTGAAACCCAAAATGAGAAAGTTTTAACAATTTTGTTAGAAAACGCACAAGTTCGGCTCATTTTTGCAAACGGCTTTTAAAAGCGAACAAATTCGGCTTATGTTCACGTTTGGTTTTGAAAATCATGAACAATGTTTATTGTTCAAGTTTGGATTGAAAGTGATGAACATAGCTGGTTTGTTCAAGTTGTTTTGAAAGATTTGGGCACATAACTTGTTTTGCAAGTTATCCACAAAGTATTACCCGAACTTGCGAATTTTCCAATATTATGCAAAATCCTTGAAAAAGTTTGAGTAAAATGAGTTTTAAACCTCCTAGGTTCTGAGCTCTTGGGCTAGAACCTAAAAAATTGGCCATTTGGGAGCCTAAACTCAGTCTCTGAATTCTGTCATGGTCGCTATGCGACCATGACTTCGCACTGCGAACAATGCGAATTTTTGAGTTCAGAAGCTGTTTCTGAACTGTTGTTCAGAAACAACTTCTGAACACACTCAGGGCCTTTTAGGAGAGTGAAAAGCTTTGGGTTTTTGCAATGAATAGGGCTGGACAAACCAGTTTTGATGTTTTGTAAACCTTGGGATTTCTTTTGAAATTCAAAAGGGGTTTTTAGAACAAAAAGGTTTTGAACCAAAATTGATATGCAAGCACAATTATAGATGCAAGAAAATGACTTAGAAACTTACAGAGATCCTTAGCAAAGCTCCTGCTGCAATGAACTTGGATTGGTTGAAGGTTCTTGCAAAGGTTTTGAATGTTGGATATGGAGCAATGAACTTTGTAATGCTTTGTGTTTTGATTGGTTTTTTTTGCTAGTGCTTTTGCTGGTTTTTCTCTGGTTATTTGTAAGTGTTTCAAGTATTATGAGTAGTGTTTCTTTTTGTGAATAATTGTTGTTATGAACTCTTGCCTTGCATCTCTATTTATAGACCAAAATGCAATCCAATGTAATGATGGAAAATCCATAGGACCTAGCTGATTTGTGGGCTAAATTCAGGCTAAATGGCTTTGCATTTAATGCTAAT
Organism: Medicago ruthenica; assembly: GCA_018208015.1. Classification (NCBI taxonomy): domain Eukaryota; kingdom Viridiplantae; phylum Streptophyta; class Magnoliopsida; order Fabales; family Fabaceae; genus Medicago; species Medicago ruthenica. The sequence goes on from CM031371.1 coordinate 58,972,393, forward strand.
GGATAGAGGTAACCTTGCCTTGTGCCAAGGGTTAAAGCCTTGACTGATTTCAGCCACAAATTCAATGGTCTTTGGATAGAAATGATGATGAAACATGGCTCGATTGCAATTGGCTATGCTTGGGGATTAATCCTTGCAATCTCAATGGTTGAACAATGAAAACGTGCACTGTGATGTGCAGAGGTTGGGGGATGCAAAAGGCAACATGTGGCTGGTGTGAGAGGGATGAAAAGCTGCTGAAAAACAGGGCAAGCAATCATGGTTTTTGCAAGTGAAAAAAACAGCTGGGTTTGACTGGTTTTGGGGGAGCAAGCAGGAAGAAAGTCCTCAAGCTGGTGGCTGGCAACCCTAGGGTCAGTAGTAGGTCACTTGGGAGGGACAAGAGCTGCCCAAGGGCAAGCCCACTTGCTTGCCACATGCTAGGTTGGAAGAAAAAGCTTCTTTCCTTGGCATTAATGGCAAGTCTCTCAACTCTGGCTTTGTTGAGCCCAATTAGCCATGAATGCTGATTAAAATAATAATGCAAATGATGTGTAACAAAAACTGGAATTAAATCAAAGAAACCAAAAATCTGCAGAAAAATCGCAGACTTCGCACTGCGAAGTGAACTTCGCACTGCGAAGTCATCATTTTTGAAATGTTGACTTTTTTGTTGACTTTGACTTTTTCCTCCTCTTTGATTTTTTTTTTTGATTTTTGTTTTAAAAGGCTTAGGACAAAATTGGGGTACTACAGTACTTTCGTACATATAATGAGTACATTCATCTTACTATCCTATCAAAGGATCTAGACATATCGTATCATATGTCGTACTTATGGGCTTACTATCCCATCTGTAATAACTTCTTGTTTCTCTTACTTGAGAATCTGTGGATAAATTACCCAACACTCTGTATGACACAGATCTTTATCCTAGATTAATCCTGGAAAGTCTATGAGTGTCTTCACTCCAAAGCATATCAAAGATCATTGGCATGGTACAGTTATTTGTTAATAAAATGAAGTTCTGGGCCACTTCTCTTTGCAAACCATAACTTCGCTCTGCGAACCCTAACTTCGCTCTGCGAACCCTAACTTCGCTCTGCGATCCTGCGTCTAATCCTTCAGACTCTGAACATTCAGAGTCTGAACCTTCAGAACCTGATATACCTGAGTCTGAAGCTTCGCAGAGTGTCCAAGGACTTTGCTCTGCGATCTCAACTTCTGATAACTTTGCAGAGCGAATTCTAGGCGATGGCTAGGCGTGAATAGACAGTAGCAAAACTCTGCTACTTCGCAGAGCAAACCCCTGGTCGCTCTGCGACTGTAGCAGAACTTAGGATTTTCTGAAAAACGTGTTTCAATCATTAAAAACCTTTGGTACCCAGCTGCCCAGTGATCTTTGAAATATGCGAGTGACTCATTTTAAACTATAAAAACATACTGTATCCAAGGATTAAGATGGAATCAAGCTTATGTATCAAAAAGGGGAAAACTATCCTTTTTCCTAAACCTTAGCAATTTGTTGTGAAACTCACACAATAATAACCCAAAAGGGAAATTGCTACTCGAAGGAACTCACCTGAATCATTGCTGGTCATGCCAAGCTTTCCAAGTCCTAACTTGATTCTTATCCAAAACCCTAGCTTTGGAACTCATCCTCTTGACTTGGGTTTCCTTAGTTCCTCTTGCTTCAATCTTCCCCCAAGCTTGCTTGCTTGTTGTCCAAGAGTTCAGGAAGAAATCTGGTGGATTAAAAACATGGGATGGTGAGGACCGAATTCTAGAGAGGGAAAGGAAAGGAGAAAATGAACATAATCTCATCTTTATCCTATAAATAGCCATTTCACCTCAAACTACGATTTTGCCCTTACTTGCTCGTAATTCCTCTTATACTGATAAAAGTTACGTTTAAGCGGGATGTTACACTCTACCCCCCTTAAAGAAATTTCGTCCTCGAAATTTAGAATTCTCTTGAGATCACAAACTAAAATATCCTTCATACTTCTTTCCCTACTAGCCAATTCTCCTCTTAACTTGCTTATCGGAATTCCATGACTACTCTTGGGTCCGACATGTAGATTATCCATGTACCTCGATTAAACCAGACTGGTTAAAACTGTTCCTTAGCCATGGTTTCCAACTTCGTAAATCAAAATATTTGACAATTTCTTTCTAACCGGAAGATCCGATGCACATTACATAATTCTTACCTGGTAGGATTGTTAGTCGAGTAACAAAAGTAAGTATTTTTAAATTATCGTCTCCTCAGGGATTAGTGCGCTATCTCGAACCGTTCAACAATCGTTATCGTTTTGAGTAAAAGGTTTTGTAACTTGTTTGCATAAAACTAATGGAATCTAAATGCGGAAATAAAACGACAAGTAATAGGGAATAAAAGCGTTGGCATCAGAGTTCATCAATCTTGCATCGAATATAATCTAAAAATCATGCATATGAATTCTAGCGTTTTAGCGAAAATATCACGTATCACTCGACAAAGTCATTCGTGTCCAAATGACGTCGTGAGATCGATCGTATCGTTTAATCGACGATGTCTCAATCTATCAAACGATCCGAAAGCTTTACGTTCAGATACTTTGTGTGATTATCAAAACCAAATTCCATGTCTAGAATTTCTTATTTTGATAGAAGATTATTCTAAACCTAGATTCAAAAGTATTTGTCAATAACAATTAAATCAAGCATGAGAATGAAAAGCAAGAATAACTTCAATAACACATAAATTGGTAAAATCATATATTTGCATAATCAAATATTACATCTAAGCTAGATATAGTACCTCCAATCCCAACAAAGGGAAGTTAGTTGTTCATTTTCATGACAACTATACAAAAGTTTAGAGAAAGATGAAAATCCAAGCCTAAGTCTTGATTTCCCAAAGTCTTAGTTGATTTCACAATCCCTTCACTCTTGCTCCTTGAAGATCATAGCTTCTAGCCCTAAAAACTGTCTAAAAACTAAATCCTAAAATATTACTAAACTGAATTAAAAAGTTATCTATCAAAACATTCAGCTTTTGAACCTATTTATAAGTGTTATGTTATTCTGGACTTTGCTCTGCGAAGTCATACTTCGCTCTGCGAAGTCCTTTCTTCACAAATGGGCTTCTGCCACCTCAGTCTTGAACAGTTCAAACCGCCCTGCTTCGCTCTGCGACCAAACCTCGCTCTGCGAAATCACTCAGATTATGATCTTCAGAAAATCCCTGCCTAAGCTCGCTGTAGCGATGTGTCCTATGCTGTAGCGATGAAGCTTTATCAAATCTTCATGTTTCTTTGCTCAGTTCCAGGTCCTAGCATGAAATTTCCTGCATAATAGATGGGGTAAGACATAGGATCAATAATTTGACATTTAATCATAAATTATGAGCTTATCCTATGATAACTTGCAAAACAAGTAAGAAAAGTGCCTAAATTATATATGCATTTTAACCACTTTCTGGCACTTATCAAGGATGTGTGGTTATATGAACCAACATATCCATTTTACTTGACTAGGTCCCCTGTTCGACATACTTCTTGCAAATCCAATTAAAAATTGTTAAGTCTTGGATTCCCTTACTGAATTCTATGGGTCTTTCCTTCATGGACCACTCAATCTTATCCTGAAGACGTCGGGTCGATCTTATCTCCCTTAAATATTCCAACCTTTCGAGAGATTTATTGCATTACAGTTTAATTTCAATGAATTCTTGTCTTTGACTTTCGCCTCGTAAGACGACATCTTACAGTTACAATCGTAACATTCTTTATATAGAATTATCCTTACACTGAAAAGCACCTGATATTGAGTATTCTCAACTGGAAGCAGAGACTACTACAACTACCTCCACTATCCTACATAAGGAGGAGACATCACTTATGGTACCTGTTCCTTTCCTTCTGACATCTTGGTGTAACACTCATCACAACTGTAAGCATTACTTCCGTTCCCACTGCGGAAATCCTTAAGGCTCGAGAAATCTTATAGGCTACTCATGCCCGCCTTAACTAGTTGACGACAACGCGTATCTCTGGGATTTGAGAATTTTTCCTCCTTACTAGGATTCTGACAATCTGGCATCATTCAAGATATACCCTGGTCGTAACGGGGTGAGTAAAACTGGTCTCATGAAACCCGTCTACAACTTAACTCACGTCATTCAAAGACACTCCTTGTTTCCAAAAAAGAAAACTCTACCATGATTGCTACCAAAATAGCACACTTAATTTCTCAATCCTTTATTCATAACCTGAACTTACGTAGCTCTTTACTGTAAACTACGAGTGACTTTAGATCTGCATAGAAAGTTCTTCTTCCTCTACGGTGAACATTAAGTTGAAGTATTTCCTAACTCCTCAACTGTTCGGTATCAACATACTTGGTATACAATCTTATGTGAACATATATACATATGTGAGTCGTCATGTAGGTTCCCTAATGGGCTGACCTATCCAGAATAAATCTGCAGCGTGCCTGTGCCATGACTTGTCAACATATATATATATATATATATATATATATATATATATATATATATATATATATATATCATTCCTGATAATATCTGATACTAATGTTGTACCACGATTACTGATACATGTCACATGACTGAAAAGTATACATCATTAAACATAGCCTGGTACATGTGAAATAACTCATTTGCCACTGCATTATCGTTTCTGATCAATGCTTCAAATTCAAAAATATCATCTTGCAAGTGCTACCTGTACTGTTGTTACCTCATGCATAATTCTCTTTTGGCTAAACTTACTCTTCAAGTCCACTTGAAGTTATGGAGCTAAAATAGCTGAATTACTTTACTAGCGGTGATTCCATTCGCTTAAAACTTAACGTAGTAGGAACATATCCTTCTTATTTCTTACCACATACTCTTAAACTGCTTCGATTTCCATTCCTCATGAGCTTCGAGGTTTGAAGTATTCCTCGGCTTAACTTTTAAAATTTCCTGTTAGAACTTATGATAAGTTCGAGACGTCACTGTTTACTGCTATTCTGCGTTACAAGAACTGGACTCTTAATACCTTCTTGTGGTTCATCTGACAAGGACTTTATAGGCATTCTTATTCTCTAAGCCTCAGCTTAGAATTGTTCGTTAACCCATCCTGGGATTACTTCTCCTCTGCGTAACTCTGATTTAAAACAATTCACCTTGGGATAGAAGTAATACATCACTATTACCAAATTAAATCTCTTTGACCAATCTTCTTACTTAATGACTTGTAGTTATCATAGTAGAACCATCTTACGTTTGTTGATTCTCTTGTGGCTTAAACCACCTACTTAACTTACTGATTGGTCATCTCCTGACTTTGTGTTTTCCTTTCGAACATAAACAATATAATCGTTTTCGCGAAATTACGCCAAAACCTGTAAGCAGTTTTTAACAACAGTTACGAGCTAAACAGTGATTCTGTCAAAACAGCTTATACACTGATTCTCGCTTATTCTCCATATTCCGAATTCTGTAACCATCTCATGGTCAGCTCAACATGTATAATCATTTAACCTTACAGAAACCCTACCAAAAGCATACCTGAAGCAACTTAAGTTCACACATTATTCACTTGTGGCAACTTCCAAAAACAACTTATGGTTTCTGGAGATTCACATCTTTCATATACTGAACTCACTAATGGTTCTCGTCTCGTTTCTATTATTATTCGTAAGGATGTCATACTCATAGTCTTTTCCGATACAACTTAGGTCCCCATAACTTTACCATATCTCTTAGGTTACTCCTCAAGTTTCTCCGGAAACAATCCGTCTAAAATAGATGCAAACTCTTACCGGCTCTCCTGTAAGCCCAAACATTGGTTACGTCTCTTCGAGTACCTGATTAATTGATCTGAAACTTCAACACTTATCACTTCCTATTGGATCCCTCCAGTAACTTGTTACTGCATCCACAATTAAAATCTAATCTTGTTATCTGAATAATTCTCCATAGGTCTTCTCGACCGTTGCCTTCTTCATATGGTTTCGAACAATCCAAGGTCTGTATATTCTACCACCTTTGAAAGCATACCAACATAAGGTGATCTCTGTCGGCTTTCCAGAATACTTGTGTAAGAATGAAAAATATGGAACTCCTTAACAATAATCACAACCTTAACTGTAACTTGTGCATTAACGACGATCTTCCTGATGCTAGAGCCTCACAAAAGTTCTTGGCTAATTCCTCAAAACCGGTCTACTATAATCCGACAACATACGATTCAATCTTTACTTCATGCCCTTACCAGGGGTCTCCTTCACTTAACGCTAAGCTTGCGTTTCTCATACAAAGCATCTTGATGACTCATAATAAAGGAAGGTAATCTGCTTCATTTGTCCAATAATTCGCTTAATCCATAAATAAGTCTCTTAACTACTGGATATTAATATCCCATAATTCCTTACTTCTCATGTCTCCTCAGACGAGACATCTCTCAATGACATGTCCATCTGTTTAAGGTACTTCACCTTATTCTTAAATATCTTTAATATTCCTGAAACTCGGCCATAAACAGGGTCCGTTACTTTACGGTTTGATAACCACCACTTGGCATTGAATACCTCTTCGCCAATTCCTGACTTAAAAATATGACATCTTAAACATCGCTCTTCATGCACTTCATTCCTCCACGGTCACATTCAGCTCTCAGACATTTGTCCTAACTGTCATATACTAGATTGAGTCGATCAGGCTAAACTAGATGTGACCTTTAGAAAACTATCCGGAACCCAATGGTCCCACTACTTTTATTGAATCTTTAATGACCCATGGCACGATCTGAATCGACCTGCTCTGATACCAATTGTAACACTCATACTAATTTAATCTAGAATATTAGCATGTGCGTTAACTGATACTGGATACATCAAATTTTTCAATAATAATAATATACAACAACCGAATGAATACATATTTTACTCGTTTATAAAATAATCAAGTACCACTAAAATACTTATACAAAGTCTGATAAACTCATGAGCTGGTACATGACGAGCAACTGCACTCCATCTAGCGTCTTCCTGAAGAACTTCTTCACGAACCTCTTGCTTACCTGTAAACCTGTACCAGAAGGATTGGGATGAGACATAATGTCTCGGTGAGCTCCACCCCAACCTACTGTTGGCAACCACGGGGAACCTACGGTCGCCATGCCTACCCTGTTGGCAATCTTGGGGATACCTATGATCGCCAAACCTTAAACCTTTCCCATAAGGGATTAAACCTGACTGTTCCTGCTATCATGTGTAGTCGTGAAAACTAGACTACTTCCTGTTAACTTAGTGATCAAGGGGAAAACTAGGATCACTGCATAACTCTTTCATATTCATAACATATCATAATCTCATACTTAGTGATCTGGGGACATCCTATGATCACTTTCTGATAACTGTTATCTGATGACTACCTTGTCATAATCTTATGTAATAAATACATATACATCTTACTATAACATAAGGTTAGAAAGTTAGCGTTGAACATACAATAATTATCTGAGTTCATTTTACGAAATGCCCCCGAGTGGAGTAACCTCGGAGCACATTCCCCTGATAACCGACAAAAATTCCTATATGAGGCTAATCAACGGACTCCTCTTATCGTTGTGTGGACAACTCTCTCGAAGAAGTCCCATCCGGCATAATCCGGAGTCTGCTGAACACAACTTAACTTGCATGTGAACAACCCTCTCGGAGAAGTCCCATCCAGCATAATCCGGAGCCTGCTGGACATGTTTAATCTTTAACATACGTGTGGACAACCCTCTCGGAGAAGTCCCATCCGGCATAATCCGGAGTCTGAAGAACACGTTAACATGATCTTTATAATATAAATCTTAACTTGTCATATGTATATCTGATACATCATCTGAACATATGCATATCTGATGCATTCATCACGTAAATAATCATGTGATACTTAACCTATAATATAAGGTTCTAAGCTTATCGTTCTCATAAGCCACTTAATCATTGTTGGGACACGGAACTCCTTAAGCTTATCTGAAGCTTTGAATGTTGAAACATTCCTTCAACTTTTGTACACATAATGAGTACATTCATCTTACTATCCTATCAAAGGATCTAGACATATCGTTATCATATGTCGTACTTATGGGCTTACTATCCCATCTGTAATAACTTCCTGTTTCTCTTACTTGAGAATCTGTGGATAAATTACCCAACACTCTGTATGACACATATCTTTATCCTAGATTAATCCTGGAAAGTCTATGAGTATCTTCACTCCAAAGCATATCAAAGATCATTGGCATGGTACAATTATTTGTTAATAAAATGAAGTTCTGGGCCACTTCGCTTTGCGAACACTAACTTCGCTCTGCGATCCTGCGTCTGATCCTTCAGATTTTGAACATTCAGAGTCTGAACCTTCAGAACCTGGTATACCTGAGTCTGAAGCTTCGCAGAGCATCCAAGGACTTTGCTCTGCGATCTCAGCTTCTAATAACTTTGCAGAGCAAAGTCTAGGCGATGGCTAGGCGTGAATAGACAGTAGCAAAACTCTGCTACTTCGCAGAGCAACCCCCTAGTCGGTCTGTGACTGTAGCAGAACTTAGGATTTTCTGAAAAACGTGTTTCAATCATTAAAACCTTTGGTACCCAGCTGCCCAGTGATCTTTGAAATATGCCAGGGACTCATTTTAAACTATAAAAACATATTGTATCCAAGGATTAAGCTGGAATCAAGCTTATGTATCAAAAAGGGGAAAACTATCCTTTTTCCTAAACCTTAGCAATTTGTTGTGAAACTCACACAATAATAACCCAAAAGGGAAATTGCTACTCTAAGGAACCCACCTGAATCATTGCTGGTCTTGCCAAGCTTTCCAAGTCCTAACTTGATTCCTATCCAAAACCCTAGCTTTGGAGCTCATCCTCTTGACTTGGGTTTCCTTAGTTCCTCTTGCTTCAATCTTCCCCCAAGCTTGCTTGCTTGTTGTCCAAGAGTTCAGGAAGAAATATGGTGGATTAAAAACATGGGATGGTGAGGACCGAATTCTTGAGAGGGAAAGGAAAGGAGAAAATGAACATAATCTCATCTTTATCCTATAAATAGCCCTTTCACCTCAAATTACAATTTTGCCCTTACCTGCTCGTAATTCCTCTTATACTGATAAAAGTTACGTTTAAGCGGGATGTTACACTTCCCAATGCTCAAGCACACTTGCAAGAGACTTCTATGCTCAAGGTCACTACTAAGAGACTTCTATTGCTTAAGCACACAGGCAAGAGACTTCCAATGCTCAAAGGGTAACCCTAAGAGACTTCTAGTGCTCAATCATAACTGAATGAGACTTATGGTGCTCAAGGTTTCACTAAGAGACTTATGATGCTCAAGCTTTGAAAGTAAGAGACTTCTATTTGGTTATAGAAAATATAAACAAATTTGTTCTTACACCGGATATTCAAATGTTGGTGTAAACTGAACAATCTATGAACAGACTCTTTAAGACTTATAGGATTTCTAAGATACATAAGTTGAAACGAAAATCCTAAGTGCTTTTTGCACTATTTGATTTGGCAGAGTAATGGCTCAGTTAAATAGCAAAGTCTTGTTAATCTTCTTCATGGTCTTGAGCTCCTTATATAGGTAGGGATTTGAGAGACGTTGGAGAAGAGTGTCAGCGCATTAAGAGTCGTTGAAAAGCTTCCAATCAAGGATGTTGAGCCATCGCCTGATATGAATAATTATGTTGGATAGTCATTCGAAAATCCTTTGTTGAAATTGGAAGGATTCGTTCATTTTTATTGCCCTTAAATTTCTTTGTCTGTTTCTACACGTGGTCAGAAGAAGACAAAATTGTGCTCAGATCCTTTGATGTGGACAGCTTTAGAAGACGACAAATCTGACGTGGAGTCTGGGACCCTCAGGTGCTTCTGAAGTCTGAAGGTCTTCCAAGTCTGACGGGGTCTTCTATGTTTGGTTAGGTCTTCTGAGTCTGATGATCTCCATATAGTCTGAAGATCTCTTCAGCTTCTGAGAGGCGTCCCTTTCTTCTGATCCAATGTGTTGACTTCTGGTTGACCTTTCTTTAGATCTTCTACCATAGTCTTTTGAGCTTCTCTTGTGCTTCTGCTGCTTTAATACATGTTCAATACTTGATGAATATATTATATGATCCTGCACACTTGAACAAATATTAGTATATACAATTGTTCTTCAATACAATGTTATCATTCAAATCTTAGAGGAATTGTACAAGACCCTTCTTGTTCCAACAATCTCTTCTCTCTTATGTTCTCTATTTGCTCTCAAATTCACAATACAAAGCTTTTGCTCCAACAAATGGTATCGCAGCACTGGTTTTGAAGTTCAACAAGTCATGGAACGTAGATGTCTATCAGGTGCAGTTAGCTAGAGATGAATATATAAGGCACTATAAAAGATCTCTTTAATATGGAACTGAATCCACATTAAAAGACCTCTTTATTTATAGGTGTTTTAGGATGAACATTACTAGTTTTAGTAAATTTGTTTTATTTTCCACTTTTTTTAATATAAAATATCTTTTTTACTAAAAATGATAAGAGTTCACGCTTTGATCATTTTTAAAGTATATATTAGATGAAAAAATATTTGACAAATTTTATTTTTTGTGTTAACCCTTCAGCTTTCAGGGGAATGAAACCCTAGTAATCGAAAGTTAGGTCGGTGAGGCAAGTAAAGTCTGACCAACAATTGTTCCAACCAAAAATTGAACTCATGTTCTTCCGAACAATTCATCATTTGGTAAAGCTTATTAATCATTTGAGCTCAATTTTTTTTTATGTTTTCGACAAGATATTAGATGAATCTTGATATTAAATTTTAGAATAGAAAACATTAAAGTTTTTTTATTTATTTATAAAATAAGTGTGAGGTTTGTTTTTCATACTTTGTAATCTCTTGTTAACTTGGAGAGGTAACATTTACCAATAATGATTTCGACAGAGATATTAAATTATAATTACATATTGTCTTCTTAACTATGCCATTGAATAAATACTATGATAGATGTGATAATATTCCTTGATTTTGAAAAAAATATTATCACAAGCTGGAATATTATAACTGGTTTTCAGGTGTGCGGAATATCTATAGAATAACTGTTACAGTCATATGAAAAACAGCTTGCAAACGTAATTTATCTTTGGTTCATGATGTAAATACTTTTTGTTTAGCGTTGTTCGCAACTTGGATAAAATTGACATTGGACAGGACTTCGTAATTTACTAATAAAATTTCAAAGCCTGACTTAAGATTATACGCATTCTGTTTTCTATATATATAGTTGCACATTCAAAGATGGCATGAGATTAGTACTATCACAGAGTAATTATATTTCATTTATTTTTAATAAACCATCAAGTATTATTCTGGGAAAATAAAAAAATTAATTATTCAACCAACTATATTATTTTCTTAATGTTCTTTTTTTTTTTTCCTTCAAGATATTATTAGAAAACATGTTCGTATTATCGTATACACACCCTCAACAAAGTCAATACCTCATATATAATTAATTAATTAATTAATTAATTAATTAATGAATCTTCTTTGAGACTTATGTGCCCCAAATAATCTTGAACCATGTTGAATCGGTTGCTGGTAGGACCCTTTAAACTATCTAACGTGTATAATTAGAAGACACACACTAACACAAAGCACAAGCCATGCTAAGGTTAGGAAACAAGTCTAATAAAAAAAACCCATACAAGAATGTACTTTGCCTTATAACTAAGATAAGAATGTTCATGTGTAGCAGTTATTTTCCTGCAATGTCCAATCAATACACTGAACCCAAATTAGTACTAGCCAGTCCCCTCATTATCTTAATATCCACAGTCCCACTCGTAGCAATGCCAATGTGAAATAAGAAGCGTTAAATCGGGACTGTAATCACTGTGGGGTTCTAGTGAGTTCGAGTTTGCGTTCAAGCTTTCTGAAGAACGATCCAGAGGTTTATTGACTATGTGGGATAGCAAAGTGTTTATGATTAACAAAAATTATATTTCAGATAATGTACTTTGGTTGGAAGGGATTTGGTGTGAAGATAACAAAGAAGTCAATTTAGTAAATATATATGCTCCGTGTGATGGGAGAAGAAAACGGACTTTATGGGCAGATTTGTCAAGGAGAATACAAGCAAAGGGTGAAGAAAGAATATGGACCCGTTTGGTTTGAGCTTATGAAAAATAGTTTATGTAAATAAATTAGCTTTTATTTTAATTTATAAGTTTTCATTAACGAAAATTGTATTTTCATAATCAGTTTTTTCATAAACTATCTTAAAAACTTATAAATAATACATAAAAACTTATTTATTTGCATATGTTGTTTTATATAAGCTCTAAAATAAGCTAATCCAAACGGGCCCTATGTCTGATGGGAGTGTGGCAGCTCAAAAAGCCTAGGACCCGATGGACTAAATTTTGGGTTTGTTAAAGAATTTTAGGAGGACATAAAAGTTGTTTTTTTAGGGTGATGGCTGAATTTTATGCAAACGGTCGTATGGTCAAAGGGGCAAATTGCTCATTTCTGGTGTTGATCCCGAAGAAGAAAATACGGTTAAAATTTCATAATTCAGGCCCATATCATTGATAGGTTTCACTTACAAAGTCATATCAAAGGTTTTGGCAAAAGAATGAAAAGAGTGATTGATTTTATCATATCAGACACACAAACGACATTCATTTCATGCAGGTAGATTCTATATGAGATACTAATTGCGAATGAAATTGTGGATGACACTACAAGAAAACTGCGATTTAGCGTCGGCCAAAAACCCACTCTAACAAGGCTAAAACTGACGCTAACACAGATTTAGCGTCGGATTAGCGTCGGGGTCGGGGGCAGGCTAAAAAATTTGAAGCTACTGGGTAGAGTCGGCTTTCTGTCATCCGAGGCTAACATAGCGTTGGTTAAGCAGACTCTAAAACCGATTCTTCGCGCAGCCGAGGCTATTAAATTCAAAATTAAAAAAGTCAACAAATAATTTAGAGTTTGCCAGACCGATGCTAACTATAAAATTTAGAGTCGGCTGAATTAACGCTAAAGTCAACTTCAAATCAGTCAACTAAATCTTTTAGAGTCGGCCAACCCACTCTACAGTCAAACAAGTCAACTAAATATTAGAGTCGGTTTGGCCGACGCTACATTTTTTTGTTTTTTTTTTTTGCTAAATTTTACTCTATTCCCTGTTCTACAAAACTGAACCAGAAATCTGCAACTAATTTTTACAAGTCAACACAATGTATCATTGATTATAACTCGGTAATTAATTTAGTAACTGCCACAATTAGCTCCTTAATTCATTTAGGATTACAAGTCTAGTTTTATAATAAATAAACAAAGGTTCAATTCTTAGTCTTTTGGAAAATCATAATAAAAACTATGATGATACTTCAAAATCTATATAAGCATTATTAGTGGGACACCCGTTAACTTGTTATCTCTTAAACTAGAAAAATTAAAGACTTCCAAGTTAAAATAAATCTTCACCATGTAATCTCTTGGTAAGTAACAATGTATGCGTTTAAAGATAATGAGTAATAGCCATTGGTTCAAATAAAATATCATGTAATTCTACACTATTCAAGCTTTATACTTTATCAATTAAAAATGTTAAGTCATGTAATAGCCATTTGAAACATTCTTAAGGTTCAAATAGTTTTTTTGAAGAGGCTTAAAAAATTCATGATTTGGCATTCTTAAGGTTCAAAAGTTAAAAGATGAATTGCTAGATTGAGTTATTAAAATTCAGAGGGTTTGAAAACACTAGATATAAATAACCAAACACTAACTTTTATCTAAACTAGAACTAAACTCATAATGGTAATAAACCAGGGAAAAAATTCATGATAATAACTAAGAAATATGGAAACTATTCAGAAAGTACTCTAGGATAATACTAATATAAGATTTTTCATACAGTTTAACACTATACCACCCTTCCAACAAATAGTGGAACATTTTTTACTTGGTCAATTCAATAGAGTAACAAATTCATGATTGCTAGATTGAGTTAGTAATATTAAGTATCCATGTGCAGAGATCTAAACACCCAAATACAGATCAAATCTTTGAATGGTCATTCTGATGTTACTATATAGTTGTTGGATTGAATGTTAAAATTGTATGCGCATTCAAGCATGCCTAAATCAAAGATATGTAAGACAAAAGAACACAACGTTGTTGAAGTAAATTAAATACGTGAGGGAATTCTAACCAATAGAACCTTGAGAGAATACATTCAAGCCTTCAACAAATAAAAAGCGACGTAGGAGGACATCCTCTCGTTGGAAACCGGATGCTCTCAAATAGGTCTCAGCAGCATTAAAATGAACGCAACAGAATTCGATCTTCCTATCCTTGTCGGCTCTGATGACCAATTTTACTCCTGCCAATACAGAATTGTCAAAAATGTAATTCAAAACATAAGGCCAATGACTAGTATTCTACCATGAAATGGAATATAAACAAACAAGGACAAACCTGCAACAATGCATAAGTATTAGAATTCCGAATATTGGCAGGGTCAACAGAATAAGTTATGACTTATGAAAGCTCAGTCTCAAGGCTCATTTTTTTTTTCCCAATTTTTTCTCGAGACGTTGTCGGGTCAACATAATAAATAAATTGACTTATGTCAATTTATTTATGGACAATTGCAATTGCAGTTACACTATGATTATTCAAATCACGCTTTTTTTCTGGATAAATATAGCTGATACATAGCAAATATAGACACAAAGTGATTGTAAAGAAACCTCTAAAACTTCAATATTGTGGTTGCATACCCTTTTTTTTGTTAAATTGAATGATTGTGCACAAAACATGAAAGAGGTGCCATTTAGTCATGCCTATGAAGACACACAAAACTGAGGTTTCCTAAATAATAACCCTAAATAACATAGAAAAATCCACTGCGCATCAAAATAACTCAATCTTCTTATTAATAAATAATAAATCTAATAACTCAATCGTCCTCAATGCCAAATCATTTGAAACATTCTTAAGGTTCAAAAGTTAAAATTGGGGCTTTTTTATTTGAAGAATAAATTGAGCAAAACAATAATAGATGACTAACCCTTGAAGGAGACGACACCACAACGGTAGTAGAGTTCATATATAGTGGTTCTGTAAATAGAAAACCAAATAGAAAACCAAAACACCATCACTTAAACCTCAAGCAGTACCAGAATCTGATCCTTTACCAGATTCTGAAGAATGTCTGGATGCTGTCCAGAAGAACCTGTTTTGGGATTTGTCTGCAAGAAAAATGATGGTTCTTAGCATTATATTGAAATCCATCTTTAACCGCCTTAAGAAAAAAAACATCTGTAAGACTAAGTAAACCATCCACTATCCAGTAAGTTCAACAAAGAGGTCCACATGTTTTGGACCGGGTGCACATTAGGTGTACAAAAATAATTACGAATGAATCAACATCCACTATCCAGTAAAGTGTTGTGCTACATACAACATAAGTTATAGTCTATAACTTGAGATAGTTCTCTCAAGGCTCTAACGGTCAAATGTAATGCTTGCTAGAAATATTATACATGTCCATGACATGTGAATAGCATTCAACCAAGAATGACTTACCATCTATGGGCTTTCTTGAAAAAAGGTTGTGATATGTTAGTCTCTGTCCTTTGAAATTCTTGGAAAGCTCTGCAGCCACTTTATTCAATGTAACGTCTGAAGGCTTCTTGAGTCCCATTTGAGCAATTATACTCTCTGCATATTCTGCTGTTGAATGAAGAACCCATCTTTCACTGTAAAATAAAGATGATGTCCATGACATGAATGACAATTGTACAAAAATCAAATTATATATCCAATCCAAATTAATGCAATGTTTGTAAACATGGTGGTGAGAGCCAACAACTCTAAGGAAGATACACTATAGTACTAACTTTCAATCAGAATAATTGACACCAATAACCACCAACATTACTGAAAGCAAAAAGTACTACTTAATCAATCTATGCCATATTATGTACAGCAAAAAAAAAACAAACATATGAAGAATACTTGTGAACCTGCTCTATGTTGTCAAATTTAAGGGGCAGCTGCAGACAGCAGGGGCAGCAATGCACACAGCAGGGGCCAAACCGAACCTAAAACACTGTTGATGGCAGCAGCACACAGCAGGGGCAACAATGCCTAGCAAGTGCGCATAACACACCAGTAGCTGCAGCCTGATAACACACCCAACACAGCTGCCTCAACACCCATACCAGACCCAAAAATGATGTGAAAACCGCACTACCTCCGAAGGCACTCCCTGGGATTCCAACACCACTCATAAAAAAGGCAAGACGCAACCTTAAGCTTACTCAAAACCCAATGCCAAGACATAATCTTAACATCTTCCATAAGCCAACGAAATGAATTCCAGTAACATTCAGAAGGAAATACCAAATTTAACTGTGTTACGCTTGAAACTGAAGTTATTCACTCTATATACAAGCACTGTTTCTTTGACCAAACAATGACAATCTATAAGCAGCCACCAAAACTCTCCTACATCCACAACACTCTAAAAGCAGCCACCAAAACTCTCCTACATCCACAACACTCTAGAAGCAGCAAGGACATTAAAAAGTGGTACTCACCTTCTCTTACTGGGACTGCGGCTCCTTGAGCTCTTTGATCTCGGGGATGTTTCAATAATCCTTCCTTTCTGACTGTAAATAAGATAAATAAACTTAGCTACATACAATTGCACAAAAATAAAAAAGATAAATCAATTAAAAAAACATTAACCAACATCCAATATCAGTATGCAACTGAATAAAACTATTGTATTCAAACTCAAACTAAATCTATTTGACAGGGTTACTCAGTGTGTGTTTGGTTTCAATTAACAATGAGACAAAATTGATTGTAGAGGTGTAAAACTGACTTTGCCTCTACAATTCATTCAAACTTGAAGCTAGTGTTTGTAGCTTTAGACTCGAAACACAATTTTTACACTCAAATTTACTGTTTAACTCAAACATAAACCGCGTCACATTGAACTCAATTTTAACTAAAATCAATTCACTCAAAATCAATTTTTATGACCAAACACACAGTTAGTTTTACCTCGTTATATAAACATCATGATATAGAAAATCAAGGTAAATTTTTTAATTTGAAATAACAACAACAACACCATCGTAACAAAAACGAAAAATAAAAATAAAACTTACATCCTTTCAGCATTAGGGCCATATTTCGCAAACTGGACAGTTATTTCACGACCATCAACCATTCTTCCTGTAAAATTAATCATTCATTTTTAAATTCATATACTTTCTAAACAATGAAATGAATTAACAAGAAGCATATACCATCGAGCCTATCAACAGCCTTGGAAGCTTCGTCAGCATATTTGTAACGCACAAAAGCGAAACCTCTCGATTCACCAGTCCTTTAAAAAATAGAAGAAAATTTCAACAAATAAATAAATTTGATAAATGAAAAATTGGGGGAAATTAAAAACAAAAAAAAAACTTTTTGAATACCTTCGATCTTTGGGGATGAAGATGTCAACAACCTTGCCATACTTATCAAACAACGGAAATAGGTCATCGGCGGTGGTACCTTAAGGAAGAAAAATACAATGTTATGTTAATTAGGTTAAAGATAAGAGGAAAAAAATTGAAATTGAAAACAGAGAGAAAAGGGTTTCGCTTACGATTGAGTGAGATTGAGTGGGTGCGATTGAGTGAGATTGCTCAAACGAACGAGTGGGTGGTGTGAACAGCTGGGTGGTGAGCGATGGTGATAATGAGATTGAGGGTGAGAGTGATGGAGATTTAGAGTTCAGATTGGGAGAAACTGGGAAAGTGAGAATGAGGGAGAGATTGAGGAATAAAATCAGGGTTTTGAGTTGTGGGAAGGAGATTTGTAGTGAATGTTTGTTTTATTTTAATTTTAATATGAAATTTTTTTTAAATAGGGTTAACCGATTTAATATGTATTGGTCTCAAAATCCTTTCCTCCGCATGAGTTTTTAAGTCAGCTGGATTACAACCCACTTAAAATGTCTGTGTTAATAAATGTTTTTTGTACTAGTGTTTCCCTTCATATAATTTTTTTTTATAATAATTTATATAGAAATTAAATTTTTATTGGCAAAAATTTTAGAGTCTGCTAGCCGACTCTAAATATGGTCTAAAATGTCATACGTGGGTCCCCTAACATTTAGCCTCGGCTAGGCCGACTCTAAATCTTTTTAAAAATAAAGGAAAACTAGAAATTGAAGTAGAGTGCGTTAGGCCGACTCTAAAGGGTCGCTATTAGCGTCGGTGTCGAGGGCCGACGCTAAATGTTGAGGCTAAAATCATGTTTTCTTGTAGTGTGAGGCAAAGAGAAATAACAAAGAAGTATTGATGTTTCAGTTTGATTTCAAGGTGTATGACTCCGTCGATTGGAATTTTCTCGATTTTGTAATGCTCAAGATGGGGTTCCATGAGAAATGGAGGGAATGGATATCGGAATGTTTGAAGTCATCAACAATTTCAGTGTTAGTAAATGGTAGTCCCACTAAAGAATTTGGAATGGGCCGCAGTCTAAGAAAAGGGGATCCTTTGTCGTCGTTTCCTAGTAGCTGTAGAAGGTTTTAATATGTTGATGAGGGAGGCAGTGTAGAAGGTTTTTGATGCGAAAATTGATCAAAAAGAACTTGAAATCAGCGCACACCAAGGAGCTAGTGGCGTGGGGTCCTTTGCTAATCATCATCAAGGACTGAGTTTAATTACTTGGTTATTTTAACCATTTAATTATTGCTGGTGCAGTCTTTTTAATTACCAAATTTGACAAATAAATCAGCCATTTTAAATCCTATTCTGAGCAGTTACAAAAGAGCAAATGAAGAGCATTCAAGGCTTTAATTTTCGCCCAACCACTCATTGGAACAGGAGTTACAAAGCTGATGGAATAATGTCATTTTATTATTAGTATAATTGCCTTTTTATGATGTATTTTATTACCATTTTGCATTGTAATTTTCGGCTATATATGCCATGCTTGCTGAACATTGTAACACAGAATATTATGCAATCAAACAGTTCAGTTTGCCCAGAATTTGTGTCCACATTTTCGAATGGTTATTAGCAAGTGACGTCTTGATAATAATCCGATTAGCTCAATTGGTGTTGAGTGCTAATCTCTTTGTTAAACTATTGGTGTAGTCTAACATTGCTTATCCTTTACTGTTCCATTTAAATACGAAAACTCTCAAAAAAATACCTAGCAGAATTCAACTAATAAGGGTGGTACCTAGTATCTTCGTTATTAGTTGTTTGCTTCCGCTACATTACAAATTAAAGCATACAAATTCGTATCATTTGTGGTACCAGAGCTTCGGTTCTGAATCCTTGTTACGTGACAATGGTGGATTACAACAGTGATGATTTCATGGACAGATTGCGTGAAGCCTTAAGGAGCGCCAATCTAGGAGATGATCAACGATGGAGGGCTAGAAGGAATGAACCACGCCCAAACGTGGATGAATTCAAAATCACCGAGCTACCTGAATTCAATGGCAGTGCAGACCCGGAGGTTTATTTGGAGTGGGAGCGCAAGATCGATAGAATGTTTGACTTCAAGGATCTTGATGATGAGAAGCGTTGTAAGTATGCTATTCTGAAACTTAGCAAAAGTGCATCGTTGTGGTATGAGGGCTTGAAGGCTCGAAGAACACGAGATGGGAAGGAGAAAATCAGTTCTTGGGAGTCCTTGAAAAGAAAGTTGCGCAAAAGGTATGTGCCATCGAACCACCGATTGAACTTGTACAAAAAGATTTCAGATTTAGTACAAGGAAAAATGAGTGTTACTGAGTACATTGATGAATTCGAAAACCTATGTTTAATGGGTGAATTGGAGGAAAATGAAGAGCAAAAAATGAGTCGTTTTCTTCGTGGTCTGAATAAGAACATAGCATTTGCTGTTGAGCTATGTAATTATTCTGACTTCAACACTTTGTGCACCTTGTGTTTAAAAATTGAAAATCAAAATAAGAGCAGGTATAATGCTGGTGGTTCAAGTGGTTGGTCCAAGGGAGGTGTGTCCGGTAGCGCAGCTGCAGCCCCTAGCACGAAACCAAATGTGACGCAACCAAAACAGGTGGAGCCTACTCCTAAGCAATCTGGTGGCGCATCCAAAGAAACTAGCCTGTCAACGGTTAGGTGTTTTAAGTGTCAAGGCTTTGGACACTTTGCTAGAGCTTGTCCTAATCAAAGAGTTGTGACCCTCAGAGAAGCGATTAGCATGCGTGATGAGTTGATGAAGGAAGAGGAAGATTCTGGTGGCAATGTTGACGTGGAGGGACTTGAAATTGTCGAAGATGACGACGATGAGGTAGAAGAATATGGACCTCCCATCTATGATACTTTGGTGCTCAGAACTTTACAGGCCAAAACCGCACCCTTGGAGGGGGATCAAAGGAATCAAATCTTCTATACCAAGTGTCAAGTGAAGGATAAATGGTGTAGTGTCATTGTGGATGGAGGTAGTTGTACCAATGCGGCTTCAACTGAAATGGTGTCTAAGTTAGGATTACTTACAACAAAACATCCTAAACCTTATACACTACATTGGTTGGACAATGGGAGTAATATAAAAGTTACAAGGCAGACTAATGTGGGGTTAACCATGGGGTCTTATGTTGATGAGGTCTTGTGTGATGTTGTGCCTATGGATGCGAGTCATATACTTCTGGGACGTCCTTGGCAATTTGATAGAGATGTGACGCATAGAGGAAGATCAAATGAGTATGAATTGAACTACAAGGGCAAGAAGATGGTGCTGAAACCTATGGCATCGAGTGAAGTTCGTTCCATGACTACACAAAGAGGTAAACAGCCTAGTCTCACTATGTTTGCTACTGAAAATGAAGTGAAAAATGCTATTGATAATGGTGAACTAGTTTACTTGTTGATTGCAAAGAGTACTAAACAGGATGATATCGAAACCCCTCTTAAACAACAATTGGAGGCTGTTTTGGGTGAGTATGCAGATGTGTTTCCAATTGAATTACCAATTGGTTTGCCACCTATTCGTGGGATTGAGCATCAAATTGATCTAATTCCCGGAGCTCCATTACCAAACAAAGCTGCCTATAGGTGTAATCCGGAGGAGACAAAGGAGTTGCAACGACAAATTGAAGAGCTGATCAGCATGGGTTATGTGCGTGAATCAATGAGTCCTTGTGCTGTTCCAACGTTGCTGGTTCCTAAGAAGGATGGTTCTTGGAGAATGTGTATTGATAGTAGGGCAGTGAACAACATAACCATTAAATATCGTTTTCCCATTCCAAGGTTAGATGATATGCTTGATGAGTTACATGGGTCGGTTATCTTCTCAAAAATCGATCTAAGGAGTGGATATCACCAAATCAGAATGCGTGAAGGTGATGAATGGAAGACGGCGTTCAAAACCAAACACGGTCTATATGAATGGCTGGTTATGCCGTTTGGACTCACAAATGCACCTAGCACCTTCATGAGGCTCATGAATGAAGTACTCAAGCCTTTTTTGGGCAGGTTTGTTGTTGTTTACCTTGACGATATTTTGGTGTATAGCAGGTCTAGTGAGGAGCATTTCACTCATTTGAAGCAAATCTTTGAGACCCTAAGAGCACAAAAACTCTATGGGAAGAAGGAGAAGTGTGACTTCTTGGTTGAAAGTGTGGTGTTTCTTGGATACGTTGTGTCTAAAGATGGAGTATCGGTTGATCCAACAAAGGTGGATGCTATCAAAACATGGCCGAGTCCTACAACAGTTTCGGAGGTGAGATCTTTCCATGGTCTTGCATCATTTTATCGACGCTTTATCCAGAATTTTAGCACTATAACAAGTCCTATTACTGAATGTTTGAAGAAGGGTGCGTTTGTGTGGAATGAGCAAGCACAAAAGGCTTTTGAATTAATTAAATTAAAGCTTTGTGAAGCTCCTGTTTTAGCTTTGCCCGACTTCACTCAACCATTTGAGGTCGAATGTGATGCTAGTGGGGTTGGCATTGGAGCTGTTTTGATACAAAACAAAAGGCCTATAGCGTATTTCTCAGAGAAACTTGGAGGAGCTCGATTGAACTATTGCACCTATGACAAGGAGTTTTATGCCATTGTAAGAGCTCTTGATCATTGGAGTCATTATTTGCGTTCTAACCACTTTGTGTTGCATTCAGATCACGAGTCTCTAAAGTATATCAACGGGCAACAAAAGTTGAGTCCAAGGCATGCTAAATGGGTTGAATTTCTTCAATCTTTTAATTTCTCTTCAAAGTACAAAGATGGTAAGAGTAACGTGGTGGCTGATGCCCTTTCAAGGAGGTATGCTTTGATTTCAATTCTCGAAACTCGCTTACTTGGTTTTGAGACTTTGAAAGACTATTATAAAGATGATGTAGACTTTGGTGAAATATACTCTAACTGTGAAAATGGAGCATTTGGAAAGTATATAATGCAGGATGGGTTTTTGTTCAAAGAAAATCGTCTTTGCATTCCAAGGCATGCAATTCGTGAATTACTAGTTCGTGAGGCTCATGGTGGAGGTTTGGCTGGTCACTTTGGCATTACAAAGACTCTGGAGATTTTAAAAGAACATTTTCATTGGCCAAAGATGTTAGGAGATGTGCAAAAGGTCATTAGCAAGTGTGTTACTTGTCATATGGCGAAGAGTTCTTTCAAACCAGGAGCATATACTCCATTACCAACACCTAATGGTCCCTGGATGGACGTGAGCATGGATTTCATTGTGGCTTTGCCCCGCACACAGCGAGGTAAGGATGCAATTATGGTGGTTGTTGATAGGTTTTCAAAGATGGCACACTTTGTAGCTTGTCACAAAACAGATGATGCTAGTAATGTTGCTGATTTGTACTTTCGTGAGATTGTGCGCTTACATGGAGTTCCTAAAACTATTGTTTCCGATCGTGATTCAAAGTTTTTGAGTTATTTCTGGAATACATTATGGAGGAAATTGGGTACTAAGTTGCTGTTCAGTACTTCCCATCACCCTCAAACCGATGGGCAAACGGAGGTGACTAATAGAACTCTTGGTACCTTGCTGCGTGGTTTGGTTAGTAAAACTCAAAAGGATTGGGACTTGAAGTTAGCTCATGCCGAATTTGCATACAACCGGTCCCCTACATATGCTACTAATCATTCCCCTTTTGAAGTTGTTTATGGTGTGAATCCTTACTTGCCATTGGACCTGGTGGTTATGCCAAAGGAGGAACTAGTTCATCCAGATGCAAAGGCCAAACTCGAATCAATGATGAAACTACATGAACAAGTGCGAGAAAGAATCAAGGCTGTAAATGAAGTTTACAAGCAAAGGTCTAAGAATCATAAGCCTAAGTTGTTCAACGAAGGTGATCTTGTGTGGGTCCATTTGAGAAAAGAGAGATTCCCAAGCAAAAGAAAGAATAAGCTCATGCCTAGAGCTGATGGTCCCTTCAAAGTTGTATCAAAGATCAATGACAATGCATACAAGATTGATTTGCCCGGAGAATATGGAGTACATGCGACTTTCAATATTGGAGATCTCTCACCATATTTAGATGATGATGGTATTCAAGAATTGAGGTCAATTCCTTTCAAAGGGGGAGGGGATGATGCGAAAATTGATCAAAAAGAACTTGAAATCAGCGCACACCAAGGAGCTAGTGGCGTGGGGTCCTTTGCTAATCATCATCAAGGACTGAGTTTAATTACTTGGTTATTTTAACCATTTAATTATTGCTGGTGCAGTCTTTTTAATTACCAAATTTGACAAATAAATCAGCCATTTTAAATCCTATTCTGAGCAGTTACAAAAGAGCAAATGAAGAGCATTCAAGGCTTTAATTTTCGCCCAACCACTCATTGGAACAGGAGTTACAAAGCTGATGGAATAATGTCATTTTATTATTAGTATAATTGCCTTTTTATGATGTATTTTATTACCATTTTGCATTGTAATTTTCGGCTATATATGCCATGCTTGCTGAACATTGTAACACAGAATATTATGCAATCAAACAGTTCAGTTTGCCCAGAATTTGTGTCCACATTTTCGAATGGTTATTAGCAAGTGACGTCTTGATAATAATCCGATTAGCTCAATTGGTGTTGAGTGCTAATCTCTTTGTTAAACTATTGGTGTAGTCTAACATTGCTTATCCTTTACTGTTCCATTTAAATACGAAAACTCTCAAAAAAATACCTAGCAGAATTCAACTAATAAGGGTGGTACCTAGTATCTTCGTTATTAGTTGTTTGCTTCCGCTACATTACAAATTAAAGCATACAAATTCGTATCAGTTTTAATATGTTGATGGGTGTAACGCCCCGAACCCAAGAACATAATTAAACGGACAAAGTATGCATATTTCACATATTGGGACATTAATACTTCAACATACTTCTCATATTAATTTCATGATATAAAAATTTCATTAAACATTCTCATAGCACAGCGGAACAATATCATCAACGGCTCATAAATGTCATGTCTCGGTCATAACATACAAATCAGAATAAAATCTCAACAAAGTTTGATCCTATGATCACATGGCATAACATAAACAAATCCCCAAGTCCTAACCAGAGTTCCTAAGCTAGACTCCAAAGCAGATAAACTCGAGCAGGCAAAGCCATCCTCGACATACTCACGGAAAAGATACTCCTCAACCTGCACGTCTACATCCATGAGGGATTAACCCAAGGATGAGGCAATAATAAAGCCACTGGAGGTTAAGATATATGCTTAACATAAGAGAATAATAAACGCATGTATGTAAGGCAAGCAACATCAATAATCATCACATATACATTTAAATAAACAAGCCTGGTTACATAACATACATATCTCATTCATATTCAATTATAATCTCAATCGCAAATCTTCAATCATATATTAAATACTCAAGATTCATCAAGTATCATCAATTCAAAAAGCCTGATTATACTCATTCATAAATCATAGTATACCCTCATCATTATATAATTACCAACTTAATTATACATCATCAACAATTAAATCATAATCTCAACTATAAATCATCAACGAATAATCATCAACTCATCTATAATTCATCAACAGATAAATATCACTCATCTATAAGTCATCAACAGATAATATCAACTCAATTTTACATCGTTTATGTCTCATCATCAATTCAAACATAAAGCATTCACCATGTCATCAATATCATCAATTATACATTTACCAAATAAATGCACAAGTTCACACCAAAACAACTCCACATAGGACTCATCATGTTTATGCAATGTGCCTAACACGACACTAAATGCATGTGGTACCAAAGTTTGGATATCGGATCCCTCGACATGTTGGATTACTAGAACCCTCGACATGTTGGATTATCAAAACCCTCGGCATGTTGGATTATCAAAATCCTCGGCATGTTATCATCAAAAACCTCGACATGTTATCATCAATTCACAACTCAACTTATTATGTATGCATGGACACCAAGTATAGACTCGACAATGCACTCATCATGCAGTTATATAATTCACTCCATCATATAACATATCTCCACATCGTCACTATTGCATTATCAAATCAATACATCCATACAATACAAATCATATTATCATCACAACATCATTTCATCATATTCATCAATCTTAATCATCATAACATCATTTCACAATATTCATCATGCTTAATCATCATAACATCATCTCATCATATTCATCATGCTTAATCATCATAACATCATCTCATCACATTTATCATCATTATCATATATTCTCTCCGATGATTAAACATCATATGATTCAAACATCGTCACTTAATACACAATATGTATCATCATCACTTAATCAAACATCATTGCTTATTACATAACATGTATCATCATCACACATCATTCAATATCATCACTAGCATCATCAATAGCATCATCAATATCATCATCAATAGCATCATAAATATCATCAATATCTTAATTCACATGTTTATTCATCTTCATTTACATCAATCCTAACTCATTACCTGTTTACTAAATCAATGATTTCATCATAACTCAATTTCAAGACAATTCACAAGTCCAATTGTAATCAATTAACCTTTAAGTCTCCTTATACTTACATCCAAGTTAATCAATCATAAACATCTTCATTACACTCTTACTAATCAAGTTTAAAGGTTTGGGAACCATTTAGGGTCATTGGATACCTCAAAAAGTAATAAAATTTGGATTTCGGAACTCAGGCAGGATGGCACGGTCGTGCCATAAAGCGCACGGTCGTGCCCTCCCAGGCAGCAAGGTCACGCACGACCGTGCCATATAGGTGCACGGTCGAGCCACCTGTGCAGGTCAGGGGTGACAGATATTTCTTCTGTTTTTGCAAAAATACTGTTTTTCAGAATCGTTTTCGACACAAATCGCACCAAATTCATCCCAACACCTTAAACGAAATACACCCTATCACCTACCACTTATCATGGCTTAAAACAACTAAACCTTAAGCACTTAAACTGAACTTAATCGGATTAAATCAAAGTTCGTCTCAAAAACCTGTTTTCTCCCAAAACAACTTAAAATCTCAAACATAACTTTACAACAATAATTCCAACTCTCTAATCTTATCAACATGTTCACAATCACTTAACTAACAACACGAACCAACTTAAAACTCATTAAATCAACAATTCACTCAAATTCACCAATTTAAGCAATTTTCATAAACAACAACCACAATCCCAACTTAACCCAAACAACATAACTTCTGATTTCATAACTCAAACACATAATCATACTCATAATCAATTCAATTAAACATAAACATCACCAATTATCATGTTTCTCATCAAATTCACCAAATTTTACAAAGTTCACAAATAGCATAATCAAGCATGGGTTTTGACGAAATAAAGGCATGAAATCAGCAACTTAACATATACTCAATTCAGTCATCAAAAAAGAGCACGAAAATCAACACAATTAATCATAATTCATGAAATTAAGCTATAAGCTAAAAGCTCTCAAACACTCAATTGCTTCTTAAACCCTTATGATAATCATAATCTCCTCTCTTACCTTAGTTTCTTCACTTCTCTTGCTACTTCTTATGGAATCTTCCCCTCTCCTCTTGGTGCTCTAGCCTTTCCTCTCCTCCATGTTTCTTCTCCCTTTCTCTCTCTCTAGCCTCTCTCAAAATGTTTTGTGAAATGTTAACCTAATTCACCACCACCACTAACTAATGTATTTATAATAAGTTTCTAGGTTATTCCCACTAATGGGGTTAGTCACAATTGTCTCACAATTATTTTCTCTACACAATTACTACACTTAACCCCCTTATTACTTATACACCACTATTTTCAAATTCAAAATACAAGTCCTAGCATATTTTAAAAAATGCCACTCTAGCCCTAAAATATAATCAATTAACAAATATAATTAAATAAAATAAACGATTAACATATATCACGACACTGAAATAATTCTAATTCTAAAAATCGGGCTGTTACAACTCTCCCCCACTTAAAGAATTTTCGTCCTCTAAAATTGCCTCGATCTAACCAAGACCAACCGACCTACAAGCTCCAAGTCCACCTTCTGACCCTCTCCAAAAATATCACTCGTCAGCTTCAACATCCCTAACTTCACACAATTAGGTGTCCACTCACACACTAAGCTCGAATCTCTGAACTGCTCCAATCCCTTCACCATAAGCGCCGACACGTGCAAAGACTTCTGACTCAAAGCATCTGCTACTATATTCGCCTTGCCTGAATGATAACACAACTCAAAATCATTTTCCTACAAAAACTCCATCCAACGCCTCTGCCTCATGTTCAACTTCTTCTGGTCAACAGATACTTCAAACTTTTATGATCCCTGAACACTTCAAACCTCAAACCAACTGATAATGCCTCCAACTCTTAAGCGGAAACGCTACCGCCAATTCTAAAAACTTCTGATCTCGGCAACATACTTATGAGCCTCCCAATGCGCCACAACTCCAACCTTCGACACACCAACCATAATTCCACCTTTGGAAATCACTTGACCAAGGAAACTTACTTTCCACAGCCAAAACTCGCACTTCAACATCTTAGCATACGTCTTCCTATCCCTCAAGGTTTGCAACACAACCTCATACAACCATTCTCCTCCTTAACCCCCATCGCTGACTCTCCATTCTTGAAACACTCGGCCTGATGAACTTCTCCTACATCAACTCTCCCAACTGCTTTTTCAACTCGCTCAACTCAGATGCAGACATCCTACACGACACCATCAACACAAGACTAGTTCGAGAAATCAACTTAATTTCAAACTACACTTCTCCCTCAGGCGGTACATCAGAAACGTCATCCAGAAACACATCAGAAAACTCATTCGCTACCGGTATACCAACACTTCCTTCCTCTCTCCCACCTTCTAAGAAGCAAACATCGCAACATACTAGCCTCACCACCCAACGACGCCTTGACTTAACTTGCGGACAAAACTCCTCCTCAATACGCTCCACCGATTTAGGAAAAGTAACTGACTTTGTCAAACAATTAAAATCAACATTAAAAGACAATAACCAATTCCTACCAAAGGTAACCTCCATGCGAGCTAAAAAGTAAACAACTAAATCCGACATAACAAGATTCAACCTTATCACACAAACAAAAGGAACAAGCGAATGTGCCGCACCAACAATAAAAATAGCAATCAAAGAAGTGTTGTTAACGAAACAAATACCTCAAATCAAGTTGTCCTCCTCCGGAACCTCCTCAGCTTTCATGGCAAACACCTTAGTACCTGACTTCGCCTTCTTCGGCTTCGAACACTGTGTACTAATATGACCAGCTTCTCTACAGTTGAAACAAACTAACTCCTTACTCATGCACTCGAAGGCACGGTGTCCATCCTTACCGCACCTGAAACACTTAACCACAACATTCTTACAATTCGCAAAATGATGTCCAGTTCCTCCACACTTGTAACACTTAAGTTCTCCCCCACTTGGGTTTGAACCACCACCAGACACCTTCTTTTCCTTATCTCATTGCCTCTCATAAGGCTTCCCACGATCATTCCCCTTTCCTTTCTTGTCACCAAGATTCTTGTAATAACTAGCCCTCGCTCTACAATCCTCATCAAACATACGACACTTATTCACCAACACAGGAAAATCCCGAATCTCATGGAAACTGATAAACTGCTTGATCTCAGGTCGCAAACCGCTCTCAAACTTCACGCACTTCGAAGCTTCAGCTCCTACCACATTGTAGTGTGGACAAAAACGAGACAACTCTTCAAACTTAGCAACATAATCTGCTACCGTCATATTACCCTGCTTCAGCTCCAAAAACTCAATCTATTTCTTGCTTCTGACATCAGCAGGAAAGTACTTCATAAAAAATGCATCTTCGAATGCTTCCCAGGACACAACAGCTCCTCCAAGCTCCAACCTTGACGGGTGTTCATCCACCAATACCCAGCCTCCTCTGCAAGCATGTGGGTTGCCAACCGAACCTTCTGATCATCAGACGTCACCATCGCACAGAAAATCCTCTCGATACCTTGAAGCCAAGTCTGCGCACCCTCCGAGTCATACCTCCCGTTGAACTTCGGGGGATGGTTTCTCATGAAACGGTCCAACCTCAGCTCATCCGCTCCATCCAACTGCTGATGTTGTCCATGAGCCGTCGCATTAGCATACACCAATGCCTGAGCCATCTGAGCCATCACATTAGCTATCGCCGCATCATTACGTCCAGCCATCTCTCTACGACACAACGAGCACCACCTAGTTAGACGAGAAAAACATCGACAGTATATACACAAACATGTCGCATGCAACAAGGCAATATCCAAGTGTTGACCCGGACTGGACCGACCTGATCTGATACCACTTTGTAACGCCTCGAACCCGAGAACATAATTAAACAAACAAAGCATGCATATTTCACATATCGGGACATTAATACTTCTAAATACTTCTCATATTAATTTCATGATATAAAAATTTCATTAAACATTCTCATAGCACAGCGGAATAATATCATCGTCTCATAAATGTCATGTCACGGTCATAACATACAAATCAGAATAAAATCTTAACAAAGTTTGATCCTAAGATCACATGGCATAACATAAACAAAACCCCAAGTCCTAATCAGAGCTCATAATCTAGACTCCTGTTGGCTGTAGTATTGCAGCAACAAACGAGGTAAGTATTTTTGTATCGTCTCCACAGGGATTGGTGCGCTACTTTGAACCGTTCAAAAATCGTTATTGTTTTGAGTTAAGGTTTGTACGATTGGTTGCATAAAACGAATTGAACTTAAAAACATAAATAAAATGAAAAGTAATAAGGAATAAAAGCGTTAGAATTGGAGTTCATCAATCTTGCATCGAATATAATCTAAAAATCATGCATATGAATTTTAGCGTTTTAGCGAAATTATCACGTATCGCTCGACAACGTCATTGATTTCCCAAATGACATCGTGAGATCGATCGTATCGTTTAATCGACGATTTCCCAATCAATCAAACGATCCGAAAGCATTACGTTCCGACACTTTATGCGATTATCAAAACCCAAATCCATTTCTAGATTTTCTTATTTTGATAGAAGATTATTCTAAACATAGATTCAAAAGTATTTGTCAATAACAATTGAATCAAGCATGAGAATGAAAATCAAGAATAACTTCAAAAACACATAAATTGCTAAAATCATATATTTGCATAATCAAAAGTTACATCAAAGCTAGAAAGAATACCTCCAATCCCAACAAAGGGAAGTTAGTTGTTCATTTTCATGACAACTATACAAAAGTTTAGAGAAAAGATGAAGATCATAACCTAAGTCTTGATTTCCCAAAGCCTTAGTTGATTCCACAATCCAATCACTTTTGCTCCTTGAAGATCATAGCTTCTAACCCTATTAACTGGTAATAAACCTCTAAAATTCGCTCCTAAAGAAAGCTTAACAATAGTAGAATTATATCCTAAAAGCTGAAAAATAGCTTAAATACAAAAGCTGAAATTTAGTATCTCGCTGAGCGAGATTTTTCTCGCTGAGCGAGATACTAAAAGTTCACCAGTGGTTTTCAGCCACGTCTTCAAGTCTCCTTAAACCGCCTTGGCTCGCTGAGCGAAAAATATCTCGCTGAGCGAAATCAAGCTCCACTGTTCCTGAAGAACTCTCTGCCTATCTTCGCCAATTGATCGCCTAGGGCTCGCTGGGCGAAATTCTCAGATACTTTTCTTCTTGTTTCTTTGCTCTAATCATGTCCTGACTTGCATTTTCCTGCATAAATGGATGGGGAAAGAAGTAAAAGCAATAGTGGGCATTTGATCATTGATTATGATCATTTCCCATGATAACTTGCAAAACAAGCTACAAAAGTGCTTAAATTAACTATGCTTTTAAACTCAATTTTGGCACTTATCACACTCCCCAACTTAAATCTTTGTTTGTCCTCAAACAAAGGACTCAAACAAATGAAAAAAAAAACAAGGCTTTGGACATTTTTACAAAACATGCAAAGAAATGAAAAGTTTTCAGATGCAAAATTCAAATGTGGATTGTGCGGGCAAGTATAAAGTTTCTCATTAATCTAGATATAAACAATGAATATGACATAAGTCCTAAACACAAAATTCTCATCATACAATGCAAGGCAATAACATAATTATCTATGAACCACACCTAACACACATCTTTAGAAGTAAATAAGCAAATTGAACTCATGTTGTGAGGGTTATGAACACTCATCCGGCATAATTGTTAACATTCCGATCAATTTATGTGTCCATCTAATTATCATTTCTAAAAGCACGAAAGCAATGATCACAAGGTCTTTAAGGGTTGTAATTTGGCTTGGTTTATGTGGGAAATATTGAATTCAAAAGGCCAAGCAAGAGGAACATTCATTCTATTTACACACTTCCTCCTTATTCAAAAACAACCTTTGGTGATTTACAAATTTTTCTTTGATTGATCTTGACAACTTTTTGATTTTTCTCTTTTTTTCTTTTCTTTTTCTTTGTTCTTTTTCTTTCTTTTTTTTCTTTTCTTTTTCTTTTTCTTGTTGTCAAGATCAATTATCAACATTCACCACTACATTGACATAAATACAACCTCCCTTTCTCCCCAACTTAGTTCAAGATGATACCCTAATCGAATGTTCCTTTATCATTTTGACAAAGGTCAATAATCATGATGGATAAGGGTTCAAAATGAAAGTAAAAATATCAGAATCCAATGTGATTTAACTATGAACTGGATTTTGAAAAACTTGGGCAAATTCACTAAGCATTGTGCTTATGAATATTGGCAGTTCATAATTAAGGATTCTGATTCATTAGGCTCAAATTGGGTTATCAAATACTCGCTCTCTCACCGGGTAGGCTTTTTGTGGTCAAGTGTTTATTCTCTATATCAAAAAAAAATGCCTTGATCATATCAGTGCTTTCATACAATTTAAAACAACTTTCAGATTTAACATAAAACAATCGAGTTAAACTAAAATGCCGGTCTCCTGCGTATATACAAAGACTTGAGGATTCCTCACATTTTGGCTAGTTCTAAGTGGTTCACATATAAGCATGTTATCGCATAAAATTGTATGAGATAAATTTTTGTGCAAAGTACTCATATTAAATTCAAGTACACACATAGAAAAGCAAGAAACAATTAACTTGGCTTTGCAAAATCAAACAATTTCTATCATTATCATGCATCTGTTACTTTGCTGTTAAAGAGCTTATCAGTAAGCCTCGCTCAGCGAAGTATATCTCGCTCAGCGAGAATGACAGATAGCAGAATTTCAAAAATGCAGCATTAAAAAGACTTGCCAATTTCAGCATCACCTACAGTTATTAAAAAGCATTAAATAAAGCATAAAAAACTTACAAAGTTGGGTTGCCTCCCAATAAGCGCTTGTTTTACGTCGTTAGCTCGACGCCTGATTCGTTAGGGTGGCCAATATGAGACGGAGCGCACATCAGCTCTAGTATCCCTTTTCTGTGGGAGGAATTCCATGAACTTTAAGCATAGCTGATGTGGAGTCCATAACCTCCCTATCCAGAATATGGTGAGCAAGGAGCACATGCAATCTATGACCAAATCAATTTCGGCCTTGCTCACTATCACCCCCTCCTTTCCACAAGTTTTTTCCTTGTTAAGAAGCGGTTCCGGCTTCTCAATATCCATCACTTCTTCACTATCAACAACGCTGGCCTCTTCAGAATTTGACCTTTCTTGAGGAAGTTCAAATTTGTGTGGTATCTCTAATTCTTCCATTAATGTCCTTATACCACATCCTTCAAACATAGGCTCTTCCTCACTCTCATCAACATCGTCTTCAACAATCTCTCCAAATTCCAAAGTGGATTGATTGTTGTTCTGAACATCCATGATTCTTGGTAGAAAGTTGAATTGAACTTGCAAAATCTCCAATTGGCATGATAAAACTCTCAATCTATGGTTGGTATTTTGCATGTTGATCATGGATTGTTGCATGAACAAATTCAGAATATTTTCCGTTCTTGCCATTTGTTCATCTTCAGACGGATATTGTTGAAATTGTTGATAGGATTCATAATCAAATGGATTGTAGAAGTTGAAATAATCATGATGATCAGCCATGATTTCTTTCAATGTTGAGAATCTGAAACACAAATAACTAACAAGAAATTTTTCTTTGTATAACAAAGAGGGTTAATGCACAAACAGTTTATAATGTACAAAAGAAACGAAAAATATATACTAACACGATATATACAAAAGCTCAAAACAACACAAATTATTGCGATGCTCAAAGTATCTTAACACTAATCCCCGGCAACGGCGCCATTTTGTTGGCTGTAGTATTGCAGCAACAAACGAGGTAAGTATTTTTGTATCGTCTCCACAGGGATTGGTGCGCTACTTTGAACCGTTCAAAAATCGTTATTGTTTTGAGTTAAGGTTTGTACGATTGGTTGCATAAAACGAATTGAACTTAAAAACATAAATAAAATGAAAAGTAATAAGGAATAAAAGCGTTAGAATTGGAGTTCATCAATCTTGCGTCGAATATAATCTAAAAATCATGCATATGAATTTTAGCGTTTTAGCGAAATTATCACGTATCGCTCGACAACGTCATTGATTTCCCAAATGACATCGTGAGATCGATCGTATCGTTTAATCGACGATTTCCCAATTAATCAAACGATCCGAAAGCATTACGTTCCGACACTTTATGCGATTATCAAAACCCAAATCCATTTCTAGATTTTCTTATTTTGATAGAAGATTATTCTAAACATAGATTCAAAAGTATTTGTCAATAACAATTGAATCAAGCATGAGAATGAAAATCAAGAATAACTTCAAAAACACATAAATTGCTAAAATCATATATTTGCATAATCAAAAGTTACATCAAAGCTAGAAAGAATACCTCCAATCCCAACAAAGGGAAGTTAGTTGTTCATTTTCATGACAACTATACAAAAGTTTAGAGAAAAGATGAAGATCATAACCTAAGTCTTGATTTCCCAAAGCCTTAGTTGATTCCACAATCCAATCACTTTTGCTCCTTGAAGATCATAGCTTCTAACCCTATTAACTGGTAATAAACCTCTAAAATTCGCTCCTAAAGAAAGCTTAACAATAGTAGAATTATATCCTAAAAGCTGAAAAATAGCTTAAATACAAAAGCTGAAATTTAGTATCTCGCTGAGCGAGATTTTTCTCGCTGAGCGAGATACTAAAAGTTCACCAGTGGTTTTCAGCCACGTCTTCAAGTCTCCTTAAACCGCCTTGGCTCGCTGAGCGAAAAATATCTCGCTGAGCGAAATCAAGCTCCACTGTTCCTGAAGAACTCTCTGCCTATCTTCGCCAATTGATCGCCTAGGGCTCGCTGGGCGAAATTCTCAGATACTTTTCTTCTTGTTTCTTTGCTCTAATCATGTCCTGGCTTGCATTTTCCTGCATAAATGGATGGGGAAAGAAGTAAAAGCAATAGTGGGCATTTGATCATTGATTATGATCATTTCCCATGATAACTTGCAAAACAAGCTACAAAAGTGCTTAAATTAACTATGCTTTTAAACTCAATTTTGGCACTTATCAACTCCAAAGCAGATAAACTCGAGTAGGCAAAGTCATCCTCGACATACTCACGGAAAAGCTACTCCTCAACCTGCAAGTCTACATCCATGACGGATTCGTCCAAGGATGAGGCGACAATAAAGCCACCGGAGGGTAATATATATGCTTAACATAAGAGAATAACAAACGCATGTATGTAAGGCAAGCAACATCGATAATCATCACATATACATTTAAATAAAGAAGCCTGGTTACATAACTCAACATACATATCACATTCATATTCAATTATAATCTCAATCGCAAATCTTCAATCATATATTAAACACTCAAGATTCATCAAGTATCATCAATTCAAAAAGCCTGGTTATACTCATACATAATTCATAAATCATAACATACCCTCTCATTATATAATTACCAACTTAATTATACATCATCAATAATTAAATCAAAATCAACTATAAATTATCAATGAATAATCATCAACTCATCTATAATTCATCAACAGATAAATATCACTCATCTATAAGTCATCAACAGATAATATCAACTCAATTTTACATCATTCATGTCTCATCATCGATTCAAACATAAAGCATTCACCTTGTCATCAATATCATCAAGTATACTGTTGGATATTTGGTTGTTGGCTTCATGTTTGCTAAAATCAAATAGACAAGCAATTTTTGCTTCAGAAGCTGAAATCTCAAGAAATATGTCTTCAGAAGCTGAAATGTGCCTTCAAAAGCTGGAAATGTTCATCAGAAGCTGAATTGGTTCATCAGAAGCTGAACTGGGTCTTCAGAAGCTGGAACAGTACTTCAGACGCACTGTTCAGAAGCTGACCTTCAGACGCACTGTTCAGACGCTGACTTTCGTTGACCTTCAGACGCACTGTTTAGACGCTGACTTTCGTCGACCTTCAGACGCACTGTTCAGACGCTGACTTTCGTTGACCTTTAGAAGCTGCATTTCAGAAGCACGTTTTCTGCGTTCATTGTTGTGACTTGGTTCGGTTAATTCTCTCACAGGATCTTTCGAAGATTTGATTGAAGATTTATACAAGCTGATGTTTCTAGAAGGCAGATTAATTCGCGTGAAGATCTTTGTTGAAGATTTGTTCCGGTTATTTAAGAATATATTTTCAAAGCAATCTTTGGAAAATATATTTCTAAAATATATTGGCTTAATTGCACTTTTCCCCCCTATATTTTGCCAATTGTGCGATTTTGCACCTCATCCTTTTTTTTGAGCGATTTTGCACCCTATCATTTACCCCATTTCTGATTTTGTAGCCCCTCCGTGTGTTTTTTTTGTCTTCGCCTTGACTTCGCTCTGCAATAGGGTGCAAAAATACACACGAGGGGCTACAAAATCAGAAAGGGGGTAAATGATATGGTGCAAAATCGCTCAAAAAAAAGGATGGGGGTGCAAAATCGCACAATTGGCAAAATATAGGGGGGAAAAGTGCAATTAAGCCAAATATATTTGCTTCTATGAGCTTCTAAAGAATTTTAGAACAATATCTGTTGAAGATTATTTTGTTCAGAATTATGTGCTGCTGAAGACTATATAAGGAGGACGCTGCTATTGAAGAAGGACATCTCAACAAAAGCTAGAATTGAAAGAGTCTTAGGTTGTTGAGTCTTTGAGCCTTGTGCTTTGTTTTGTACACCACTCAAAGTGTTTAGAGTTGGTTGTTTTTATTGAGTTGTAATCACTCAAAGCTTTTAAGCAAGAGTGACTGTTTTATGTTTTGAAGAGTGTCTTCAACTTAGTTGTTTTGGTTAGAGTCTGATAATCACTGGGGCAGTGATTACTTGAGAAGGAAGTAAGAGGGTTCTTATATCTAGGACTTCCTAGGTAGAAATACCACGGGTAGTGATTAAGTGAGAAGGGGCTGTGAAACAGGGGTTGTTGTCATAGGGGCTGTGAAACAGGGGCAGTGTCATAGGACTTCGAATTGATACTATTTTAGTGGATTTCCTTCCTGGCTTGGTAGCCTCCAGATGTAGGTGAAGTTGCACCGAACTGGGTTAACAAATCAACTGTGTTCCTTTACTTTCTGTCTTTTATATTTCTGCTTCTAAACTGCTGTTTGCATACTCTGTTTTACGGTTCAGAACCAGTCCTGCCAGGAATTTCAATTGGCATTAGAGCAGGCACCCTGCCTGTATTTGGGTGAGCTCCAGGGAAGTTATTTTCTGGCATAATGGACTCAGAAGGAGAATTTACTTATGAAGAAGTTTGCAAGCAGCTGGAAGCACAGAAAAGAACTATCAGTCAACTGCATGCTGAAAGAAGTGAGCACTTAGGGCAAATCTCTGATCTCAAAGATGAGGTAACCCAACTGAACTCTCAACTTGAACATGTGAAGAAACAAGTCAGAATGTTGAACATTGGTTCTGATATGTTAGAAAAAATATTGGATAGTCAGAACCAAGGGAAACCAAATGGTATAGGATTTGATGATAGGACCTTGAACAACAAACATCAAAATCCAGCTACAAGGTTCATTGCAGCTGTTAAATCATGTGATCCAATGATGAATAAACCTAAGTTGGAACACCAGAACCAACCTCAAGGATCTAAGAACAAGAGGGCATCTCATCCTTGGGTATGTCATTATTGTGGTAAAAAGGGGCACATAAAGCCATTCTGTTACAAGCTGCATGGATATCCAAAGCACTTTCAACAGAGAATGTCTGAACCTGTTGTTGTCAATGTCAAGAAGGTATGAAGACCAAAATGTTAAAGTGTTGACAAGAGGGTGAATGATAGGAAAGGAAAGGTTGTTACTGCTGCTAGCAGGCCTACTCCTGTTACTAAGAAGAGTGCAAGTGTTGGACCATTTAAAGTATGGAGCAAGGTAGTGGTCCCTGACCCAAAGAAGCAGACACTAAAAGGAAAGGAAGTGGATCCTAGTGAGTCTAAGGATAATGTTGAGCAAGATGTTCAAGACATCATGCCCTATGTTCAGTGTGCTGAGGATGATGAAGATGTTACCGATATAAAAGCCTTAGATGCCAAGCAATTTGAAAATTTGAGGGGCCAACTAGGCAAATTTGTTCTGAGCTTTTTTTGAAGACTTTGTGTGTGAGTATTGTTTGTGTGATACTGCTAGTCTAAGAAGTGTCACTGAGGTGCTGTGGTATGCTGGTCTGTGATGAATAGTTATATCCTCTGTGTTTGTTTTTCCTCTGTTTGAGTGCATCTGGTTTGTATCTGTTGTTTCTTGTGTTTCTCTGCTCCTGGTGATTGTTGGTTGTTTTGTCAACATTGTTTGGCTAAAAAGGGGGAGAAATAAGTATGTGTGTGTTTCAGAAGTTGTTCAACAGTTCAGGGGGAGTTGGAGTTTCTGATTGATCTGTTTTAGGTGAGTTCCTGAATGTCTGTTTTAGGGGGAGTTCCTGAATGTCTGTTTCTGGGGGAGTTCCTGAATGTGTGTTTCAGGGGGAGTTCCTGAGTTGTGTTGTTCCTGAGTGTCTGTTCAGAGGTAGTTCAGGGGAGTATATGAGTGAAATGTAGTGAATTATCCGCTGCTGATTCTGTTGCTACATTTGTGTTATGTTCTTCATGGTTGCGTTCTTTGTTGTGTGAAGAATTTGCTTGTTGCTATGCTCAAATTGATTTTAGCCAAAAATTTGCCAAAGGGGGAGATTGTTGGATATCTGGTTCTTGGCTTCATGTTTGCTAAAATCAAATAGACAGGCAATTTGTGCTTCAGAAGCTGAAATCCCAAGGAGTATGTCTTCAGAAGCTGAAATGTGCCTTCAGAAGCTGGAAATGTTCATCAGAAGCTGAATTGGTTCATCAGAAGCTGAACTGGGTCTTCAGAAGCTGGAACAGTACTTCAGACGCACTGTTCAGACGCTGACTTTCGTTGACCTTCAGACGCACTGTTCAGACGCTGACTTTCGTTGACCTTCAGACGCACTGTTCAGACGCTGATTTTCGTTGACCTTCAGAAACTGCATTTCTGGAGCACGTTTTCTGCGTTCATTCTTGTGACTTGGTTATGTTAATTCTCTCACAGTATCTTTCGAAGATTTGATTGAAGATTTATCCAAGCTGATGTTTCTAGAAGGCAGATTAATTCGCGTAAAGATCTCTGTTGAAGATTTGTTCCTGTTATTTAAGAATATATTTTCAAAGCAATCTTTGGAAAATATATTTCTAAAATATATTTGCTTCTATGAGATTCTAAAGAATTTAAAACAATATATGTTGAAGATTATTTTGTTCATAATTATGTGCTGCTGAAGACTATATAAGGAGGACGCTGCTATTGAAGAAGGACATCTCAACAAAAGCTAGAATTGAAAGAGTCTTAGGTTGTTGAGTCTGTGAGCCTTGTGCTTTGTTTTGTACACCACTCAAAGTGTTTAGAGTTGTTGTTTTTATTGAGTTGTAATCACTCAAAGCTTTTAAGCAATTGACTGTTTTATGTTTTGAAAAGTGTCTTCAACTTAGTTGTTTTGTTTAGAGTCTGATAATCACTAGGGCAGTGATTACTTGAGAGGGAAGTAAGAGGGTTCTTATATCTAGGAGTTCCTAGGTAGAAATACCACGGGTAGTGATTAAGTGAGAAGGGCTGTGAAACAGGGGTTGTGTCATAGGACTTCGAATTGATACTATTTTAGTGGATTTCTGTAACATCCCGCTTAGATGCAATTATTATCAGTATTAGACGCGATAAGGAAGCATGGCAATTTAATAAAAATTGGAATGGCAAGATGGTAATTAAGTTAAAAGGAGGGAATGTTTTAAAAAGAAAGAAGTAGAAAGATTATTCTACACTCTTCCATTCCATTTCCTTCCAATTTTCAGCTCTCCTCTCCCCTCTTTCTCATCTCACACGCCCTCACTCCCTCACCATTAACCCATCTTTTCCTAATCCAACTCTTGAAAGAAAACTTCACTAGCAAGGTTTGGTTAGAAAGCTAGAACAAGTGAAAGAAGCAAGGAGAAATAAGGAAGATATTGAGAGAAGTTGGTAACTTGAGGCCAAGGCTTAGGAGAATCAGAAGTAGCAAGCACCAATAGGAAGATTAAGGTGAGCTCCACAGGGTTTATAACCCGATTGAGTAAGTTTATGAGTTTTAGCTTTTTGAGCAAGTTATGAACATTGAACCCTAATTCAATTTAGATAGCAATTCTTGATCATTGGGTGTTGTATCCTGTTGTTATGTCTTTGAATTTATCTTTTAAGTTGTTATGATGTCTGGGTATGTTTGAATAAGCTGAATTGGTGAAAATCACGTTTTAAACTTGCCAAAAACTGTCCAACTGCAGGTAAAATCGTGTCACGATTTATCAATCGTGTCACGATTTCACAGGCAGAACCAAACACGATTTTTGGGTAAGAAATCGTGACACGATTGCCCAATCGTGTCACGATTTTGGGCTGGACAGGATGACCTAATTTTTCATCTTTTCTTGTACCGTTTCGGCTATTCAAAACTGCTTCGGACTTAAGGACCAACATGTAATGATCAAGCATTGTTAAAGAACATATAAAGACCTATCCTTAAGATGTCTAAACCAACATTATAGGGTGAGGATAGGCATAAGCTTGAGAGGATACATAACGTAATCCTCAAGTCATTATAGAGAATATAAGAGCTAGTTTAGGAATTATCCTTTACTCAGCACAATTAAGAACAAGCAAGTTCAAGGATGATATAGGCTTGATGTCTAGAACCTTATATAGGTTAAGAGTACAAGAGCTAGCAAGATTAAGCCGTGGCCTTCGGTGTTCACACCAGTGGGGCACGAATGGTTCACGTAGAGTAAAGACTAAGATTATTACCTTTAAGTCGTGACTTTCCTCGTTCACGCCAGTGGAACATGGAAGGTTCATGCATAAGCTTAAAGATTATCTATTCGCGTCTTCCGTCATTCACGCCAGT
Organism: Medicago ruthenica; assembly: GCA_018208015.1. Classification (NCBI taxonomy): domain Eukaryota; kingdom Viridiplantae; phylum Streptophyta; class Magnoliopsida; order Fabales; family Fabaceae; genus Medicago; species Medicago ruthenica. The sequence goes on from CM031371.1 coordinate 59,013,377, forward strand.
GGGACACGGGAGGTATACGCATCAGTTAAGATTAATGTTAAGCCGTGACTTTCGTTGTTCACGCCAGTGGGACACGAAAGGTTCATGTATAAGTTATGATTAATAAGAAAATATATTAGTCCGCGTCTTCCGTCGTTCACGCCAGTGGGACACGGGGGGGTATACGCGTAAGTTAAGTCGTGTCTTCTGTCGTTCACGCCAGTGGGACACAGGAGGTTCACGCCAGTGGGACGTGTTATTCCGCAAGGATGACCGCACGACGACAAGAGGAGTCCGGTGTTAGCCTGATATGATAGGAATTTTCACCGGTTATCAGGGGAATGTGCTTCGGGGTTACTCCACCCGGGGGCATTCCGTAAAATGAACTCAGATAACATTGTTTGTTCAACGCTAACAGCTAACATAAAGATCAGTTAATACTAAATTACTTTATCAGTCAGAAATATTTATTCAGACAGTTATCAGATGTCAGTTCGCAGCTATCAGACGGTGATCCTAGGTTTCCCCTTGATCACCAGATTATCAGAAACAGTCAGATAGCCCACTAAGGGTAAGGTTAAGACTTGGCGATCATAGGTATCCCCAAGATTGCCGAGGTAGGCACGGCGACCCTAGGTTCCCCGAGGTTGCCAACAGTAGGTAGGGTAGGAGCTCACTGAGACATTATGTCTCATCCTTATCCTTCTGGTGCAGGTTTTCAGGTAGCCACGTGGTTTCCAGATGAAGATCTTCAAGAAGATGCTGGATGGAGTGCAGATGCTCGTCAAGGTCAAGCTCAGGAGGTTGATAGATTATCTATGTAGATGAGAATGTAAATGTAAATAATATTTGGATATTCGTATAAACGAGCTATTTGTACTCATTCAGTAGTTTTATATTGTATTTATTATTGAAAATTTTAATGTACCCAGTATCGGATTAATACACATGCTAAATATTCTAGGTAATTTAGTATGGGTGTTACAATTGGTATCAGAGCAGGTCGATTCAGACCGTGCCTTGGGTCATTAAAGTTTCAATAAAAGTAGTGGGACCATTGAGTTCCGGATATTGTTCTAAAGGTCACATCTAGTTGAGCCTGATCAACTCAGTCTAGTATATGACAGTTAGGATAAATGTCCGAGAGCTGAATGTGACCAAGGAGGAATGAAGTGTAAGAAGGGCGAAGTTTAAGGTGACAGAATTCTAAGACGGATTTAGCGAAGAAGAAATCAACGCCAAATGGTGGCCATCGAACAGTGAAGTGACTAAGTCTGTTTAGGTCAGAAATATTTAAGGATAAGGTGAAGAGCCTTAACCCAGTCGGACGCATCGTTGGACGAAGCCTCGCCTGCGGAAGACATAAGGATTAAGGAATCATGGAATGCTCTAAGGAATGACGTGGAACCTTGACGGAAACCGTAGTTTGAGAAGTTAAAGTGAAGTGTGGACTAAGTAACAATTCTGAGTACAGCGTTAAGGAATTGCAGTGCCAACCCTAGAGAAATGAAATGAGGAATTATCGGTCAGTTTCTGAAACCCCTGATTCCCAGCAAAGATTGAGTGTTGAAGAGTCGAACTTGAAACGGATGAGATTTTGATGTCCAAACAGTTAAGAGGGTTAATTATGGATTAAGTGAGCTAATTGGGCAAATGAAGCTAACCATCTAAGTGTAGTAGTTGAGCATGAATCGCAAGTAAGTTTAACCCCAACAGATCAGCCACGTCTCCTGAACCAGATTTGTGAATTAAGAAGAAGAGATGATATGCAACCTAAGGACTAAGATGGATAAATAAGTGGTGATAATGAGACCCGTTGCGTGTCAAAGCGTGAATCATATATTTAGATGTGTCCTATTAGTAAGAGGAACGGAAACAAGTTGAGCTTAGCCGGAATTTTACTTAATGAAGGATAATCGGAATCTTAGACGAGAATTTATTGAGATTTTATTATAAGGGAGATCGTCATATATATATATATATGAAAGGCTAAGTTTGTGATTAATGTGAAGGTGTTATATGTTTTCAATCGGAGAGTTTTCTCCTGCGAATATTCTAGAAGCTGAAAGGGATCACCCCGTGTGGATAAGTTCTGAGGGCGGTAATAAAGTATAGACTTCGGGTAGTTCAATTATATGCAGAATTAATCAGATGTTGAAGATCGGGATTTGATTTGTGAATCTCCAGAAGTCATAGAATGTTTTGGAATTTGCCACAAGTGATTGTGTGAGAATTTAGATCGCCTCAAGCATGTTTAAACGAGTTCCCCAATATTTAATGATTGTATATGAAGTACTGGCTAAGAGATAATTACAGAAATTCAGGAAATGGAGAGTTAAGTTGGAACCAGAGTATAATCCGTTTGATAGGAGCATTGTTGGGCTCGTAACAGTTGTTGAAAACCGTTTACGGGTTTGGCATATCTTCGTAAAAGTAAGTATACGGGTTAAGTTCGAAGGAAACACAAGTTGTTGGACGACCAAACCGTAAGTTAAACAGATGGTTTAAGCCATAAGAGAAACAAACACATCAGACGGAGTTGTTACGGTAATTACAAGTGATAAAGTAAAAGGACTGATCAAGGAAATTTTATTTATCAATAATGGTGTATTGCTCCAATTCTAACTTGAGTTGTTAAGAATCAGAGTGGCGCAACGGAATAGTCATCCAAGAATGAAATAATGAATGATGCTAAGCTGATGCTTAGAGAGCGAGAAGGATGTGTTCCTACCAGGTTAAGTCTTAAGTGAATGAAGACACTGCTAGTAAGGTAACCCAGCTATTTTAGCTTAATAATTTCAAGTAGACTCGAGGAGTAAGTTTAACCAAGAGAGAATTGTTCATGAGCCAACAACGGTATAGGTTACGCTTGCAAGGTAATACATTTGAATCAGAGGCATTGATCAGAAACGATAATGCAGTGGCATATAAGTTATTTCACATTATACCCACGTTATGTTAACATGTCACCTATACCAGGTTATGTTTAATAAAGCATACTTATGGGACGGAGGTTATGTTACTCAGATAGTGATGTAGCCCATTCCTTTTCAGTTATGTGACCTATATAAGTCACAAAGGTACGAAGCTAGTAACGCTTAAAGTGAAAAGATGCCAAACAGAACAGGTTTGTTGTTATCGAACGCATGTTAGTTAAGAATATTTAAGGATCTTGAACTCGATGTCCAGAATGAGAAATAAGTTTATGATGCCGATAGAATGTAACTATAATTTAGGGGTTGTTGTACATTTAAGAAATAAACGTGAGTAACATTGGCGGGGCAAACCTGGCAAGCCAGTTGAAAGGCAAAACCCGGATGTTACAAAATGAGTTAAGAGTAAGAAAAGATTTCCAATTGACGTGATAATGTCACAAATATGTTAAGGTTAAGAATGATGTCCCGTTAGTTGGACGAGGATGAGGGGATGTATTGTGTACCCGTCAGTAGTGTACACGTGCTCCTTATGTAAGTAAATTATATGCTAAGAGATATGTCATATGATAATATGTGAGACGACTCATACCACTCATCACATGGACTAAACTTTTATGAATTTTGGATGTATCAGTTTAGAAAATGTTTAAGCTACGACAAGAATTTGGGAATAATTTATGAGAAGAATGATGAGAGATTAACAAACTCCCATTATGAAGAATGATTCGTAAGTCATTAAGATACACATTGATACTGTAGACCAATTAAAGCGGAACGCGAGTAATCTGTGAGACTCCGCGAGCTCTTCCGTAGTGGAAGCGATGATTAGGATTATGGGAAGTAACACGACAGGCCGAAAAGAAAAGAGCAGGTACCATAATGATGCCTACTCCTTATATTGGTATAATGGAGGTAGTGCAGCAGTTTTAATTCCATTAGGGAATGCTCAAATCAGATGTTTCGGAGTAAGGATAATTATATGCAAAGAATGGTATAACTATGTATGTAGGATACCGTCATATAAGGCAAAGATCGAATGTAAGAATTCAATGGAATTGTTTGAGGATAATAAAAACGACCCAGTGTCGTCATAGTAAGGTTACGTGAACTGTGGAAGTAATGGTAAGAACCAGTACAAGTGTTAGGATTGGATAATTCTAATTTGGGTTTGCAAGGAATATAGTCAGCAAGTTGAATATGATGGTCCAGATGACCTCATAGTTTACAACGCAGGAAATGTATAATGCACATCAAGCACTTCAGATTAACGAAAGGATTGTTGAATACATTCGACTTATAGAGTTGAAAATCTAAGGGATTCCGATAAGTAAGACGAACTGGAATTTTGGCCAGGGGAGAAAGTTGTATGAGAGATTCATACATATATGAGAATGAGAGGATTCTAAATTTCGAGGACGAAATTTCTTTAAGGGGGGTAGATTGTAACATCCCGCTTAGATGCAATTATTATCAGTATTAGACGCGATAAGGAAGCATGGCAATTTAATAAAAATTGGAATGGCAAGATGGTAATTAAGTTAAAAGGAGGGAATGTTTTAAAAAGAAAGAAGTAGAAAGATTATTCTACACTCTTCCATTCCATTTCCTTCCAATTTTCAGCTCTCCTCTCCCCTCTTTCTCATCTCACACGCCCTCACTCCCTCACCATTAACCCATCTTTTCCTAATCCAACTCTTGAAAGAAAACTTCACTAGCAAGGTTTGGTTAGAAAGCTAGAACAAGTGAAAGAAGCAAGGAGAAATAAGGAAGATATTGAGAGAAGTTGGTAACTTGAGGCCAAGGCTTAGGAGAATCAGAAGTAGCAAGCACCAATAGGAAGATTAAGGTGAGCTCCACAGGGTTTATAACCCGATTGAGTAAGTTTATGAGTTTTAGCTTTTTGAGCAAGTTATGAACATTGAACCCTAATTCAATTTAGATAGCAATTCTTGATCATTGGGTGTTGTATCCTGTTGTTATGTCTTTGAATTTATCTTTTAAGTTGTTATGATGTCTGGGTATGTTTGAATAAGCTGAATTGGTGAAAATCACGTTTTAAACTTGCCAAAAACTGTCCAACTGCAGGTAAAATCGTGTCACGATTTATCAATCGTGTCACGATTTCACAGGCAGAACCAAACACGATTTCTGGGTAAGAAATCGTGACACGATTGCCCAATCGTGTCACGATTTTGGGCTGGACAGGATGACCTAATTTTTCATCTTTTCTTGTACCGTTTCGGCTATTCAAAACTGCTTCGGACTTAAGGACCAACATGTAATGATCAAGCATTGTTAAAGAACATATAAAGACCTATCCTTAAGATGTCTAAACCAACATTATAGGGTGAGGATAGGCATAAGCTTGAGAGGATACATAACGTAATCCTCAAGTCATTATAGAGAATATAAGAGCTAGTTTAGGAATTATCCTTTACTCAGCACAATTAAGAACAAGCAAGTTCAAGGATGATATAGGCTTGATGTCTAGAACCTTATATAGGTTAAGAGTACAAGAGCTAGCAAGATTAAGCCGTGGCCTTCGGTGTTCACACCAGTGGGGCACGAATGGTTCACGTAGAGTAAAGACTAAGATTATTACCTTTAAGTCGTGACTTTCCTCGTTCACGCCAGTGGAACATGGAAGGTTCATGCATAAGCTTAAAGATTATCTATTCGCGTCTTCCGTCGTTCACGCCAGTGGGACACGGGAGGTATACGCATCAGTTAAGATTAATGTTAAGCCGTGACTTTCGTTGTTCATGCCAGTGGGACACGAAAGGTTCATGTATAAGTTATGATTAATAAGAAAATATATTAGTTCGCGTCTTCCGTCGTTCACGCCAGTGGGACACGGGGGGGTATACGCGTAAGTTAAGTCGTGTCTTCTGTCGTTCACGCCAGTGGGACACAGGAGGTTCACGCCAGTGGGACGTGTTATTCCGCAAGGATGACCGCACGACGACAAGAGGAGTCCGGTGTTAGCCTGATATGATAGGAATTTTCACCGGTTATCAGGGGAATGTGCTTCGGGGTTACTCCACCCGGGGGCATTCCGTAAAATGAACTCAGATAACATTGTTTGTTCAACGCTAACAGCTAACATAAAGATCAGTTAATACTAAATTACTTTATCAGTCAGAAATATTTATTCAGACAGTTATCAGATGTCAGTTCGCAGCTATCAGACGGTGATCCTAGGTTTCCCCTTGATCACCAGATTATCAGAAACAGTCAGATAGCCCACTAAGGGTAAGGTTAAGACTTGGCGATCATAGGTATCCCCAAGATTGCCGAGGTAGGCACGGCGACCCTAGGTTCCCCGAGGTTGCCAACAGTAGGTAGGGTAGGAGCTCACTGAGACATTATGTCTCATCCCTATCCTTCTGGTGCAGGTTTTCAGGTAGCCACGTGGTTTCCAGATGAAGATCTTCAAGAAGATGCTGGATGGAGTGCAGATGCTCGTCAAGGTCAAGCTCAGGAGGTTGATAGATTATCTATGTAGATGAGAATGTAAATGTAAATAATATTTGGATATTCGTATAAACGAGCTATTTGTACTCATTCAGTAGTTTTATATTGTATTTATTATTGAAAATTTTAATGTACCCAGTATCGGATTAATACACATGCTAAATATTCTAGGTAATTTAGTATGGGTGTTACAATTTCCTTCCTGGCTTGGTAGCCTCCAGATGTAGGTGAAGTTGCACCGATCTGGGTTAACAAATCAACTCTGTTCCTTTACTTTCTGTCATTTATATTTCTGCTTCTGAACTGCTGTTTGCATACTCTGTTTTACGGTTTAGAACCTGTCCTGCCAAGAATTCGTATACATTTACCACATAAATGCACAAGTTCACACCAAAACAATTTCACATAGGACTCATCATGTTTATGCAATGTGCCTAACACGACACTAAATGCATGTGGTACCAAAGTTTGGATATCGGATCCGTCGACATGTTGGATTATCAAAACCCTCGACATGTTGGAATATCAAAATCCTCGGCATGTTATCGTCAAAACCCTCGGCTTGTTATCATCAATTCACAACTCGACTGACTATGTATGCATCGACACCATGTATAGACTGGACAAATCACTCATCATGCTGTTATATAATTCACTCCATCATATAACGTATCTCCACATTGTCACTATTGAATTATCAAATCAATACATCCATACAATACAAATCATATTATCATCAGAACATCATTTCATCATATTCATCATGCTTAATCATCATAACATCATCTCATCATATTCATCGTGCTTAATCATCATAACATCATCTCATCACATTCATCATCATTATCATATATTCCCCCCTATGATTAAACATCGCCGCTTATTAACATCGTCACTTATCATATAAACTTTCATATGATTCAAACATCGTCACTTAATACACAACATGTATCATCATCACTTAGTCAAACATCATCGCTAATTACATAACATGTATCATCATCACACATCATTCAATATCATCGCTAGCATCATCAATAACATCATCAATATCATCATCAATAGCATCATCAAAAGCATCATCAATATCATCATCAATATCTTATTTCACATGTTGATTCATCTTCATTTACATCAATCCTAACTCATTACATGTTTACTGAATCAATGGTTTCATCATAACTCAATTTCAAGACAATTCACAAGTCCAATTGTAATCAATTAACATCTAAGTCTCCTTATACTTACATCCAAGTTAATAAATCATAAACATCTTCATTACACTCTTACTAATCAAGTTTAAAGGTTTGGGAACTATTTAGGGTCATTGGATACCTCAAAAGTCATAAAATTTGGGTTTCAGAACTTAGGCAGGATGGCATGGTCGTGCCAAAAAGTGCACGGTCGTGCCCTCCTAGGCAGCAAGGTCACGCACAACCGTGCCATATAGGCGCACGGTCGTGCCACCTGTGCAGGTCGTTCCGTTTTTGCGAAAATACCGTTTTCAAAATCGTTTTCGACCCAAATCAAACCAAATTCATCCCAACACCTTAAACGAGATACACCCTATCACCTACCACTTATCATGGCTTAAAACAACTTAACCTTAAGCACTTAAACTTAACTTAATCGGATTAAATCAAAGTTCGTCTCAAAAACCCGTTTTCTCCCAAAACAACTTAAAATCCCAAACAGAACTTTACAACAACAATTCCAACTTTCTAATCATATCAACATGTTCATAATCACTTATAACAACATGAACCAACTTAAAACTGGTTAAATCAAAAATTCACTCAAATTCACCAATTTAGGCAATTTTCACATAAATAACAACAACCACAATCCCAACTTAACCCAAACAACATAACTTCATGATTTCATAACCCAAACACATAATCATACTCATAATCAATTCAATTAAACATAAACATCACCAATTATCATGTTTCTAATCAAAATTCATCAAATTCACCAAATTTCACAAAGTTCACAAATAGCATAATCAAGCATGAGTTTTGACGAAATAAAGGCATGAAATCAGCAACTTAACATATACTCAATTCAGTCATCAACAAAGAGCACGAAAATCAACACAATTAATCATAATTCATGAAATTAAGCTATAAGCTAAAAGCTCTCAAACACTCAATTGCTTCTTAAACCCTTATGATAATCATAATCTCCCCTCTTAGTTTCTTCACTTCTCTTGCTACTTCTTATGGAATCTTCCCCTCTCCTCTTGGTGCTCTAGCCTTTCCTCTCCTCCAAGTTTCTTCTCCCTTTCTCTCTCTCTAGCCTCTCTCAAAATGTTTTGTGAAATGTTAACCTAATTCACCACCACCACTAACTAATGTATTTATAATAAGTTTCTAGGTTATTCCCACTAATGGCGTTAGTCACAATTGTCTCACAATTATTTTCTCTACACAATTACTACACTTAACCCCCCTATTACTTATACACCACTATTTTCAAATTCAAAATACTAGTCCTAGCATATTTACAAAAATGCCACTCTAGCACTAATAATTCCTCTAACCTACCAATCACACACAAATAATCAATTAACAAATATAATTAAATGAAATAAATGATTAACAAATATCGCGACACTAAAATAATTCTAATTCTAAAAATCGGGCTGTTACAATGGGGGAGGGGCGGTTTACCGACTTACAATATGTCGACGACACACTGATTATCGGGGAGAAAGAAGTGGTCGAATATCATAATCATTAAGGCAAATCTGCTACTACTTGAAGTAATGTCGGGCTGAAAAGTCAATTTTCATAAAAGTTTATTGGTCGGAGTCAATATTTTTCAATGTTGGATGGAAGAGGCGACTAGTATTCTAAATTGTAAGGTTGGATCCATGCGACTTAAGTACCTTGGTTTACCGATCGGGGCTAGCCCTAAGAGAATACACATAAAGCATGCATGCATGTGGTGTATTTGGAGGTTTGATAAATAGAGGAAAAGTTGTCTTTTTGTGTGTGTTAAAGAAATTATCTTGGAATTATCATAGAAAATATGGTGGATTAAAGAAAGGTTTTATCTTGAAATTGGTTGCATTTTAAATCGAAGAGTATAGATTACAATTTGTCCGATTGGTGTGTGAATCTGAGAGCGTGTGTGGGAGATACAGGGAATTGAAATTCTAGTATAATATTAGAGGTTATCTGATCCTGTGTTGGTTCTGTTTTAGTAGTTGGAGGATTCTTTTTAGTTATTTGGGTTAGTTGCATTGATGTGGAATTTTGGTTCGTGATTGCATGTTCCTTGGCATTTGTGTTTTTGGTGCGTTTAGCAATAGTTGTTATGTTCCAATTATGGTTTGGATGTGGGCTCATCTAGATTATTTCAAGGAAAAATTGCTCTTCCCCAAACAAAATTGTCCACTTCCATATAAACTGACGAAAATACCATCAGTGTGACTTAAGTCACGCATGTTATATACCAGCGTGACATAAGTCACGCTCGGTATATATCAACGTGACTTAAGTCACGCTGGTGTATAACCCGCGTGACTTAAGTCACGCTTGTTTTAGGTAAGTTAAGCACAAAGATAATATTTTTTCAATACCCCAAAAATACAATATGTTATGTTCATTTTTTTAAAAGCATGTTATGTCTTAGAAACAACAATAATCACAATTCAATCATGATCCAAAATAAATCATAACTAAAAATACACAAGTACGCGTAATAAATTCCAAAATTAATAGAATACGACAAATTTATTTAGTTATAATTTCATCTCCGTTCAAATAAACGAAGTGTTACGTTACATTACATTACATTAAATTTCAAAGGATGTTGTATCATCATGATGTTGGATTAAAATTAAGGTTAAAATGTGGTTTTGGTCCCTGCAAATATGTCCAGTTTTGGTTTTCGTCCCTGGTAAAAAAAATTTGAAAAAGGTCCTTGCAAAATATTTTGTTTTTTAAAATAGTCTATGGGTCAACCAAAGCGCTGAAGTGGCATGGTTTTGGTCCCTGCAAATATGCTCAGTTTTGGTTTTCGTCCCTGGTAATATTTGCAGGGACCAAAACTGGGCATATTTGCAGGGACGAAAACCAAAATTGGGCATATTTGCAGGGACGAGAACCAAAACTGGGCATATTTGCAGGGACCAAAACCATGCCACTTCAGCGCTTTGGTGGGCCCAGGGACTATTTTAAAAAACAAAATATTTTGCAAGGACCTTTTTCAAAAAAAAATTTTACCAGGGACGAAAACCAAAACTGGGCATATTTGCAGGGACCAAAACCACATTTTAGCCAAAAATTAAATTCATGAAAGTTTGCCAAATATGTTGGCATTGAAGTGTCTTATACTTAGTGTAAAAATTTGCAAGTCTCTTTGAAAACTCAAAAGAATGAAGAGAACACAACGCATCTATTCTACCGAATCAACTATATAAGTTATCACATCGAATTCTTTCATATAAGATGAGTCATGACAAAAAGGAATGCATTCCAATATATTCTTTTGAACTTAATCCTAATGCCCTGCCAACTGACAAGTTTCAATTGACAGAGGAGCATGATCAAGCACAAAACAACATCTTAGAACTGCATTCTCCTTTATCACACTCATCTTATACGAAGGAATTCAATGTGAGAACTTATATAGCTGATTCGGCAGAATACATGTTGTGTTCTCTTCATTCTTTTGAGTTTCCAAAGAGACTTGCAAACCTTTACGCTAAGTAAAAGACACTTCAATGCCAACATCTTTAGCAAACTAACAAAAATTAAACTAAAATCCAACAAAATATTGACACAACATAATAATATTGCCTAAACCTTTTCATCCGACCGAATCAAACTCTTGAGAATATCTTCAGGCGACCTTAGTAACGTGGCATCCATCTCGATCCTCGGGAACAACATGTTGTTCTGGCGATATAACGAGAACATGTTCCTCACTTCGTCGTCATTCGTTAACTCCGTCTGGCTTAACGTTAAGATTGTTGGACGTTTATACCAAGCGTATTCCACCCTCCTTGTGTCTCCATGGTTGAGTCGTTTGTTGATTTCATTCAGTTGATCCTTGAGATCTTTTACCGTGACATTGTCCCGAACCTTGAAAAAAATAGTGTTTCCACCGTTGAAGCATACTTGAGCGTTGAACAAATTGTCCATTGTTTCAGATCTACACCATAAGAAATTAAAAACAATCAATGAAAAACTCATTCAAACATTTCATCAAACAATTTGAATGCAAATGATACATAAACCCTAAAACTAAAAACTAGAACATAAACATGCAAATATCTAAACATTTAAGCAACATAAGTCATTTACATGTAAACATTGTATCTTTTCTTGCCAAAAAAAATCAAAATTTAAACAAACCCTAAAATTAACAAATTTCTAATTTAAGAGGAAAAATGTAACATATAAACATAAACTGACAACGGTACTTGATTATGAAAACTTACTTGTTGTTGTAGTGATGAGTGATTTGAAGTTGAAGAAATTTGAGGTTGGATGATTTGGGAGATTTTTTAGAGATTTGAGTAGTGAAATAGAGAAGTGAGGTTCTGCTTGGGTTATAAAAGAACACAGCCTGACTTAACTTACGCTAACATCTACCGAGTGGGACTTAAGTCACGCAGGTTATACACCAGCGTGACTTAAGTCACGCTCTGTTTGTGTTAGCAAACAGAACAGACAGAATGCCTAATTCTCTCTGTTTTCATTCATTCATTCCTTCATTAATGCATTCGTTATTCCATTTTCATTCATTTTTCATCCATTCAACCAATAATTCAATCATTCATTCATTCAAACTTAAAATACGCAAATTCAATCAAATTTATAATACGAAAAAAAAAACAAAAAATGTACCAAAATGTCATAAAAATGCGCAAAGACGCGAGTGTAAATATATTACATCAAAATCCCTCGAAATGTCATTAAAACATTTAAAAACATCTAAAAACAAAGACATTGTTATAAGCCATTACAAAAATCTCTTTTATTCTTCTCCTCATCAATTTCAATTTCAATTTCAATAGGATTGACCTCTGCAGTTCCTGGGGCACCTAATTTTGGTTGTGGACCAAAATAACAGGGCCTTCCACTCCTTCTCAGCTTGTTGAAATTGTATATTTGCACCTTGGCATTGGTTTGTTTTTGAGATCCTTCACATTTTAATGTTGTGCCATGTCATGATGGTTTTTGCTTTCTTTTTCAATTGAGTAACATCATATCCAATTTCAGGTTTTTTCTGACAATGAAAAAATCATATCCAGTTACATTTAACATAAACAATGGTTTAACATACACTAATATTGCAGAAACAGATAATTACCTTTCCTTTAGAAGACCCAGATTTAGCAGGCACGGTTTTAGCAGACACATGTGCATTTGACCTTCTTTTTGCGAGTCTCTGTCATCATCACTCTTACTTCTCCTAACGCCCGGTCTCTCAGACATATCTACACAACATAAAACAATGCAAAATATAAAATAAAAAATTCTTTGAGACATTTTATCAAACACCTAGAGTGCAACATTCAACAACATAAAATCAAACAATTTCTAAACCCTAAACTACAATTTTGGGGTCAAAATTACTCTAAACAACATCTAAACTACAATTCCTAACTTAATTCATCATTAACAATCCTAAAAGCTAACATGCAAACCAAATTTCTATAAACCTAAAAATGTTAAATTTCTCAACAAAAAAAAAATTTAAACCATAAAAAGCCAGTGTAATAGGATAATAAACACTTACTTGATTTTGGGGTAGAAGTTGATGTTGATTTGGTTGAGTTTGATAAAAATCGCACTTTTGAGGGGAGAAAATTGCAACTTTGGTTTTTTTTTTGCAAAGGAACGCAATGATTGTGCGTTCTGGTTGTTCAGTTTCTATAACAGAATGCAGCGTGACTTAACTCACGATGTCTTCAGCGTGACTTAAATCACGCAAATGCTATCGAACGTGACTTAAGTCACGCAAGGGTATTTTGGTCATTTTCTTCGGGAGGGAGCAATTTTGTTTGTGGGAAGAGCAATTTTCTATTTCAAGTGCAACAACGTATTTGTCTTCCTTGTGTATGGAGGTTTCATTCCTATGTAACTTAGATAGACTTTAATTCAAAAGTACAGGCAACAGGAGAGGATGGCTACTCTGTATAACCCCAATCCCTGAGAACATATATAAAAGATAAATCACGCATTTATCATACATTAGGGTCTTACTACTTCAACATAAACTCATATCAAATATTCAATATAAAAATTTCACCAAACATATTCATATAGCAGCGGAATAAAATCATACTCGACATCATATAAATGTCATGTCTCGGTTCATAACATACAACTCAACGTAATATAATAGCAACAGTTTGATCATAAGATCTCATAGCATAAAATCCAACAAAAGAAAATCCTGACATCCTAGATCAGAGCACGTAAATCTAGACTCCTCGAGAAAAGCAGATAAATATGAGTAGGCCTCAAGCCGTCCTCATCAACTCACAAGCAAGATGCTACTCCTCAACCTGCACGACGTCTACACCACAAGGGTGAGGCGACAAAAGTCACTAGGGGTAAGATATACGTTCAGCATAAGAGATTAATAAACGCATGTAAGTTCAGGAAACAATAACATCAATATCATAACATCCATATACATCACAAAAGCCTGGTTACATTAGCATATATTCATAACATGTTCGCATGCAATCATTATCCGGGTTACACAACAATTATATACATATCAAGAATCCTTACTCAATCATGTTCGTATATAATCGTCAACTTAAATTAAACCAAATCAATCTCATCACAATCACCAAGTATCCAATTACCAATTAGATGCACAAGTTCACGCTAAAACATTGTCAAATACGACACTCCATGTGTATGCAATGCGCCTAAGGACTCTACAAGCATGTGGTACCATAGTAATCTTAAATCACCCACCAATTTATTCTTGATTTTAAATCAAGCACCAATGTTTATTCTTGATCTTAAATCAAGCACCAATGTATTCTCGATCTTAAATCAAGCCCCAATAACTGACTATGAATGCATGGACCCACATATAAACTTGACAATGCACATCAAACATACTCATCATCGTTATACAATTTACACCATCATATAACATACATTACCTATTCATCACCAATCGCAATGTCAAATCAATAAGGCCACACATCAATAAATCATGTAATCAAACATCGCATCATCATTATATTCATTTAATTTCTTTCACATAATCACAACACACACACAAAAAAACAAGGTTGCATAAACCTATTAACTCATCTTACTTCATATATTATTCATATTCCGTCATCAATAGTGTTTTATGAATTTAAGCATAAGTTAAAAACATCCCAAACAACCCATTTGTTTCTTAATACCCAAATGATGAAAATAATCTTCCCATTTACCTCCATTCTTCACCAATAGTGTTTTCTAGCTTCAATTCTTCACTACCTAGTGCTTTCCCTCTTCTAGCCTCTTTTTTCTCTATTCTCTCTCCTTAGCCTCTTCTCAAAATTTTCACAAATGATTTGACATAGTTCACAAACACTACCACTTCTCTTTAAATATAATGGGTATGGGTCACTTACATTAGTGGGCTTAGTTATATTAAACTCTTATAAATAAAACACTACACTTTTACTATACTTAAACCTCCACTATTACTATTTCACCACAACTCTCTAAAATTCAAATTTCAAACTTCTAACATATTACAAAAATGCCACTAACCCTCAAATGACTAAAATACCCTTAATCATTCAAAAATTCACTAATCCCCCGAAATAAACAATTAACGGATATAATAATCAAACAATTAATAATAAACAATATCAAATAATTCTGATACTAAAAATCGGGCTGTTACAACTCTCCCCCCTTAAAGAATTGTTGTCCTAAAAAATTTACCTGAAGGAAACAACTCCGGATACGACTCCTTCATCTTACTCTTCAACTCCCAAGTTATGCCCTCTCCCGTAGGACCTCCCCAAATCACCTTTACCAAAACGATCTCTTTCCCACGCAACTGCTTAATCTCTCGTCCTTCAATATTCAACGGCATAGTCTCAACGGTCAAATTTTCTCTTACTTCCAATTCGTCTACTTGGATCACATGCGACGGGTCATACACATATTTCTGCAACTGATACACATGAAACACATCATGAAGATTCGACAACGACGGCGGTAACGCAATCCGATACACTACAGTTCCAACTCTCTCTACAATCTGATAAGGTCCAACAAAATGCAGCGTCAACTTCTTCGACATCAAAGCACTCCCAGCACCCGTAACTGGATTAAATCTCAAAAACACATGGTATCCGGCACTCATTTTCCTTCCTCCTCTTATCATGATAACACTTCTGCCTACTCTGAGATGCCTTCATCTTCTCCTGAATCATCTTAACTTTCTCCGTAGTCAGCTGAACTACCTCCAGTCCAATCAAAGCACTCTCACCTGACTCAAACCAACACAACGATGTTCTACATCTACTACCGTACAACGCTTCAAAAGGTGCCATACCAATACTCGAATGAAAACTGTTGTTGTAGGTAAACTCAATCAACGGTAAACATTCACTCCAACTTACACCTTGCTCCAAAACACAAGCTCTCAACAAATCTTCCAAAGACTGAATAGTCCTCTCTGACTGACCATCAGTTTTAGGATGATAAGCAGAACTCAATCTCAAATTAGTCCCCAAAGCTTCTTACAAACTCCCCCAAAACATTGATGTGAACCTCGGATCTCTATCTGACACAATGCTAGACGGAATACCATGCAACTTCACAATCTGCTCAATGTAGATCTCGGCCAACTTGTCCAAAGACATACTAATCTTGATACGAATAAAATGCATTGATTTCGTCAACCGATCAACAATCACCCAAATCGAATCACTACTGTTCGCAATCTTCAGCAAACTACTGATAAAATCCATAAAAATGCTATCCCACTTCCACTCCGGCACAAACAACGGTTGCATCACTCCAGACGGCTTCTGATGTTCAACCTTGTACTACTGACAAACCAAACAAGCATAAAAAAAACTCAGTGATATCCTTCTTCATTCATGGCCACCAAAACAACTTCTTCAGATCTTGATACATCTTCGTCGCTCCAAAATGAATACTCAAACTACTCTGATGACCTTCTTCCAAAATCTTGCTCTTCAGCTCGGGTACATCTAGCACACAAACTCGACCACAAAATCTCAGAACTCCACGCTCATCCAATCCAAATTCTACCTCCTTGCCTTGGTTAACCAACACCAAACGATCCAAAAGCTGCAAATCCACTTTATGACCCTCTTTGATCTCTTCAAGAGTGTTACTCATCAGCTTCAACATCCCTAACTTCACACCATTCGAAGTCAGCTCACTCACCAAACTCAGATCTCAGAACTGCTCGATCAACTCCAACTCTTTCACCATAAGCGCCGACATGTGTAACGACTTCCTACTCAAAGCATCCGCTACCACATTCTCCTTACCGGGATGATAACTTAAATCAAAATCATAGTCCTTCATGAATTCCATCCAATGCCTCTGCCTCATATTCAACTCTTTCGACTGAACAAATACTTTAAACTCTTATGATCACTAAACACCTCAAACTTCGAACCAAAGAGATAATGTCTCCAAATCTTAAGCGCAAACACTACTGCCGCTAATTCCAAATCATGGGTCAGATAATTCCTCTCATGAACTTTCAACTGCCTCGATGCATACGCCACCACTTGACCATTTTGCATAAGCACACCGCCTAAACCCATCTTTGAGGCATCACAATACACAACAAAAGGATCCTTCACAAAAACTGACTTTGGAGTATCCCACTGCAACACCGCATCTACCTTCGACGGATCAACTGCTATTCCACCTCTAGAAATAACATGAACAAGAAAACTCACTTCTCGCAGCCAAAACACACACTTCGACAACTTGGCGTACAACTTCTTCTCTCTCAAAGTATGCAATACAATCCTCAAATGTTCTGCATGCTCCTCTTCAATCTTCGAATACACCAAAATATCGTCTATAAACACCACCACAAATTGATCCAAATAAGGATGGAAAATTCTATTCATGTATTCCATAAATACACAAGGTGCATTAGTCACACCAAAGGGCATCAAAGAATACTCATATTGACCATACCTCGTTCGGAACGCAGTCTTAGGCACATCCTCCGACTTTACTCGTATCTGGTGATATCCGGATCTCAAATCAATCTTATTAAACACCTGAGCACCAACCAATTGATCCACCAAATCATCTATCCTTGGAAGAGAATATTTGTTCTTAATGGTTACCTTGTTCCACTGTCGATAATCCACACACAGCCTCATGCTACCATCCTTCTTCTTGACCAACAACACTCGTGCTCCCCAAGGCGAAACACTCGGCCTGATGAACTTCTTCTCTAACAACTCTTCAACCTTTTTCTTCAGCTCACCTAACTCAGAAGCAGACATCTGATATGATGGCGCCGATATAGGATTAGTTCCAGGTACAACATCAATCACAAACTCTACTTCTCTCTCTAGTGGTAAGTCGGTAATCTCACCTGGAAAAACATCTGCAAACTCATTCACTATCTGCAAATCACCAACTTGAACATCACTTCCAACCTTCAACGAAGCAAACATAACAAACGCTTGAGCCGCTCCGCCCAATGACGCTTCTACTTGCCTTGCAGACAAAAACTTCCCTACTTCACGCTCCTCCGGCTTAGGAAAAGTCACACTCTTAGTTAAACAATTAATGTTAACACCAAAAGTTAAAAACCAGTTCATTCCAAAAATCACATCCATATGCTCCAAAGGCAAACAAGCCCAATTCAGCTTAAAATCAACATCACCAAAGTTCACAGGACAACTAACACAAACCAAGGAAGCGGTCACCGAGCCATTAGCTGGAGTATCAATGACCATCCCTCTCGACATAGGAGATCAAACTAAATTCAACCTCTTAGCACAATCAAGTGAAATAAATGAATGTGTCGCACCAGTATCAATAATAGCAAGCAAAGGAGAGTAGTTAATAAAACATATATCTCTAATCAAGTTGTCTGGCTCCGCTCCTTCTTCAACACTCAAGGAAAAAACCTTACCACTAGCCTTCTCCTAATTCGATTTAGTACAATTGGTACTAATGTGACCAGCTTCCACGCAGTAGTAGCATACCACCTCTTTGCTCTTGCACTCGAAAGCTCTATGTCCCACTTTCCCACACTTGTAGCAAGTTACAGAAGCATTAGTGCACTCCGCAGCATGATGCCCCAAAGTTCCACACTTGTAACACCTCAAGTCACCTCCACTCTGAGTAGCTCCACCACCAGCACTCTTCTTCCCCTTGTGTCCACCATAAGGCTTTCCATGATCATTTCCCTTTCCTTTCTTCTCATTGAAACTCTTGTAGTAACTTGACTTAGCCCTGCTATCTTCATCAAGAATACGACACTGGTTCACCAAAGTAGAAAACACTCTAATCTCCTGATAACCAATAGCATCTTAATCTCCAGACGAAGACCACTCTCAAACTTAATGCACCTCGATGCCTTTGCTCCAAAAGCATTATAATGCGGGTAAAAACGAGAAAGGCTCTCAAATTTCGCCGCATAATCTGCTACCGACATATTCCCTTGCTTAAGCTCCAAAAATTTAATTTCCTTCTTGCTTCGAACATCTTCCGGAAAATACTTCCCAAGAAACTCTTCCTTGAAGACTCCCCATGAAATCTCGACTCCATCGGCCTTTATCCTCTGCTGAGTGTTCAACCACTAGAACTCAGCTTCCTCCGTAAACATGTGCATAGCCAACCGCACCTTCTGAGCATCATCTGTGACCATCGCTATGAAAATCCTCTCATTCTCCATCATCCAAGACTGAGCTCCCTCAGGGTCGTTATGACACCCCATTCCCGAGAACATAATTAAACAAACAAAACATGCATATTTCACACATCAGGATATTATTACTTCAACAAAAAGCTCATCATATAACATAATATAAATGTCAACTCCAATATAACATAACACAGTGGAAAATATAATGTAATCATACAACTCATAAGTGTCATGTCTCGGTCATAACACAAATAAAAATAGTATCTCAACAAGTTTGATCATAAGATCACATGACATCAATCAATAAACAAATCCCCACATCCTAATCAGAGCTCCTAATGCTAGACTCCAAAGCAGATAAACTCGAGTAGGCATAGCCATTCTCGACATACTCACGGAAATAGCTACTCCTCAACCTGCACGTCTACATCCATGAGGGATTCACCCAAGGATGAGGCCATAATGAAATCACTAGAGAGTGAGATATATGTTTAACATAAGAGAATAATAAACTCATGTATGTACGGCAAACAACATCAATAATCATCACATAAACATTTAATTAAACATGCTTGTAACATAACTCAGCATACATATCACATTCATATACGAATATAATCTCAATTGCAAACTCCAATCATATATCACAAGAACTCATCAATTTAGCATTTACCACATAATGCACAAGTTCACACCAAAACATTACCAAACACGACTCATGTGAATGTAATGCGCCTAGAGACTCTAAATGCATGTGGTACCAATCATCGTCACTTTTGGATATTGGAACTTATCGAGTAATCCCATCGCCACTAACATCGTCACTGGACTTGACTCATGAATGAATGTGTGATCATATATTCGACTCACATCAAGTACAGATAAGACTCGACAGCAACATCATCATCATTATCATATATTCTCATATGATTTAACATCGTCACTTATTAACATTATCACTTATCATATAAGGATCAAACATCGTCACTTAAATACATAACATGTATCATCATCATTTAATCAAACATCATCATTAATAGCATCGTCAATAGCATCATCAATAACATCTCCAATATCATCATCAATATCATGTGTAAACAGCAACACATCACAATCATTACAACATCAAGTGTTTATAATCTTCATCATTCACATAATTCAAGTTTCATCATTTAATCACACAAACTACACCAAACATCATTAAAGATAGCAACTTCCTAATTACCTACTCATTTATTAACTCTAAATGATTCCTTAGACTCGTTATTAATTTTAAGGATGTTTCAAGATTCATTGAAAAAGTATGCGGAAGTTTCACGAAAAATGTGACATGACCTATGTGTAGTATTTTGATCATAACTCGAGTTCTAGAAATCCAAATAAAGTCAAACCAACAGAAAATGAAAGATAACATCCATATCTACAACTTTCATGTTTACACCGAAACCCAGCTCAGAACGGAAAATAGTGGAAGAACCAATTGAAAGCACAATTTGGGTTTCTGTCCTGACCAAAATCGTGACACGATTGCTTCACATCGTGACACGATTTTCACAGAGCCAGAACACCAAATTCCGGACTCAAAATCGTGACACGATTTTCCAAATCGTCAAATCGTGACACGATTTGGCTGACAGTCAGCCACCAAAGATCAGTTTCTAAAACACGTTTTTCACCAAAAATCACTTTTAAATCACTTAATTCAATCCCAACACACCCAAATCATTACCCATGATCAAAACACTTATAATTAACACTTTCACCACTTCATAACACCACTTAAACAACTTAATCATAAGCACTTAAACTCAACTTAATCTGATTAAATCAAAGTTCGTCTCAAAAATCCATTTTCTCCCCAAATAACTTAAAATCCCAAACAGAACTTTACAGCAACAATTCCCGCTTTATAATCACTTCAACATGTTCATAATCACTTAATCAACATCATGAATTAACTCAAAACTGATTATATCAACAATTCACCCAAATTCATTAAATTAAGCAATTTTCACATAAACAACAACAACCACAATTCCAACTTAACCCAAACAGCATAACTTCATGATTTCATCATACAAACACATAATCATACTCATAACAAACTTAATTAAGCATAATCAACACAAATTATCATGTTTCTCATCAAATTCACCAAATTTCACAAAGTTCACAAACCACATAATCAACCATGAGTTTTGATGAAGTAAAAGCATGAAAACAACAACTTAACATATACTTAATTCAGTCATCAACAAAGAGCATGAAAATCAACACAATTAATCATAATTCATGAAATTAAGCTGTAAGCTAAAAGCTCTCAAACACTCAATTGCTTCTTAAACCCTTATGATAATCATAATCTCCCCTCTTACCTTAGTTTCATCACTTCTCTTGCTACTTCTTATGGAATCTTCCCCTCTCCTCTTGGTGCTCTAGCCTTTCCTCTCCTCCAAGCTTCTTATCCCTTTCTCTCTCTCTAGCCTCTCTCTCAAAATGTTTTGTGAAATGTTAACATAATTCACCACCAACACTAACTAATGTATTTATAATAAGTTTCTAGGTTATTCCCACTAATGGGCTTAGTCACAATTAACTCACAATTATTTACTCTACACAATTACTACACTTAACCCCTCCCCCCCCTCATTACTTATACACCACTATTTCAAATTCTGAATTTCTAACATATTACAATTATGTCACTACCTCTCAAATTACTAAAATACCCTTCAACTCCCAAAATTCAATAAATCACAAAAATAAACAATTAAGCACATATAAATAAATAAATCCTAAAAATCAGGCTGTTAAAGTCGTGCCATCCCTTAAACTTCGATGGCTAGTTCCTCAAGAAACGGTCTAAACACAACTCATCAGCTCCTCCCTGATGATTATGATGAACGTGAGCAGCAACATTAGCCTGGGCTAGTGCTTGTGTCATCGCGGTCATCGCCTCGGCAATCGCAGCATTGTTTCTACCGGCTATCTCTCCACTACACAACAGCAAGCACCATGTAGTTAGACAAGAAAAGCATCGATAGTATATACACATACATGTCACACACAACAGGATAATCACCAAGTGTTGGCCCGGACTAGACCGACCTGCTCTGATACCAAATTGTAAAGCCCCAATCCCCGAGAACATATATAAAAGATAAATCACGCATTTATCATACATTAGGGTCTTACTACTTCAACATAAACTCATATCAAATATTCAATATAAAAATTTCACCAAACATATTCATATCGCAGTGGAATAAAATCATACTCAATATCATATAAATGTCATGTCTTGGTTCATAACATACAACTCAATAGAATATAACAGCAACAATTTGATCATAAGATCTCATAGCATAAAATCCAACAAAAGAAAATCCCGACATCTTAGATCAGAGCACCTAAATCTAGACTCCTCAAGAAAAGCAGATAAATATGAGTAGGCCTTAAGTCGTCCTCATCAACTCACAAGCAAGATGCTACTCCTCAACTTGCACGACGTTTACACCACAAGAGTGAGGCGACAAAAGTCACTGGGGGGAGGGGTTAAGTGTAGTAATTTTGTAGAGTCTTGTATATTCGTAAGTCTTGTTTCTTCAAGTCTTCAATCCTTTATATAGAGGAATAGAGAGACGTTGAGAAGATGCCAAAATATGAATGCCAGTTCATCAAAAGAGTCATTTGAACTGAAGCTTGATCCAACGTTGATTTGTTCCTTGATTTGGTATGTGTACCATGAAGAATAAAATTTGAATCCTTTGCTGAATATGGATTAAATGTTTTGTCCAAGGAGACAATGTTTTTAGAGCACGTTCTGACTCTGAGGTTGTTGCAGAGGTCGTGGTTGTACTATATCCTTTTGACAGTGACAACAGTTGACTTCTGATTCTCCTTCAGACTTCAGACTTTGAGAGTCAGCTTCTGATGCTTTCGGATCCTGACTGTCTTCAGATTCTGACTTGAGACTCAAGCTTCAATATTTTCCTTTGCTCTTGACTTGATCTTTCAGAACCACTATTAGATACATGATTTAAGTATATGGTCCTGCACACTTAGAACAAGTATTAGTATGTCCAATTTTATTTTTAACACCTTGTTATCATCAAAACTCAAAAGAGGTTTGTTCATACATTTTGTTCCAACAATCTCCCTCTTTTCTGAAAAGATATGACTTCTTTTGTACCTTTTGTCTGACATTCTGAGATTTAAAAGGTTTTACATTCACTGGTTTCTTATCTTTTGAAGATTTCACAAACACAGCCTTTTAAAAATGTGAGTCTGAATTTTTCAGAATCTGAGACTTGCTAGTCTTGGGTTCTGATCTTTTCAGACTCTGAACCTTTTCAGATTTAGAGTCTGTTTTCCTCATAATCTTAGAATTAGAACCTTTTGGTTTAGATTTTGGCAAAGTTTTAGATTCTGCCTTCATCTTTTCCTTAGGTTCATAAGTTTTGGATTCTGAGTTGTTCATAACTTCAGGTTCAGTAGTCTTAGTTTCTGGTAAATTCAGTTTCTAATAAATGTCTGATGCAGATACAAAACACACCTCAGTGCCTTTCATAATATCTCCAGAACTGGATGGTAGATTTGTTTCTTTTGAATGATTGAATGGATCATTTTTGAAACCAATACCTTCTCCCCTGTTTCTGTTAATATTGTAAATCATAGAAGCAACTTTACTTATGTTGATTCCAGTTAGGATGAACTCCTGAAGTGCAATTTCTTGCTCACTTGGAACTTCATTAGGTTTCTCATGAGCCATTTCTCTTAAATCTCTTACTTCTTCATCAATCTCATTGATAAAATTACAAAGTTGGAGATTTTCATCAGACAGCAAGTTATATTTCTTTTTTAAAGATTTTAATTGAATTAACTTGCTTCTGAGATGGTTCATAAGATCCTTAACTGTTTCAACAAGCTCAGAATGAGTAAGTTTAGAATATACATCATCTTCATCTTCAGAGTCTGACCTTGACTCTGCATCAGAAGATGTTGAAGCAACAAGAGCTAGATTTGCTTCTTTTCATCTTCCTTCTCAGACTCAGATTCATTGTCAAGCTCGTCCCATGTAGCCATAAGACTTTTCTTGAATCTGTCTTTGAGGTTGCCTGACTTTGAGTTGGTGTTTTTGGATTTCTCCTTTGAAATGACCAGTTTTCTTGCAGTTGAATCTACCCTTATGGTCTTCCTTCTTGGAACCAGATCCTTTGAAGTTACTGCTCCTGTTAGAGAACTTCTTTTGTCTTTTCATCAAGTACTGAAACCTTTTAGAAAGCTTTGCTAGCTCCTCAGCTTCTTGATCTTCTTCAAAACTTCCATCAGGAGATTCTTCATCAAATTCTGAAGCTTTTAGGGCTTTTGAAGACTTTCCTTTAGATTTAAGTGTTATAGACTTAGATTTTATAATAGATTCATCTTCATTGAGTCCTAATTCATGCACTTGAGAGAGCTTATAAGATCTTCAATACTTAGAGTATTTAGATCTTTAGCTTCCTCAATAGTAATCACTTTAGGTCTCCATTTAGATGGCAGACTTCTGAGAATCTTGTTCACATGATCAGCAGTTGAGTAACTCTTTTTTAGAATTTGAAGTCTAGAAACCAGAGACTGAAATCTTGAGAACATAGTCTCAATGTTTTCATCCTCCTTCATTTTGAACAGCTCATACTCCTGAACCAGAAGATTTGCTTTTGCTTCTCTAACCTTCTTGTTTCCTTCATAGTTAGAGCAGAGAGAAGTGAAGATGGCCTTTGTTGTTGACTTATCACTTAGCTTTAGATACTCATTGTGAGGTAGAGAGTCCACAATGATACCTCTTACTCTGTGATGCTTTCTGTAAATCTTTCTTTCAGCATCAGTAAGATTCTTCCTGTTTATGGCAACTCCTTCTTCATCAACTGGTATAGTTATACCATCTGCAATGATATCCCAAAGGCTATCATCTATTCCAATGATATGACTATACATCTTGCTTTTCCACCATGAAATTTTTTAAGGATCACCAGTAAACATAGGAGGTTTATGGTGTGAGTGAGATTGCTTATCATCTGTACCATAGTCATATGATACAGCAGCGCCACCACCTCTTTGAGAGGATTCACCAGATTCACCAGAAGACCTGTTTTTCTCAGGATCTTGACTGACTCACTGTTAGGTGATTGAATATCAGAACCGGAGCTCTGATACTAATTGAAGGTGAGAAAAACACAAGAAGGGGGGTTGAATTGTGTTGGCCTTTTTCTTTCTCAAACTAAGAAATAGTTCAGAGTCTGATATAAAGTCAGATTCTGAAACTATGTTCAGAGTTCAGACGCAGCGGATAAGTATAAAATGAGAGAGAGAAAGAGAGGACACAAGCAATTATCCTGGTTCCTTCCACAACCAGGAAGTAGTCCAGTCCCCTTGTCACTTACAAGAGATTTTTCACTATAATCAACAGTGTTGGATATTTGTTTTTACTATGTGGTTGTTGGCTGCATTTTTGCAAAACCAAGTCTACCAGCAAGATGTGGAACCAAATGTTCCAACATGTTCATACGGCGTCTGTGTGCCTTATTTGCGTGCAGTTATTGTTATGTTTAATGATATGAGAAATCCACACTCTGGCTTATCAATCAAGCTATGTATCCGTGCTCCGTGTTATGATTGTCTCCTAAAGATGTGGAACATTTTAGGAAGCTTTGGAGTTGACTGTTTGTGGGCAAAATTTTAGGAAACATTGGATTTGTTTCTATCGTTTGTTTCGGAATACGCATGCGTCTGAAGCTCTATCAGAAGATTCTGCCCGTGCCCTGCTGTCTATATATAGAAGGATGCAAAACCTAATTTGTAATTCAAGTCGTCATTTGAAATAGAGTATTCTTAGGTTTTGAGTCATTGTTAATTCTGAGTCTTTCTTGTGTCACCTTGATGCAAGCTTAGGATTGTGTTTATTGAGTTGTAATTGTGTACACCGCACCTAAGCTTTGAAGTACGGTGTGTGTTTGTGTCTGAAGGTGTCTTCGTCAATTGTGTTTGTTTACGTGTAATCACAGGGTGTGTGATTGAGTGGATGTGAGATGGGATCTCAAGTCTAGGAGTTCCTATGCTGAAATCAACACGGGTAGTGTCTAGGTGTTAAGTCGCAAACTTGGAGTTTGTTGAGTGCTTAGAACTAGGTCTATTCTAGTGGATTTCCATCCTGGCTTGGTAGCCCCCAGAGTAGGTGTGTTGTCACCGAACTGGGTTAACAATTTCCTTGTGCCATTTTACGTTTATGTCTTTTATTGTTTTGCGTTTATACGTTTTGCACATATAACTCAACGTTGAAACATTGTACTCCACATTCTATCTGTGTTCCAGTGTTGGAACATCACGTACAACATCAGGACATTACTGTGCCAGAATTTCAAACAGATTACAAATGCTCAAGCACAAAAGCAAGAGACTTCACAATGCTCAAGAACAACTTCAAAAGACTTCCTAATTGCTCAAACACACAAGCAAGAGACTTCTGACAAACTAAGATTACAAGAAATAGTTTGAATTAACACTTCATATACTATCAGAGGTGTTTACAAAATACAACACAGTGTTTAGACTCTAGTCTTAAGAAATTCTAAGATATGAAAGTTTGTAAGAATTTCTAAGAGTTTGATGCGTAGTGAATTTGGCAAAGTATTGGCACTTTCAAAATTGTAGAGTCTTGTATATTTGTAAGTCTTGTTTCTTCAACTCTTCAATCTTTTATATAGAGGAATAAAAAGATGTTGAGAAGATGCCAAAATATGAATGACATTTCATCAAGTCATTTGAACTGAAGCTTGATCCAAAGTTGATTTGTTCCTTGATTTGGTATGCGTACCATGAAGAATAACGTTTGAATCCTTTGCTGAATATGGATTAAATGTTTTGTCCAAGGAGACAATGTTTTTAGAGCACGTTCTGACTCTGAGGTTGTTGCAGAGGTCATGGTTGTACTATGTCCTCTTGACAGTGACAGTAGTTGACTTCTTATTCTCCTTCAGACTTCAGACTTCAGACTTTGGTCTTCAAACTTCGGTCTTCAGACTCTGAGAGTCAGCTTCTGATCTTCCAGCTTCTGATGCTTTCAGATCCTGACTTTCTTCAAATTCTGACTTGAGACTCAAGCTTCAATATTTTCCTTTGCTCTTGACTTGATCTTTCAGAACAACTATTAGATACATGATTTAAGTATATGGTCTTGCACACTTAGAACAAGTATTAGCATATCCAATTTTCTTTTTAACACCTTATTATCATCAAAACTCAAAAGAGGCTTGTTCATACATTTTGTTCCAACATAATGTTGTTACATGCACAGGGTCGCATGGCTCATCTGCAGGGACACATGAGGCATCCCCTTCTATGGGAATTTTAAAGTTTTCGACCCTTTTTCAATCGTTCTTCCGTCTTGCAATGCCTTGGAACTTCAAATGAATTTTCTTCAATTTGTATTGTCTTCAAATGTTTTCTAAGAACCATTGATCTTCAATCTTCATATTATCGATCCTTCACTTGATGTGTTGTTTGCTAATTTACATGATTTCTCACTAAAAAAAACTCAACACCTATCGAGTTGCGTGATTTAGGACAAAACTGAATTACAACGACTCGAATGAAAACAATACAAAGTTCCTCAAACCATTGACAGCTCCTCTAATTGACTTCTAATTTTCCTTCAAATGTAAAAAAAATAACTAAAAACATATCTAAAAACATCATATGTTATTCTATCATCACTTGTGCCAATTCTCGTAACTATTTTCACACACAAAGTATACCTTGTACTTGTGTTGTGTTTATTTTAATAAAATTGATTTTTCTACTCCAAAAAAAATAAATAATGGGACTGTAATGTATAATCACGTGTTAGAATTGTGGAACAACCAAAATTTTGATATTTACTAAGTTCTGATTGTATAATCCATAAGTGTTAAATATCATATATTGAATAGGAACACAGAAACACACACCATATGTGGTAGACCCGGGACATGTATATTTCTTTAAATACACGTCTAAATTGTAGAATATGGATGTGTTAAGTTTCAGACACGAACATAAACAAAGTCCTACATGCAGAGTATTGAACATGTCCGGATACTAAATTTCGGATGTGTTTTTTTTTTTAAAAAAAAAAATAGACGTCCGAATGTAGAATCAAGAATATATACCAGAACAAAAACATATATGTATATACCACATTAGATTTCCAATTTTAGGATTTCACTACTTGAACCACTGGTACTTAATGCTCAACAAGATAAGTTAGAGAACCCACAACTGTTGGACAAAGTTCCTTCCAAAGTGTTAATCGCTTGAAGCAAGGGAATCATAGCTCAGCAAACTCAACTGACCTCGGCTAAATTCAACCTCCATTAACAAATTTAGCACACCCGATGGGATGTTACAACCTTTACCACGAAAATTTCAGTTCCCCTAGCTCAAGATTGTATTTGATGTACACATCTAAGGTCTGAAAAGAGTCTCAGCAATGTGGAACAACTGCCTTCTTTAGCAACCAGAAAGTTAGGACATTCTCTCATCCGAATAAACCTTCTCAATTGTTGGGAATGCTAACTTATATCGCTCTCTTTAGTGTTTCTGAGGTACAACCAGTTAAAACATCTAAGACTCTACTAGTAATGACAATATATTTTTATTAGACAATAGATTAACATTGGGATACATGACATCATTTTTCAAGTCTCCAAACAACTTGCTGGCATTCTGAAACCCATGGTTCAAAATGAGTATCAACAAGCCAAGTGTTTGGAGATTGTGCGAGCGAATTATGGTGACAATTCACTAACAAATACTCCATAAGATTTGCAAGGGAACCAATATAAGGAAGGTATTTCTCAGCAAAGCCAGCAGGTCATCGCATCGGTAAAGCCTCAATAAGCCGAGTTGATTCCTATACAATTGGCACATGATACACGTTATTCCCATCCAAGTATTTTTATGACGGCTAACCATAGGGGAAACCCATTGGAGAATAATGCTTATAACCATACCTTCAAGCAGATAAAATACATTTGGCATATAGGCCACTTAAGCCAAAAGGACACATTTCCAATAGTGCAAGTTCCGCCTTATCTCAACACTTTTTAGGTGAGCAACATGTCATACACTTGATGATATATATGCGACCCAATAGTTGGAATTTCATGACCAGTTTAAGACTATTCAAAGTTGCACCCATGGCCATGTTTTCCACCTGTATCGACAAGTCTTGCAAGATACGTGCCACGACCTGATGCATATGTGCCAATCCATGTGGGTTTGACAACAACTCGATTAGCAATAAGTTATGATGGTGAACAACCATGGATCATGGATCCATTTCACAAATATATTTCCCCCACCTCCAATTTAGGCACAACAAGGTTTCCTAAACCCCCTAGAAAATATGTGGTTGACGGTGAGAAAAACACAAGAAGGGGGGTTGAATTTTGTTGGTTATTTTATGTTTTTTTTTTCTTAGTGTTAAAAAGTTGTTCAAAATCTGAGGTATACAGATTTTGATACAGAGCCTAAGTGAAGCGGATAAAGTACAGAAACACAAAGATAAAGACAGAGAGAGAAAGAAAGAAAGAAATCAGACACAAAGCAGTTTTATAATGGTTCCTCCCACGACAATGGAGTAGTCCAGTCCCCTTGCACTTCCAAGGGATTTCACTATAATCACTTAGGATTACAAATTGCACGAGGACTCTTCCAAGAGACTTCATATGCTCAAGCACACATGCTCAAAACTTCCTGCTCTAGGACTCTTCCTAAAGACTTCCTTTATTTAAGCACACTTGCTTAAGACTTCTTGCTCTAGGACTCTTCTAAAGACTTCCTTTGCTTAAGCAAACCTGCTTAAGACTTGCTACTCTAGGACTCTCCTAAAAACTTCCTTGCTCAAGGAACACTCCAAGAGACTTACAAGTGCTTGAGCACGCAGACAAGAGACTTTCAATGTTCTAAGGACACACCTAAGAGACTTCTAGTTGCTCAAAGTTTCACCAGGAGACCTATACGCTCAAGTTTCACAAGCTGAGACTTCTAAATTGTTTTACACTTGATTTAACAATGGTAGTGTATAATGAACAAATAAAGAGACTCTCTTACAACTCTAGGATTTCTAAGATATAAACTTTGATACAAAAATCCTAAGTCAACTCTAGGATTTCTAAGATATAAACTTTGATACAAAAATCCTAAGTGTTTTGCGCTATTAGATTTGACAGAGTAATGGCATAGTAGAATGGCAGAGTCATGTTAATTTTCTTCATGGTCTTCAGCTCCTTTTATAGGCAGCGATTTGAGAGACGTTAGAGAAGAGTGCCAGCACAAATAAAGTCATTAAGAAGCTTCAATCAAGAACAATGGCCCTTTGCCGGATATGGATAATTTTGTTGAATGGTCTTTGAATTGTCCTTTGCTGAAAGAAGAATTATCCATTGCATTCTCTTTGTTCTTGAGGTCCTTTTTCTGTTTGTACACGTAGACAGAGGAAGATAAAAAAATTGTACATATTAGATCCTTAATAGTGACAGTTCACAGAATAAGACAAAACCTACATGGATTCTGGGTCCCTCTGGATTTTCTCAAATCTGGGGGTCATCCAAGTCTGTGGTCTGCTTCTAAGTCTGATGAACATCACATAGTCTGTTAAGATAACTCATCAGCTTCTGTGTGGTATTTGTCTTCTTAGGACGTTGACTTCTGGTTGACCTTCCTTAAGATCTTTTACCATAGTCTTCTTAGCTACTCTTGGCCCTTCTGATGCTCTTCATATGTTAATCCTTGAATGATAGATTCTTTCTTGATTCTGCACATTTGAACATATGTTAGAATTCCAATTGTTCTTCAATACTTTTTTATCATCAAAACCTTAGAGGAATTGTACAAGACCTTTCTTGTTCCAACAATCTCCCCCTTTTTGATGATGACAAACACAAGTATTTTGAACAATTGTTGTTAATCTAATTAACATTTAGACTTCAGGGTTTGAGGTTTGCAAGCTCCCTCTGAGTCTGACAGTCTCAGGTTCTGAGGTTTGCAAGCTCCCCCTGAGTCTGTGATAGTCCATTAAGGTGAGATTTGCAAGCTCCCCCTAAGTTATATCCCAGTTAATTAAATTCATTCTTAATCACTCTTGAGTGCGTCAGAACAAATAACAATAAAGCATATCAGAACATCAACAAGATATTAAACATTTGGTCACACAGAGGTATGTAAGCTCCGATTAAGTCCAGTCTGATATCTCAAGATATCAGACATTTGGTCACACAGAGATTTGCAAGCTCTGATTAAGTCCAGTCTGATATCTCATCAGTCTGATAAGATTAACATTAAGCACAATTTTTTTTCATTTTGAATTTTATAACATTATTCAAAAAAACAAAAAGTTCCTTAGCTTCTGATTAGGCTCAGTGTTCAAATACTCTATTTTACTCCCCCTTTTGTCATCAACAAAAATTTATGCAAGTTAAGAAAATTTAGCAGATCAAGCAAATTAATTAGAAAAAACATGCATAAAACACAAAGTTAAACAGAGTGCAGAATTAGGAGTACAACACAAATATATAAGGAAAGTGCAAAACACAAAGTAAAATCTTAATCATGGTCCTTGGTAGCCAGCATTTGAATCAGCTTCTTGACATTATCATTTGTTTCCTCTGATGCTGCTTCCACCTTCTTCTCAGATTTAGCCAGATCCTTCACTTGAGTGATCAGTCCCACCTGTGTCTCCTTCATTGAAGCCATCTCAACCAGTATCAGCTCCTCCTTTTCCTCTAGTCTTGTCAGCCTTTCCTCATTGATCATATTTCTCTTGTCACTCACAACTTGAAGCTCCATATCAGATTGCTGAGTCTGATTTGTGCTGTGAGAGAGTTCACTATGTACTTCTACAGGTGCAACTTCCAACTGTCTGTAGATGTTTCTTCTGAGGTCTACAACTTCCATCTCATTCCTGACAACTTCCAACCACTTCAGCTGATTTCTTAGCAAATTGTCTTCCAACTGACGCTTCAAATGATCAGTAGTTGCATGAACTGAGTCACACAGAAGCTCCCAGTGGTAATTGATACTTCCATAGTAGATAACATTTAAGCCCCTGGCAAATATCCTCCAAGCCCTTGCACAAATTCTGTTAAATACTTCTTTAAGGTCTTTTGTGGAGGGAGGGGGAAGTATTAGCATGGGATAATAACTCTGTCAATAATTTGGTAGACTTTATCATGCACACATAGTGGTACTAGGTACTGATCACCTTCTAGATGCTTCTGGTAAGGCATCTATTTCAGCTTGAGATAGCTGAACGGTTCTGTTTGGCTCAGTGGTGTCAATAACAATCTGACTAGGCTCTTATGAGATAACGTAAGAATTCTCAATAGAGTTGGTTATGCTCATTGCATATGTTGCCCAGGTATCTAGGTAAGAGAAGATTGAGTTTGGAATGGTAAGAGAAGATTGATCATATAACATCAAGTGTGGAAAGGCAGTACCCTTGCAATCAGCAAAATGATGTCCGATTCCACCACACTTGTAGCATATTACTTTTCCCCCACTTTGATTAGACCCACTAGCCGCCTAACAAAACATAACAAGTATTGACAATACTTACATACTTGTCGCATACAGAGGGAAAGAAACAAAAGTTTTGGCCTAACTGGACCGACCTGCTCTGATACCAAATTGTAACACCCTAAACTCTACATACTATTTTTAAATAATAATGCAACAAATATAAATAACATATCTCAAAAATAATATATCAAGTCGCAGCGGAATAATCTCAACAACATAATGTCAAAATCAAATCTCAGAAATACATCAACAGGTGAACTCAAAGGTTCTATAAAATAAGTCTGGAAGACATAAAATGAATCCCAACATTCCTAAATCAAGGCAATGCTAATACTAGACTCCAAAAGAAAGCGGTAAAGAACGAGTAGGCTCCAAAGCCATCCACAGAAAACTCACATCAACTAATCTTCCTCGACCTGCAAGTTTACACCACAAGGGCATAGGCGGAAACACACAAAAGGGTAAAACATATTCAACACATGGAAAAATTTGAACGCATGTATAGTTAAAGGATAGACAAAACATGGCAACTGTACATTCAACAAAGATTCATCATAAATAAGCCGCAAATCATACTCAATATATATATATATATATTCACATCCAAGACAATTAAATAGATTCAAGTATACATCATTTGCACATTAGTATAGCAACACATCATCCAACATCACGTACTCATTTAGAAACATTCTCACATAACTCATAGTCACGTTCCACATCTTCCAATAGCACATAATCACGTAGTCACACATAGTCAAATAAACATCTTCTACATAGACTCACAGTGATGTATACAATGTGTCTAACTCGACTCTATATGCATGTGGTACCAAGTTTCGAATATCAGAGTTATGTTACTGAGTGATCCCACAATGTAAAATATTTGGATAGTCAGAGGTATATTACTGATTTCTCCCACAGCGTTATCATTCACAACGTCAAGATTCACAATATCAAGATTGGACTGACCATGATGCATGGATACCAAGTATAGACTTGACAATGCACAACATCACATAGCTCACCGTTATATAATCACTTCATCACATAACATATCAACACATCAACACACCAACACATTGTCAAATCAATACATCCACACATCATCAAATCATCTTATCACCATATCAACATTTAATCACATCAACATATCGACATATATTCTTATCAACAAACTAACGTATAATCACACCATCATATCACATGTCACCATATCCTCATATCAAGCCTTAGCATATTTCCACATCAACAATACATACACGTCATCACATTTACTTCATTGCATATTCAATCCTTGTGAAACATTTACTAAAAGCACAAATTAATTCATAAGCCACTTATATGTTTAATCTCATCCTATTATTAATCATCTTAATTACCATACTTATTCACAAACAAATCAAGTTAGATCCTACTGGTTGGTCTATCTCTTTGTACAAAAATCGTCTCATTTTACCAACTTCCCATTTATCCACTTTATTCCAAAATCTCATAACATAATCATTTTCAACATCACTACACATCATGTAATAAATCATCAAAACAATAGCAAAACATTACCAAAGGAATGTCCAAGGATGTCTGAAAACATCCCCCAAGGACGAAAATGCACGGAACAGCTGATGTTGGTCCTGCACTGGTCACTAAGCGAGCTACAGAGGCGGCTAAGCGAGCCCCAGTTTCCTGGTCACCCAGAAAATGGGTTTTCCCTCTCGGGAACACCTCCAAAACACACCAAAAATCTCGTTTTTGATCTCATTCAACCAAAAATCGTTGTAAAAACATTACCCATAGTTATTACACTATTATTGAACATTTATTACACAACAAAACACCAATTCAACATGGATTCTCATGATTATTCACTCAATTCATCATAACCTAAAAAACTCAACAACAACACAAACAATTCATGGATTTAACATCATAACATCAAGGATTCATACATAATCATATACTCATAATCATAACATCAATCTAGAGCACGAATTCAACATTAATTTATCAACAAAACATGAATTTAGCAATAATCATACAAAACTTTAATCTACCCATTTGTTCATAAATCTCCAAATGATAATATAACTCACACCCATACGTCCTATCCTTTAATTATAGCCTCCCCCTAGCTTGGTTCACCTCTCCTCTAGATTTTCTTAAGCTCTCCTCTTCTTTCTATATCTTTCCACTTTCTCTTCTTTGCCTCTACTCTTGACTTTCTCAAATGTGTGTGTTATGAGTCTAACCTTAATTCACCTACACTACTATCTATTTATATTCTCTTGTTTTGGGCTTTGGTTCACTCAACACTAAATGAGCTTAGTTTCTATTCATTCTCTACAATAAAACACTACTCATTTACTTCACTTAAACCTCTTATTTACTCATACACCTTTATTTCCCAAAAATACCTTTCACTCCAATTTCCTAATAAATCAACTAACCCATCAATTAAACCACATTATAAATAAGTAACAAATAAATAAATAAACTAATATTAATAAACTAATAATAAAAATCGGGCTGTTACAGGTTAGTCCTCTAATGTATTTCCATGATTGATTATATACTCGTCATATTTATATTATACCCTCACTTATCGCCCTCCGTACAAATCGATGTCCCACATATAATGGGAGGTCCATTTTATTCTCTAACTTCTAATGTCTCTCTCAATTAACTACTAGAATGACATTATATTATAGCAGTGTGTTGTTGTAAACCTAGTCTGATGTCTCACAACTAGAATTACAAATCCCTCTGCCCATGTCCATTATAAAGGAAGTCTATGTCTAGTACTCTCCGAAATAAAAGATCAATTTTGGATTCTAAATTGAAAAGGCATTAAGTGTACAAATAGAGACATACATAAAACGAGATAGAATTTATATACAACTAGTAAGACCAAGTGTTTACATTAGATTCATAACAAGTTAATCCCAACAAAGTGAGAAATTAGTTACACATAATGTGTAACTTATGATACATAGGGTAGGATGAAAAGGTGTTGCATCAAACGACTTGATCTACAAGCCTCCAATATTTCCACCTTGTTTTTGCCCTCTTTCTCTTTCCAAAACTCTCTCTTTGTATCTCTCTATATAAATTTCTAAATTATAGAATGAGGAAAAGTGAGGTTACAAGCCTATATTTATAGATTCTGGAAAAAGCACTTGCTAACACGTATACGCTTTGTTAGGAGAATATAATAGACGGTACTTCACAAATGGTTTGCTGCAAGCGCAGCCACGTGGGATTTAAACCGCCATCACTCGTTGGGTGAGTCATTCCTTTGCTAGGTGATTTTCCCTATTCTTATAATGTGAGTTTCTAACTTGAGTCGTTAGACCATTGATTTTCTTGTCAGTCAAGTGGATTGATGTATCTCTTTTGAACTCTTTACTTGGCATTCATTCATTTCATCCAATTCTCTACAAAATTTGTTGGAAACAAGGTAAAATTACAAGGAATTTATAGTTGACCTAGCTATAACATAATTACATGAATTAGGGGGTTTTTCTTAAGATTTCTTACAAAAATAAGTTAATAAGTGCATGAAATACATATGTAAATTAGTATATTCGACACTTTTGAAAGATTGAGAATAAATTTTGAAATCATGAATCAACATGCAATGAATCACTATTTAACTGATTGAATTACTACAATCATAGATAACAAATGACCTTTCTAAGAAATTTAACTTCGATTTTATCAACAAATGCATGTAAATTAAATAACTTGGGCCTTTTGAAAATGGGACACCTAAATAGGAGATTGGAAGAGAAACAGATGAGAGGCAAAGAATAGAAGATATATAAGCCAGTCTTGAAGAAGAAGAAGAAGAAGAAGAAGAAGAAGAAAGGGCTCTAGAAAATCTTGCATTTATTTAGACTTATCCATTGACAAGCACCGTAATCATGAAGAAAATCACGACCAACATGAACAATCTTTCTACTGTCTTTGAAAAATATCATAATATCATCAAATAAAGTATGGATATATTTTAGATAGGCATGTTATTTCCTGCAAGACACCATGACAATAGTATCATCATATCCTGCGAAAATTTTAGCACAATATGAGGCAAGTGTGTTTCAGTTGAGGTTTGTGATTCAACAAATACAAGAGACATGTGGATTTTCCTCTAAATAAATTCTTTGCAACAATCTACGAGATTAAGATCGCATGCACTGGTAATTTAGATAAGACTATATTAAAGGAGATATGTGTTACACTTTCGCTGGAATATTATGATTAATATTATAAACATGGATGTGGATATTCATTTTCCTTAGGCTCTATATTTTTCTTACCTCCTATGACTAAATGACTGTAATAACTGATATTGGCCTTTTTTTTAAGGTTAGTGAGATTATTCATATACTTGTAACTTACAAGTCTTTTGTTCTCTAATTCTTCTCTCTTTCTCTCATTCATCTTATTCTTCTACATTTACAATATTATATTCTAGCATTGATTCGTAACCCCCGTTGTCGATCTGAGAATATATTTGGTGGATGATATGTAAATACGTCTGTAAGTGTTCTTTAAACTTTGAGACTTATCTTATTCCTGGTGAGTCCCCTAAGCCCAACTCACCTAAACCTTTGTTATCCGGAAAGAAAAACATTTCATAACATAATCTGAATTTGAATAGTTCAGTTCATTTATATCCCTAGATAATTACTGGCTATGAGCTTTATTTTTTTCCCCCATTTGTTTCTGAAATAGTAGTCTTACCATAAAATTTTCAATTAGAATAATAATCGGCTTTGTAATTACAATATAGTTTCATCGTTTAACATTGTCAACCAATTTGCTCCAAAAAATATATGATGTCAACCAATTAAATAGACATGGTCTGCATCCAATACTTAAAATTTGTGATGTTCTCTTCAAAATAAAGGTCAACGTTATTCATTTATAATTTCAAGCTAGCTTCAAAATCATCATTGTAATATCAACTTCTTCCATTTGTCGATTTAGGAAGACCCATAGCCCATATGAAAATAACGCCTAACCCTAAACTTGATTATAGCACGGTATAACTAAAGGCTATATAATAAACTTCGGTTGTTATAAAGGACATTAGATTAGTGAAGTCATGTCAAAATCAACTACTTTAAAAATCAATTTCACCATTCTATTTTTATGTTTTCAACAAAAAAACAGTTTACGCAACTAATATATGGTAATGTTATAGACCAAGAAAGGCTTCGAAACGTGTTCTCTCCAAAGTTACTCTTACTAGACATTACCTCTAATCAAGACGTTAGTATACTTTAGTATTAGGTAGGGCTTAGTTATCCAAATGAACCCATGCCTCTTGGGAATGCTTTCTTATGGGAAAAGTAACAAAAGGGAAAATATCAATTTCATTCAAAATTATGCGCATTACCATGTTCAATCCTCCAAATGTTTGGTACCTTATCTTGTTTATTTACTAAAATAAGATAAACGACTTGAATTATTAAAGCAAAAGACATAAACGGTTGTTCCTCTACTTGACTTGCTTCCAAGAGTACCCAAGGGATGGGTCATGGGAGATACCCCATTTAATGATATGTAAAAAAAATGTGCTTTTTCTGTACTTAAAATTTATCTACATGGTCCTCTGAATCTGAACCTAGCAATGGGGCTTATGTACGGATCAACTATGGATTATACTTGTGAAATGTTAATTAAAAATTTAAATAACGTTTTGGCTACAAGATCAGGAGTGGGAAGAAAATAGTTGGAGCAAAACGGTTATGGCTAATTTAGGCGTGACACTTCGATTTATCTTCCATTCTTTAGATGTTCAATATAAGGAAAGCACAAAAGACAAAATAGCCCTTCATGTTTTTCATGTTATAGTCAAATTAACCAAGCCAGGCCCATGATTCTTTCTTTTTCAGTTTCAAAATATAGTAAATCTTGATCTTAATGTTGGGGGAGCATTCTTTAATAAAGGTTGAAGTTTCTTGTGACTATCATATTGACTTGGATTGACAAACTATCCGTTGGGGCTACTTTAAATGATTATATAACCTATCTAATATCTAATCTAATATACACTTGAGAAAATCTCCATTCCCCCCGTTTCTTTTTTTACAAATATCTTTTTTAGTGTCATAAAAATTTTACAATAGAAAAATATCAATTTCTAGTATATAATACTTTAGAAAATCAATTACCACTAAAATTACAACACTGCCCCCTATTTGTTCAGATTCCAATTCAATTCAAGTATCAATCAAATCAATCAAATATAAACTTGAGAAATCAGTTACCACTAAAATTACAATACTTCCCCCAATTCTTTTTTACGCATGTTTTTTAGTGTCAGCAAATATCTTATTTTTTATGATAAAAAAATTTCTATTGTAAACTTGAGTGATATTGTTGTTATGTTTAGTATTATCAAGATATAACAATATATTCGATTAATTAAAAAAGTGCAACATAAAGTTTAACTTATAAAGTTGATATTAAACAACGTAAGTAGTCGAAGACATGTTTTTCATTGAATAACAAACACTTTCAATGTGATTGTATGTGGTGATTAAATATCATGATTTGGTTTTGAATATGCGCATCAAATTGTCAAGATTAACTTTTGTAAATTTGAAACATAGTTGATTTCGGGGTTCACACTTCCGTCTCATACTTTCTTTATATTTATCGGTAATAAATTTGTCATGTATTTTTTATATATATTAATCAATATACATGTCACATGTTTTTTAAAATTTAATAGTGTCATACATGTATTGTGTGTTTATTTATCTACGGTGGCTAATATTTGTTAGATGATTTTTATATTAATCAGTGAAAAATATTTGTTTTGCAATTTTTTATACAGCAGTGATAAAAATTTGTTCCATATTTTTTTATAATTATTGATGACAAATATTTGTCTCGTGTTTTTTATATTAATCAGTGAAAAAATTTGTTATGTGTAAGAATTGTACACTTCAACAACTTTGTAAGTGACTTGTTTCTAGAAAGAAAAAAAACTTGAAGTATGAAAAAAAAATTAGTTAGTGTATTATAATTGATCTCATTTTTATTTTGACGATATTAAAAAAAAACTAATTTTCACGAATTATTTAGTCACAAACATTTGTCCCGAGTAAGATTTAATATAAATCATAATTATTCTCATTTATATTTTTCATATTAAAATAAATTAATTTAACTAATTGATAAATGACAAAAAGCATGGTCACGTGTATAATTTTACGCTCCAATGAACTCTTTAGTGAGTCATTTCCAATAAAAAAAACGTTAAAATTTATGTTGACAATATTAAAGGAGCATTATTTTCAATATATTTTCTTGTGTGTTATAATTGTTTTGATTTTTACTTTGACAATATTAAACAAAATAATAACTTAAACTAATTCTTTAGTCGCAAGTTTAACTAATTCTCCCGTGTATGAACATTGAAAAACAAGCATTTGTCCCATATATAAATTATATATGTCAAAGACTTCTTTAGTGATATGTTTCTGAAAAATAAACATTAATGTATTATAGTTGTTCCCATTTTTATGTTGACAATATTAAAAAATATGCTAATTTTAATTAATTATTTAGTCACAAACATTTATTCTATATGTATGGTTTTCAAAATAAACTTTAATTAGTATAATATAATTTTTTATTCAGAAGATATAAAAAATATACTAAATTTAAGTAATCGATTAGTGACAAGCAAACATTTGTTTTGTGTATGAATTGCATGTGCCAACAACTTGTTTAGTGACTCATTTATAGAAAACAACTTTAAAATTGAAGTGTGAAAAATTATACTCATTTTTGTTTAGTGTATTATAGTTATTCTTATTTTTGTTTAGAATATATAAAAAAGTTAAATTTAATTAATTGATTAATGATAAACAATTATCTTGTGTATCAATTGTGCGCTCCAATAGCACTTTTTAGTCATTTAGAGAAAAACAAGGTGAAAAATAATAAAGTGTGCAAAAATTATAATTGGGGTATTCTATATAATTGTTATCTTTTTTGTGTTAAAGAATACCTTTTTTTTACTATAAAAAATGATTGATTTGATAGAGTATGTTAAGCAAAAACAGGAATTAAACATTGCTAAAAAAGAAATAAGGATGAATTTGTGAACAAACTCACAATATCAAAGTTAATAGCATAAAACGGGAAAATATTTACAAATAATTGGACAAATTCAAAGTGACAATAAAAATCATGCGTCCAGATTTGCAAAGTTGATGATCTATCATTGGGGTTCAATCAATAATTGGTCAAAGTTGATATGTCAATTTGACCCAAATGAACACCGCAATAAGATGGAAAATCAGATGAAAACCACACCAAGACAACTTATCAAACAACGCGGCACCAAGACGATGAAGTCTCACAAAAATAAAACACGAAAGAAGAATTCGATCTATGTTGGTAACCACTTATTTAGGTGAAAAGAGGATCAAAAGATGCACAAGGGTGATTCCGGGTCAAAAATTTCCCAAAAAAACCCTTTTCTGATGTTAGAAGAAGAAGATAAACATAGAAATAAGGTAGTCCTAATATCTCTAGAAACAATTAGTGGCTTTGACTCAAGGGTTGTACTCAAAATGCAATATCAAGAGGACGGTAAGAAAAATTAGTACTATGATGATGAGATGGGATGGTGGTACTATGACTGTGTATGTGTTCCTAAAAAGGCACCTTCGAAACAGGTTAGGGTTGTATTTGAGGATTGGCTTAAGGAGACAACTGAACATGGTGGAAATGATATGGTTATGGAAGATGCTACATACACTAAAGCCGAGAAGGATGATTCTGATTATGTTTGTTCTAGTTGACATATAGTTATGTTTTTGTTTACACTTTGCTTGGTTATCAACGTTTTATGTTGTTTCTTATTGTTGAATTTACAGTATTCCTTGTCATTTATGAAGGTTGTCTCTATTTTTTATTTAAGTAGTTAGATCTTCCTAGGTTATGTTTTGAGTAATGTCGTTAGTTTTTGTACAGCACTGTTCAGTTTAGATCATATATCCCGCACAAGTGTGATATTTAAAAAGGTTGTGTTTTTAGAGCTAGGTTATTGTTCAAAATCTTTTTTTCACTGTCATGATTCGATTCACTATATGCATGGCATATTGTGAATTGATTCCTTCAAACTTTTGGGTGTGAGTTCTTGTCCTTTTAATTGATTCAAATGTGTGCAGTGCAACATTTGAATCGAATCATTTAAATTATCAGATGTATGGCCATTTTCAGTTGAACCGATTCACAATTCCTTGAATAGTATCAAGTCAGTTATGAGATCTTTGAATCGATTCAAATCTTTGCCTCAGTGCACATGAATCGATTCAATCTTCATCTGAAGTACTATGAATTGATTCATTGTTTATGCCTTTCGACTCAATCTTCATATCAACCCAATTTGTACAATTTACACTTTTGAATCGATCCAAGGGTTCTTTGATTTGATTCATACATTATTTTTCTGTTTTATTTTGGGCATAACTTGCTCTTATTTCACTTGCCTATATATACTTGTATCCACTCATTCTCTCATTCATAAAATCAATTTGCAAAAACACTCTAAAGTGTTGGATTAGTATCCACTTAGATTGTTATCTCTCTTTCTATATATACTTGTATCCACTCATTCTCTTATCTCTCTTTGTACAAACTTCTTCAGATTAAACATTTTTTCCAAGAACACTTGTAGGATTTGATATCTAGATTGTTAGGGTGCAATAGGATAATTGTAGGTTTGGCTTCTATCAAGGATCTTGGTGGAGCATCAAGGATCTAAAGCAAAAGGAGATACTTTTCACCTCCAAAGGAAATTGTGGGGGTAGTTTCTCAAACAATCAAGGTTCAAGAGAATCGAAGCGGAGTTGATAGACTTTTAGCAAGTGTACTAAAAATGCATCGAAGTAATAAAATTTATAAGTTCGTCTCCACAGGGACTGTTTCAACTTC
The DNA here is from genome assembly GCA_018208015.1 of Medicago ruthenica. Taxonomy (NCBI): domain Eukaryota; kingdom Viridiplantae; phylum Streptophyta; class Magnoliopsida; order Fabales; family Fabaceae; genus Medicago; species Medicago ruthenica. Next base: position 59,056,204 of record CM031371.1, read on the forward strand.
TACTCTGCAATGTCGTTATTATTAAGGATGTATTAAATGGGGGGTTGCCCTAGGCAGTTGGTTTAATTGCATAAAAAATAAATAAGCTGATAAAATTTGTTTCGAAAATATAAGGAGAGATGAGATCAAGTCTTTCGAATCCTCTGATTAATTATGTTTGGTAAACTGCACCTATTTCTATGAATACTCCTCTAGTTTTACGATAGTTAACAAAAATAGTTCTAATCAATCCCTTGAGTTAGAACCCTCTTCTCGGATTACAACCCCTAATCCCTTAGGTGATCTAATATTCCTCGAAGGTTTTACGAACGTTAACCTATTATCACAAATAAACGATTATCTATTCCTAGACTAACCATGTTTATTTGAACAATTCAATTAGGTCTAAGTTGAAAGTTAGGGCCAGTAGTCATTCATTCTTACGAATTCATGTTATATATTGTCAGTATATAAAAAGCATTAAGAACAATTGAACTGAATAAAACTAGATTAATATTCATAAGCCATAGTGTTGATATTTTGAAGTTAGCAGCATGTTTTGCTAAAAGCAATGTGTTCATTTGAAGCATCTCCATGTTTGAAAGAAGTCTTCAGTTGCAAGAAATCCATTTTAAAGTGGTTCAGACCCTGAAAAATCCTTCAGACGCTGAAATGTTCCTTCAGACGCAGGAATAGTGCTTCTGATGCTTCAGACGCAGGATTGGCTTCAGACGCACTATTGAAGCGTTGACCCGCGTTGACTTCTTCAGAAGCTGGTTTTTCTGAGTTGTTTTGGTGCGAATCTTTGCGAGATTTAACAAGGATTTATTCAAGGATTAGAGTTCTAGAATGCTGATTAAATTTATGAAGATTTGGCTCGTGTTTTATAAAGTTCTTATTTTTCTGATGCAATCTTTCCAAGATACATTGTGGGTTTATTTGTTTCCTTATTCAGTCATTCTTAAATCAGAATCATATCATATACAGAAGATTGGAGTCAAATTTATGTTGCTTGCTGAAGCTTATAAAAGGAGAATGCTGCTGCTATTGAGAAGTGACGAAGAACATAGAAAAATTCAGAGAAATTGAGTCTTAGTTGTGTAAGCTTTAAGCTTTGTTTGTGCACCACTCAACTGAGTTGGTTTAGGAGTAATTTAGTTGTAATTCACTCTAAGCCTGTAGGTACGAGTGTTGTCTTTGTTATTGAAGTGTTTCTTCAAAACTGGGTTTTTCAGAAGTAGTCTAGTAACAAGGTTGTTACTTGGGTAGGAAGTTAGAGGTTTTCTAATACTCAAAGAGTTGGGTAGAAATCAGACTATGAGGAGTTTAATTGCTTAGGCTGGGAACAGGGAGTTCTGTGTCTTGAGTCATAAGGATTAAATCCTATAGTGGATTTCCTTCCTGGATTGGTATCCCCCAGAGTAGGAGGTGTTTACTCTGAACTGGGTTAACAAACCTTTGTGCCTCTTTTACTTTCCTGCACTTTATTTTGCTGCATGTGTTGTGTTTTTGTGTGTGCTCTGTTTTGCAAACTATTGTGCCCTGCTTATTTGTTTTGAACCTTGTCCAGCCAGAATTTCAATTGGCATCAGAGCAGGCACCCTGCCTGTGTTTGGGTGAGCTCCAGGGAAGTGTTTTCTGGCAAGCATGGACAGAGAAGGAGGATATGTCAATAGACCACCATTGCTGGATGGCACAAACTATGAGTACTGGAAGTCCAGGATGTGTGCTTTTCTAAAATCTATTGACAGCAGGACTTGAAAAGTTGTGTTAAATGGTTGGGATCATCCTGTGGTTTTAGACAAAGATGGGAACAAAACTGAGATTCTGAAACCAGAAGAGGAGTGGACTAAAGCTGAAGATGATCTGTCACTTGGTAACTCAAAAGCTTTGAATGCAATATTCAATGGTGTTGATGTGAATATGTTCAGACTCATCAAGCAATGTACTGTTGCAAAGGATGCTTGGGAAATACTAAAAACCACTCATGAAGGAACCTCTAAGGTCAAGATGTCCAGACTCCAATTGTTGACCACTAAGTTTAAGAAACTGAAGATGATGGAGGATGAAAGCATACAAGAATTCTATATGAATGTGCTGGATATGGCTAATTCCTTTGAATCTCTTGGGGAGAAGATGTCAGATGAGAAGATAGTGAGAAAAATCCTCAGGTCACTTCCCAGAAGGTTTGACATGAAGGTTACAGCTATAGAAGAAGCTCATGACATTACTACTATGAAGGTTGAGGAGCTGATTGGGTCATTGCTGAACTTTGAGACTGCTTTTTGTAAACAGCCTGAGAAGAAAGGGAAAGGTGTAGCTTTTACTGTGAATTCTGAAGCTGATGATCAACAAGAGTCTGATGAGGATGATTTATCAGAAGCTCTAGTGTTGCTGGGAAAACAATTCAACAAAATTCTGAAGAAGGTTGACAGAAAATCCAAAACAAAAGGTCAGAATTTCAGATTCAACAACAAGAAGCAACAAACTAATGAGAAGAAGACCAATTCTGAGGAGAAAAGTAATCAAGCTAAAGGTATGCAGTGCTATGAGTGTGAGGGTTATGGACATATCAAGTCTGAATGTCCCACTTTTCTTAAGAAGCAGAAGAAGAGTCTAGCTGTGTCATGGTCTGATGATGATTCTGAAGAAAATGCTGCAAGTGAATCAGCTAAGTTTGATACAAGTCTAATGGTTAAGTTATTATCTCAGAAGCCAGTAGCTAACTCTAAAACTGTGTCTGAAGTTTTAGAGTCTGAGACTTTTTCAGAGTCTGACTCAGAGTCTGAAGCTTCATCTGTGTCTGAAGTTGCTAAAACCTCTTATGATGAACTAGCTGACAACTATAGGAAGCTATATACCAGAAGTGCTGAAGTGTGCAAACAAGTTCTGGATCAGAAGGAGACTATATGTCAATTGGAGGCTGAAAAAGGAGAACTGTTAGTGCAGAATTCAAAACTGAAAGAAGAAGTAAGCCAGCTAAATTCCCAACTTGAGAACATGAAAAAGCATAAGCAAGCTCAGATGCAAGGTCAGAAGCAAGCTCAGATGAGACCTCAGATGCAAGCTCAGAAGCATGTTCAAATGCTACCTCAGAAGCATGTTCAGATGCTACCTCAGAAGCATGTTCAGATGCTACCTCAGAAGCAACCCCAGAAGTTTAACAGAAATAAGAGAAGAAATTATCCGTGGATCTGTCATCATTGTGGGAAGAAAGGGCATATCAAACCATTCTGCTTCAAACTTTATGGCTATCCTGAACATTTTCAGTATAGAAGAGTGGATCCAGCTGCTATCAGACACAATGTTCAGAAGGTGTGGAAACCAAAAGTTCAGAATGTTGGTCTTATAGCTCATACCTCTTTGAGAGCCACCTCCAAAGAAGACTGGTACTTTGCTAGTGGGTGTTCAAGACATATGACTGGTGTGAAAAAGCTGCTAAGTAATATAAGACCTTATTCCAGAAGCTATGTGACATTTGGAGATGGAGCAAAAGGTGAGATTCTAGGTATTGGTGATTTAATCAGTGAAGGTTTGCCTAGTCTAAATGATGTGCTATTGGTGAAGGGTTTAACTTCTAATCTGATAAGTATTAGCCAACTTTGTGATCAAGACTTGAAGGTAAATTTCAACAAAGAAGAATGTGTTGTTACTGATCAAGAAAGTAAGGTTCTGATGAGGGGCTGCAGGCCAAAGATAATTGTTATTTGTGGGTGTCTGAAGAAGAAAGAAGCCTGACTTCATGTCTCATGAGTTCAGAAGAAGAAGTCAGACTCTGGCACCAAAAATTGGGTCATCTGCATCTGAAAGGCATGAAAAAAATCCTAAGTACTGAAGCTATCAGAGGTATACCTAATCTGAAGATCAATGAGGACAGTGTTTGTGGTGATTGTCAAATTGGAAAACAAACAAGAAAGTCTCATCCCAGATTAGTACACCAGGTAACTACTAAAGTACTAGAACTTTTACATATGGATTTAATGGGGCCTATGCAAGTTGAAAGTATTGGAGGTAAAAGGTATGCATTTGTAATGGTTGATGATAACTCAAGATTCACATGGGTTAACTTTGTTAGAGAGAAGTCTGATACTTTTGAAGTGTTTAAAGAGTTATGCATTCAGTTACAAAGAGAGAAAGACTGTGGAATTGTCAGAATCAGAAGTGATCATGGCTAGAGCTGTCAAAACGGGCCAGCCCGTATGGGCCGGCCCGAAAGCCCGAAAAAAATGTAGGGCTTGGGCTTAAAAATTGCAGCCCGAATTTTTCCAGGGCTTTTTAGCCCGACCCGTAAAAGCCCGTAACCCGTTCGGGCTTACCCGTACGGGCTACGGGTAGCCCGGCAGCCCGCATAAACAAAAAAAATTAGCTTTGCTTATTGGATTTGCATGAGTTAACTTCATAATCTTCTTAATTTCGTACATTTTTTGCTTGAATTTCTGCATTATTGTTCTGTATAAAGTTTTCATTTTCTTCTTCAAACTCATTTCATTTATTGTAAAGGTGAGTTTTATTTTTTTAAATCAAAATGATCTAATGTTTTAAGTATATTTTTATCAAAAAGGTGAGTTTTTATTTTTATATTTTTGGATTCTGCCTATTTGCCACTACTACCAATAATCACGTTCTGTTATTTTCCAAAAAAAATTCCTATGCTAAGATTTTTTTATGTTACATGGTACAGCTATGTTAAAAAAAAAAAAAAATAGGTGCGTGCGGGCCGGCCCGAGAGCCCGTATAGGGCCGGGCTCGGGCTCTATTATTCTAGCCCGAATTTAAACAGGGCTTTTTAGCCCGGCCCTAAAAAGCCCGCAACCCGCTCGGGCCGGCCCGAAACGGGCCGGGTAGCCCGTTTTGACAGCTCTAATCATGGCAAAGAATTTGAAAACAGGAGTTTTTCAGAATTTTGTGCTTCTGAAGGTATAAAACATGAGTTTTCTGCACCTATTACACCTCAGCAAAATGGTGTAGTTAAGAGGAAGAATAGGACATTAGCAGAATGTGCTAGAGTTATGCTGCATGCTAAGAAGCTACCATACATGTTTTGGGCTGAAGCTATGAACACTGCCTGCTATATCCATAATAGAGTGACTTTAAAGAAGGGTACTGCATCAACTCTGTATGAATTGTGGAAAGGAAGAAAACCTACAGTGAAATATTTCCATGTGTTTGGGAGCAGATGTTACATTTTGACTGACAGGGAAAATAGAAGAAAACTGGATCCTAAGTCTGATGAGGGAATATTTATGGGTTATTCAGTGAACAGCAGAGCCTATAGGGTGTTTAATTCCAGAACCAAGGTTGTGATGGAGTCCATTAATGTGGTAATTGATGATTTGTCTGCTGAGAAAGATAGAGGTGAGTCTGAAGTTGTTTCAGAGTCTGAAGCTTCAGAAGAACGACTGTCAGAAGGAGAAAATCAACCAGAGTCTGAAGAACCAGAAATTCAACCAGATCATGTTCCTACTGGTAAAGGGCCATCAATTAGAGTTCAGAAGGATCATCCTACAGACTTAATCATTGGAAGCCTGATTCATGCTTTGTGTCAAAGTTTGAACTTAAAAATGTGAAAGAAGCCCTAACTGATGAATTTTGGATTGAAGCCATACAAGATGAGTTAAATCAATTCAAAAGGAGTGAAGTGTGGGATCTAGTTCCAAGACCTGAAGGGTTAAATGTCATTGGCACTAAATGGATTTACAAGAATAAAACAGATGAAAATGGTACTGTGGTCAGAAACAAGGCCAGGTTAGTTGCTCAAGGTTATACTCAAGTAGAGGGTCTTGATTTTGATGAAACCTTTGCACCTGTGGCCAGACTTGAATCCATTAGATTACTGTTGGGAGTATCCTGCATTCTCAAGTTCAAATTGTTCCAGATGGATGTGAAGAGTGCATTTCTGAATGGCTATCTGCAAGAAGAAGTTTATGTTGAACAACCTAAGGGTTTTGTGGATCATCAATTTCCTGATCATGTTTACAAGTTAAAGAAGGCCTTGTATGAATTGAAGCAAGCACCAAGAGCATGGTATGAAAGGCTTACTCAGTTTCTTGAGACTCAAGGATACAGAAAAGGTGGTTCTGATAAAACATTATTTGTGAAAGATGAAAATGGAAGTCTGATGATTGCTCAGATTTATGTGAATGATATAGTGTTTGGAGGGATGTCTCAGAAGATGGTTCAATTGTTTGTCCAGCAGATGCAGTCAGAGTTTGAAATGAGCTTAGTTGGTGAACTGACATACTTTCTTGGACTGCAAATCAAGCAAATGGATGACACAATTTTCATTTCTCAGAGTAAATATACCAAGAATATTGTGAAGAAATTTGGAATGGAAACTGCTAGTCATAAGAGGACACCTGCTGCTACTCATCTGAAACTGACTAAAGATGAACATGGAGTGTCAATTGATCAAAGCCAATACAGAAGTATGATAGGGAGCCTACCGTACTTAACTGCAAGCAGACCTGATATTACATTTGTTGTTGGAGTTTGTGCAAGATATCAAGCTGATCCTAAGATGAGTCATCTGACTCAGGTGAAGAGAATTCTGAAGTATGTGAACAGCACAAGTAATTATGGAATCATGTACTCACATAGTTCAAGTTCTGAACTGATGGGATTTTGTGATGCTGACTGGGCTGGAAGTGCAGATGACAGGAAAAGCACTTCAGGAGGTTGTTTCTTTCTAGGAAATAATTTAATTTCATGGTTCAGCAAGAAACAAAATTGTGTGTCACTGTCTACAGCTGAAGTTGAATACATAGCTGCTGGGAGTAGTTGTTCACAGTTGGTATGGATGAAACAAATGCTGGAAGAGTATAACATTGAACAAGGAACTATGACACTATATTGTGATAACCTCAGTGCAATTAACATTTCTAAGAACCACATACAGCACAGCAGAACTAAACACATAGATATCAGACACCACTTTATCAGAAATCTTGTGGAAGAAAAGATTGTTCAGCTAGAACATGTGGATACTGAGAATCAAATTGCTGACATTTTCACAAAGGATTTGGATGCTAAACAGTTTGAGTATCTGAGAAGCAAGTTAGGTGTGTGTTTACATGAAGAATTATAGCAATTAATGCAAACTGGATGTGAGGAAGTTAGAGTACCTGCCAGTTTTGCTAATGCTGAGTGTGTGTCTCAGGGGGAGTGTATGATTGTTATATACCTGAGTGTGAAGTTTTCAGTTTCAGAAGTTACTTGTCTCAGAAGTTACTGCATTTCAAAGTTGAGGGGGAGTAATGTTAAATGCTGAGTTGCAGGGGGAGAGTTGTTTTGTGAAACTGGTGTGTTTGTAAAGCTTCAGGGGGAGTGTATTATGAAGATCAGAAGCTGCTATGTGTACTTCAGTATGTCAGAAGTTGTTTTTTGTGTGCTTCAGTTGTTCAGAAGCTGAAACTGAATGGTTTTGTATGCAAACATAGCATTTGTCCGCTGCTTATCTCTGTGCTATGTGGATTTTGTGGAGTTCTTCATTGTTGAGATTACTTGTGTTGATTTGAAGAGCTCATTATTTGTGAAACATTGATTTTAGCCAAAAATTTGCCAAAGGGGGAGATTGTTGATATTTTGAAGTTGGCTGCATGTTTTGGTAAAAGCAATGTGTTCATTTGAAGCATCTCCATGTTTGAAAGAAGTCTTCAGTTGCAAGAAATTCATTTTAAAGTGGTTCAGACCCTAAAAAATCCTTCAGACGCTGAAATGTTCCTTCAGACGCAGGAACAGTGCTTCTGATGCTTCAGACGCAGGATTGGCTTCAGACGCACTATTGAAGCGTTGACCCGCGTTGACTTCTTCAGAAGATGGTTTTTCTGAGTTGTTTTGGTGCGAATCTTTGCGAGATTTAACAAGGATTTATTCAAGGATTAGAGTTCTAGAATGCTGATTAAATTTATGAAGATCTTATGAAGATTTGGCTCGTGTTTTATAAAGTTCTTATTTTTCTGATGCAATCTTTCCAAGATACATTGTGGGTTTATTTGTTTCCTTATTCAGTCATTCTTAAATCAGAATCATATCATATACAGAAGATTGGAGTCAAATTTATGTTGCTTGCTGAAGCTTATAAAAGGAGAATGCTGCTGCTATTGAGAAGCGACGAAGAACATAGAAAAATTCAGAGAAATTGAGTCTTAGTTGTGTAAGCTTTAAGCTTTGTTTGTGCACCACTCAACTGAGTTGGTTTAGGAGTAATTGAGTTGTAATTCACTCTAAGCTTGTAGGTACGAGTGTTGTCTTTGTTATTGAAGTGTTTCTTCAAAACTGGGTTTTTCAGAAGTAGTCTAGTAACAAGGCTGTTACTTGGGTAGGAAGTTAGAGGTTTTCTAATACTCAAAGAGTTGGGTAGAAATCAGACTAGGAGGAGTTGAATTGCTTAGGCTGGGAACAGGGAGTTATGTGTCTTGAGTCATAAGGATTAAATCATATACTGGATTTCCTTCATGGATTGGTATCCCCCAGAGTAGGAGGTGTTTACTCCGAACTGGGTTAACAAACCTCTGTGCCTCTTTTACTTTCCTGCACTTTATTTTGCTGCCTGTGTTGTGTTTTTGTGTGTGCTCTGTTTTGCAAACTATTGTGCCCTGCTTATTTGTTTTGAACCTTGTCCAGCCAAAATTTCACATAGAGTTTCACAGTCACATGTGTTCAAACAGATTACATCAGATTCATCTCCAGACCTAATCTCTAAGAGATTTAGCTACTCATAATATGAATTACAAATGACATAATCAATTGAAGCATAAAAACATACATAAACTGACTATGAGTTGGATGGAATGGCCACCTCTTCAGTTTTGTGCTCTCAAAATCGTGCCTCCAATCTCCAAAATTCTGAACCCTTGTTTCTGAAAACAGTTCAGCTTAAATAGGCAACAACTGCTCCTCAAATCGTGACACGATTGTGCATTAAAGTCCCACGATTCTCCAAAATCAGCTTCATAATCGTGTCACGATTATGCCATCATAACACGATATTATAGGCAGTGACAATCTTCCAATTCTGGTAAGAAAATCGTGACACGATACCCAAATCGTGACACGATGCAATTAATTCAAAATCTTAATGTTTTCCTGCTTTTTGCACCTTCAGGTTGTCCAATAATGCTACATACTCAATAAAAACATCAAAACAACTGATAAAAACATGTAATGACAGCATGTCATCAGGAGTCATAACAAATAAGGTTTCTTGGTTAAGAATATTGAAGGATTACATGCAAGCTTGAGATTCGAAGACCTTGGGATTATCTAATATCAAGAGAGCTTGAAGATTGGAGACTGTGTGGTTGCTTAGCATAAAATATTTAGAATCGATTGTATTTGGAATTGAAGGAATCTTTGTAATCATACTCTTGTAAACATTTTCAACATTTTAGTGGAAGTTTATAGAAGAGACATTTCTTCTACGAAGAGAGGTAATGACATGCTGTCATTACTTGTTTTTATCAGTTGTTTTGATGTTTTTATTGAGTCTGTAGCATTATTAGACAGCCTGGAGGTGCAAAAAGTAAGAAAACATCAAGAACCTGAACTAAGTACATCGTGACACGATTTGGGCATCGTGTCACGATTTTTCTGACCAGATTGAAGGAAGTTTCTGTCTATGAAATCATGACACGATTGTATAATCGTGACACGATTTTGTAACTAAATGTTGAGAACCCTGGGGCCTTTTAATGAAGAATCATGTCACGATTATATAATTGTGCCACGATTTTAGGCGCAGATTGCCTATTTAAGCTGATTTGTTTTCAGAAACAAGGGTTCAGAAATTTGGAGATTGGAGGCACGATTTGGAGAGCACAAAACTGAAGAGGTGGCCATTTCATCCAACTCATAGTCAGTTTATGTATGTTTTTATGCTTCAATTGATTATGTTATTTGTAATTCATATTATGAGTAGCTAAATCTCTTAGAGATTAGGTCTGGAGATGATTCTGATGTATTCTGTTTAAAACATGTGGCTGTGAAACTCTATGGCTTATGAATATTAATCTAGTTTTATTCAATTCAATTGTTCTTAATGCTTTCTATATACTGACAATATATAACAATGATTTGGTGAGAATGAATGACTACTGACCCTAGCTTTCAACTTAGACCTAATAGAATTGTTCAAATAAACAGGGTTAGTCTAGGAATGGATAATCGTTTATTTGTGATAATAGGTTAACGTTCGTAAAACTAGAGGAGGATTCATAGAAATAGGTGCAGTTTACCAAACAGAATTAATCAGAGGATTCGAAAGACTTGATCTCATCTCTCCTTATATATTCAAAACCACTTTTATCAGCTTTTTACTTTTTATGCAATCAAACCAACTGCCTAGGGCAACCGCATTTAATACATCCTTAATAATAACGACATTGCGGAGTAGAAGTTGAAACAGTCCCTGTGGAGACGAACTTATGAATTTTATTACTTCGATGCATTTTTAGTACACTTGCTAAAAGTTTATCAAGTTTTTGGCGCCGTTGCCGGAGACTGTTGAATCACTTCAACCGTGAAATTTCGTTATTATTTAGGATTTTTGTCATTTACGTTTTTGTTTGTATAGTGAAAAAAAAAATTATATAAAAAAAATTATTATGATTTATGCTCTTCATATCTCTTTCTTGTGCTTTACTACTGAAAAGTATTTCTGAGTTTTGTAGCAATGTGGGATAGTCGGTCGATGATTGATTCAGAAGAGATCGGTATCCTTTGTTAAGAAAAATGGATGATCTCTCTACATATAAAGGATTTGGAAGCAAGATTGAGTATGAGCTGCGATTTTTGTGGAGGCTATCATAATAGTTACTATTGTGAGAACCAATTCATAGAAAAAGAAGAAGAGCAAGAGGTGATCAACATCGATTACCATACTCAACTACAAAATATTTTAGATGAATTCTTGAGGTTAAATCGAGTTTCATTTCAGAAATTTGAAGTTCAGTGTGGTGATCTTGTTGAGAAAGCATATGAGTCTCAGAAGAATTTGGTTGAGATGGAGACTGAGTGTCAGGCTATTGTGGTTGAAGAAAATCCACAAGTGTGGAATGCTGGTCTCTACCTGAAGTCTCAACAAACGGGGTTTAAAGAAACCACTCATGTGCAAATGGATACATGTCCTTCTCCAAGGTGGGAGAGCTCAAATACAGTGGGTGCATGGGAGTATCTGACTCTTTGTGCCAAATTCATGGAATTCCTACCAAACAAGAGGAAGAAGAAGGATGATATATTTTTTGTGTCATTTCTGCCACCCGAACAGTGGTTGAAGCGTCAAGCTCAATGACGTAAAACAAAAGCGCTTGATGGGAAGCAACCCATCCTTTTATTTTTCTCTAATGTTTTTTATTTTGTTTCTTTCCTTTGTTGAGTCAAATAATTGTCAGCATGTTGGAAGAATTTCGAGTATGCCCCTATTTTGTAATGAATTTTCACTTGTTTATTATTGATGAATTTGTTTGTTTAATTGATTTTTTCCAGTTTCGTAACAATTGTTTGATCAAGTGGTAATCAAAAGTTCATACGGAGTGTTGAGTATTTTGGTGTTGGCTGCATATTTTGGCAAATCCAATGTGTTGAATAGAAGCATCTCCATGTTTAGAACAAGTCTTCAGTTGCAAGGTTTTTGATTTGAAGCTGTTCAGAAGCTGAAAATTCCTTCAGAAGCTGAAAGTTACTTCAGAAGCTGAAATGTGCTTCTGAAGCATCAAACGCACTGTAGCAGAGTTGACTTTTGTTGACTTCTTCAGAAGCTGCATTTTTGCAAGTTATTTTGGCGCGAATCTTGGCGAGATTTTACAAGGATATATCCACGCATATTGCTTCTAGATTGCTGATTAATTTGGAGGAGATTTAATGAAGATTTGGCACAGATTTATGAATGCTCGTATTTTTCTGTTGCAATCTTATGAAGATATTTTCCTGGTTTATTTGTTTCCTTATTGGGTCAATCATAATTCAGAAACATATCAATTCTGAAGATTGGGTGCATAATTAAGAGACTTGCTGAAGGTTATAAAAGGAGGAGTGTTGTTGCTATTCAAGACACACGAATTAGAGATACGCATAATAGAAAAATCAGAGATATAGAGTCTTAGTGTGTGTAAGCTTTTTAGCTTTGTTTTGTGCACCACTCATATGTTTTGAGTTGGTTTAGGTTTAATTGAGTTGTAATTCATTCAAAGCTTTTAAGCAAGAATGAAGTTTATGTATTGAAGTTGTTCTTCAAAAACACAGGTGTTTACTCCGAACTGGGTTAACAAACCTGTGTGTTCTTTTTATTTCCTGCACATTTAATATCTGCTGCTTAACTGTTTTAATTGTGCTAAGTATTAGTTCAGAACCTGTTGGTTCAGAACCAGTTTAATCAGAACCAGTTTAACCTCCTTACCAGTTGCTAAGCCAGAAATTTCAATTGGCATCAGAGCAGGCACCCTGCCTGTAATTTGGGTGAGATCCAGAGGTATTTATGTCTGGCTTTATGGAGAGAGAAGGAGGCCCTGTCAACAGACCACCCCTACTTGATGGCACCAATTATGAGTACTGGAAATCAAGGATGTGTGCATTCCTAAAATCCATTGACAGCAGAACTTGGAAGGCTGTGATCAAAGGCTGGGATCATCCTGTGGTTATAGACAAAGATGGAAATAAAACTGCAGTTTTGAAACCTGAAGAAGAATGGACCAAAGCTGAGGATGACCTGTCTCATGGGAACTCAAAGGCCCTGAATGCAATTTTCAATGGTGTGGATCAGAACATGTTCAGACTCATCAAGCAGTGTACTGTGGCAAAAGATGCTTGGGAAATTCTGAAAACCACTCATGAAGGAACCCCTAAGGTTAAGCTATCCAGACTTCAACTTCTCACAACAAAGTTTGAGAACCTGAAGATGATGGAAGATGAATCTATTCAGGATTTCTACATGAATGTGCTCGACATGGCCAATTCCTTTGATTCTCTTGGGGAAAAGATGACAGATGAGAAATTAGTCAGAAAAATCCTCAGGTCCCTGCCCAGAAGGTTTGATATGAAGGTTACAGCAATAGAAGAAGCCCATGATATTACCACTATGAAGGTTGAGGAGCTGATTGGATCCCTTTTGAATTTTGAAAGTGCTTTTTGCAAACAGCCTGAGAAGAAAGGGAAAGGAATAGCTCTTGCTGTAAACTCTAAAGTTGATGATCAACAAGAACCAGATGAGGATGATAATGATTTATCAGAAGCACTTGGGGTGCTGGGGAAACAGTTTGATAAGATTCTGAAGCTTGTTGATAGAAAGTCAAAATCCAAGGGTCAGAACATCAGGTTTTACAATAGCAAGCCTCATAATGATTTAAAAAGGGCCAAGACTGAAGAAAATAGTAAACAATCACAAGGTGTTCAGTGCTTTGAGTGTGAGGGCTTTGGACATATCAAGACAGAATGTACTACTTTTCTTAAGAAGCAGAAGAAGAAGAGCCTAGTTGCTTCATGGTCTGATGATGATTCTGAAGGAGATGCTGAGAGTGAATCTGGTAAGGTTAATACAGGCCTGATGGTAAGGTTAAAACAGAACTCAGGAACTGGTTCAAAGTCTGATGCATTTTCAGAGTATGAGACATTTTCTGAGTCTGACTCAGAGTCTGTAGCATCATCTGTGTCTGAAGTTGCAAAACTCTCATATGATGAACTGGCTGAAAATTACAAGAATATATACATCAGAAATTTAGAAGTTTGCAAGCAAGTAGTGGATCAGAAGAAGACCATTTGTCAACTGGAGGCTGAGAAAGGTGAACTTTTGGTACAGAACTCTGATTTAAAGGATGAAGTGAGCCAACTGAATTCCCAACTTGATCAGATGAAGAAGCAAGTTAGGATGATGAACTCTGCTACTGATAAGTTGGAGGAGATTCTGGATGTTCAAAAGCAAGGAAAAACTGGGTTAGGTTTTGATGATCAGAGTCTGAACCTCAAGAAGAAGAATCCTGTTAAGCAATTTGTACCTGCTTCTGAATCTTATGATTCTATGATTGGGACATCAAAAATGAGACCTCAGATGCAATCTCAGAAGAAAGCTCAGAAGCAACCTCAGATGATACCTCATGAGCAAGTTCAGATGCTGCCTCAAAAGCATGCTCAGATGCATTCCCAGAATTTTAACAGAAACAAAAGAAGGAATCAAACTTTGGTTTGTCATCATTGTGGTAAAAAGGGTCACATTAAACCTTTTTGTTACAAATTGCATGGTTATCCCAAACATTTGCAACACAGAAAAGTTGAACCAGCTGTGAACAAGAGCAAAATCAAGAAAGTTTGGAGACCTAAGAGTGAAGGTATTGCTCAGAATCTGAACAAAGGAAAAGGAAAGGTTGTTGCTGATGACAGCAAGCCAATTCCTATAGCACAGAAGAATTCTGGTGCTGGTCCATCCAAAGTCTGGAGCAAAGTTCATGTTCCTGCTCAGAAGGTACTATTTTCTTGTAAGTCTGAAGTTGCTAGGACTTGTGATCAGAAAAGAGTGGCTGATTTTGAGAAACAAATTGCTGGGAGGAATGGTGGTTGTGGTTCTTCAAATGTTAGTCAGCATAAGGATTTATAGCAATTATTGCAAACTGGATGTGAGGAAGATAGAGTACCTGCCAGTTTTGCTAATGTTGAATGTGTGTCTGATCCTGTCTGAAGTTAATGCTGGGACTGATTCAGATGATGTATGTGCAGTTTTCAAACCCTATGTTAAACCTGTGGTTTGTCATAATTTTGTGGCTAAAAAGGGGGAGAAAAACCTATGTTTAAGATCAGACATGAGCTGTTTAGAGTGTGAGCTGTCAGTTTGTAGTTTGTGCAGTTTTGAGTATGTTGTTCAGAATTCAGAACCAATGCAGTGCACATGTGTTTAAAGGAGAATGTGTGTCTCAGGGGGAGTACAAGGGTATTATATTCCTGAGTGTTGGTGTATTCCTGAAGTATGTTACTTGTCTCACAAGTTACTGCAGTTCAGAATTAAAGGGGAGTTTTTATGGAGTAATGTTGAATGCTGAGTTGCAGGGGGAGTGTTGTGAAGCTTCAGGAGTGTTTGTGATGATCAGGAATTGATCAGTGACTGTGTTTTTGTGTGCTTCAAGTTGATCAGAAGCTGCAATGTGTGTATCAGTGTTCAGAAGCTGAAACTGATTGGTTTTTAATGTTTAACATAGCTGAATCCGCTGCTAATCTCTTTGCTATGTTATATATTTGTGGAGTTCTTCATTGCTGAGTTAATTTTATGGGAGATTGAAGAACTTGGGTGTGTGAACATTGGTTTTAGCCAAAAATTTGCCAAAGGGGGAGATTGTTGAGTATTTTGGTGTTGGCTGCATATTTTGGCAAATCCAATGTGTTGAATAGAAGCATCTCCATGTTTAGAACAAGTCTTCAGTTGCAAGGTTTTTGATTTGAAGATGTTCAGAAGCTAAAAATTCCTTCAGAAGCTGAAAGTTACTTCAGAAGCTAAAATGTGCTTCTGAAGCATCAGACGCACTGTAGCAGAGTTGACTTTTGTTGACTTCTTCAGAAGCTGCATTTTTGCAAGTTATTTTGGCGCGAATCTTGGCGAGATTTTACAAGGATATATCCACGCATATTGCTTCTAGATTGCTGATTAATTTGGAGGAGATTTAATGAAGATTTGGCACAGATTTATGAATGCTCGTATTTTTCTGTTGCAATCTTATGAAGATATTTTCCTGGTTTATTTGTTTCCTTATTGGGTCACTCATAATTCAGAAACATATCAATTCTGAAGATTGGGTGCATAATTAAGAGACTTGCTGAAGGTTATAAAAGGAGGAGTGTTGTTGCTATTCAAGACACACGAATTAGAGATACGCATAATAGAAAAATCAGAGATATAGAGTCTTAGTGTGTGTAAGCTTTTTAGCTTTGTTTTGTGCACCACTCATATGTTTTGAGTTGGTTTAGGTTTAATTGAGTTGTAATTCATTCAAAGCTTTTAAGCAAGAATGAAGTTTATGTATTGAAGTTGTTCTTCAAAAACAGGGGAGTTTTGTTCAGAACTGGGTTTAGTTCAAGGTTTGTTCAAGTGACTGGGCTGTTACTTGAATAGGAAGTTAGTGGATTCTAATACTCATGCGTGGGTAGAAGTCTGACTAGGTGGAGATTGATTGCTTAGGATAGGAACTGGGGGTCAGTGTCTGAGTCTTAAGGATTAATTCCAATAGTGGATTTCCTTCCTGGATTGGTATCCCCCAGAGTAGGAGGTGTTTACTCCGAACTGGGTTAACAAACCTGTGTGTTCTTTTTATTTCCTGCACATTTAATATATGCTGCTTAACTGTTTTAATTGTGCTAAGTATTAGTTCAGAACCTGTTGGTTCAGAACCAGTTTAATCAGAACCAGTTTAACCTCCTTACCAGTTGCTAAGCCAGAAATTGCAAGGAGGTAGAGGCTTGGAACTCAAAGGCGAAGTGTACGGCATTGTGCGGATAGGAAGTCACAACTCCCAGAAATCATAACTCGTAAGGTCATTGCTAAAATTTTATTTTTCAATTTACTTTAAAGAGTGTTCCATGCAACTACATTTCTAGAACTTGTGATTTTTCTCTATTGTTGATTTGTCTTGTCATACACACACTAAGGCAAAGTGCTTGGTACCATGAGCCTTTTTGAAGCCTACCTGGAGTATTTTTGTTGAAAACTTATCCTTTTGAAAAGCCAATTTGAACCGGTAGGTGTAGATCCTTTTGTTCGGTGACAAACTACATATTAAGCCTAGAGACTTTAAGTTGTATGACCCAAATATTGGTTTGGAGTTAGGCTGTAGGATGTGCTAAAACATAAGTTTGGGGTTGCTTTTGGAATTTGCAACCAACTAAGTTTGGGGTAGGGGTACTAGAGAACTAAAGAGAGTCAAATACCTCACTGAGATTGAAAAAAAATGCACAAAAGGTGCTAGAAAAAAAAAGAGAAGAGACAAGATAAATGAATTAATGAAAATATTATTGTCTCGAAGATGAAAGAGTTCTCTAGTACTTGTGTTTATTTTGTGGGGTGAATGAGGTAAATGTTCAAATTTTCCAATATAGTAGGAAAGCTTAACTCCAATATTTGTTTAACCTACTTTTCAAAAAAATTATCTCACCTTCACCTAAGCCCCGTTATAACCCTTAAAGACCTTTACGGTGTGTGTTGACATGGACTTTGATTGATGTTTAGAAATTTTTCAAGCGTATGGTAATATGTAGACCTGCATGTCGACTGAGGGAAAACCTTTATCAAACTGTTGCGTGGAGTTGTGAATGGTGGATGTAGTCAAGCCAGCTGGCCCATCGAATGGCTAGCAAGGAGATGAACTTTTGGTGCTATCACTTGGTTAGGTAAATCTTTATTTTACTGTCATTTGTCAATTTAACAAGTAAATTCCTTGAGGACAAGGAATGATTCAAGTTTGGGGTTGTGATGACATGTTGTCATTACTTATTTTTATCAGTTGTTTTGATGTTTTTATTGTGTCTGTAGCATTATTAGACAGCCTGGAGATGCAAAAAGCAAGAAAACATCAAGAACCTGAACTAAGTGCATCGTGACACGATTTGGGCATCGTGTCACGATTTTTCTGACCAGATTGAAGGAAGTTTCTGTCTATGAAATCGTGACACGATTGTATAATCGTGACACGATTTTGTAACTAAATGTTGAGAAGCCTGGGGCCTTTTAATGAAGAATCGTGTCACGATTTTAGGCGCAGATTGCCTATTTAAGCTGATTTGTTTTCAGAAACAAGGGTTCAGAAATTTGGAGATTGGAGGCACGATTTGGAGAGCACAAAACTGAAGAGGTGGCCATTCCATCCAACTCATAGTCAGTTTATGTATGTTTTTATGCTTCAATTGATTATGTTATTTGTAATTCATATTATGAGTAGCTAAATCTCTTAGAGATTAGGTCTAGAGATGAATCTGATGTATTCTGTTTGAAACATGTGGCTGTAAAACTCTATGGCTTATGAATATTAATCTAGTTTTATTCAATTCAATTGTTCTTAATGTTTTCTATATACTGACAATATATAACAATGATTTGGTGAGAATGAATGACTACTGACTCTAGCTTTCAACTTAGACCTAATTGAATTGTTCAAATAAACAGGGTTAGTCTAGGAATGGATAATCATTTATTTGTGATAATAGGTTAACGTTCGTAAAACCTTTGAGGAATATTAGATCACCTAAGGGATTAGGGGCTGTAATCCGAGAAGAGAGTTCTAACTCAAGGGATTGATTAGGACTATTTTTGTTAATCATCGTAAAACTAGAGGAGGATTCATAGAAATAGGTGCAGTTTACCAAACAGAATTAATGAGGATTCGAAAGACTTGATCTCATCTCTCCTTATATATTCAAAACCACTTTTATCAGCTTTTTACTTTTTATGCAATCAAACCAATTGCCTAGGGCAACCCCCATTTAATACATCCTTAATAATAACGACATTGCGGAGTAGAAGTTGAAACAGTCCCTGTGGAGACGAACTTATAAATTTTATTACTTCGATGCATTTTTAGTACACTTGCTAAAAGTTTATCAAGTTATGGCGCCGTTGCCGGGTACTGTTGAATCACTTCAACTGTGAAATTTCGTTATTATTTAGGATTTCTGTCATTTACGTTTTTGTTTGTATAGTGAAAAAAAAATTATATAAAAAAAAATTATTATGATTTATGCTCTTCATATCTCTTACTTCTGCGTTCTGTTTTTGTGCCTTGGAGCTGTTAAATTTTCTCACATTATCTTTCGTAGATTTAATTGAAGAATTCTCCAAGCTGCGTTTCTAGAAGGAAGAATTTTTTCGTAAGATATATTCTGAAGATTGGACATTTTTATTTGTGAATATATTTTCAAAGTAATCTTCTGAAAATATATTTCTGAAGAATATTTGCTTCTATATGTTTATCTCACTTGATTGTTGAGAGTGACTCAAAGTTGTTTATTTATATGGTTACTAACAATTGTAAGATCAATGGAACCATTCCTTTTTTGGTTTGGCGTATTCAAGAGATCCTCCAGCGAGAATGGCATACTCAACTTATTCACACTTGACGTGAAGGCAACAGAGGTGCTGATTGGCTAGCAAATTTTAGCCTATCTTCAGATTCTTGGAATCTGGTAGTTTTGGAGTCTCCTCCTAATGAGCTTCAAAGTCTCAGGTTTGATGATATTTCTTGAGCGTGTATGTCTAGGAATATGTGATTGAAAGTTGTTGTTTCCACTTTTGAAATTGCTAAGAAACTTGTCCGGCGGCAGTTAACTGCCGCTGGGGGTAAATGCGTAATTTTCTGGTGTTTCATAGCATTATGTGATGTGTCAACAGCAAGCTTATGTGTGATTAGCTTCTAAGTTTGTTTTCTTCTTTTGGGCCTTTGGCTCTTTTTGCACCAAAAAAAATGTGTTGTAAGCTTCTTATTGGGTGTGTGCAAAAGCGAGGTGTTAGGTGCGCTGCAAGTATTTCTCGTCTAAATAACACAATTGTTCCACTGTTCACCCGAAAACTAGGGAGATTTGAGACACGATTTTATCGGTCCATAAGCCTAATATTTTATCAGTTCTTCAAACGAACAAAAAATAGTAGTTGAAAAAATATAAAAATACAATGCCATTTAAAAAATCAGCTGTTGCTGCAGCGATCTATGTCTGTCGATATTCGAATATTTGCCCCTAAACTCCGAATCCAAGCAAAAACAAATGCAACTTGATATAACTACCTTGGTAAAATGGACAGAGAGAGGTACTGTATAATTTAGTGTCATTTGTCCACATAAAACGGTAACACCACATGCATTCATCAAACATGTTACTATTAGTTAAATTAAAAACTTCACGGATTCACCATAGTGGTATGTAAAAAAATAGTCATGCAAGCTAGTACATTCAAATTCAACTGCGTATTAAACTATCGCAGATAAGGATTTGGATCCTTTCGTTTAAATCAAACATGGATCCAAATCCTCATAGACCGTGGTTGACCAGTTTCGTGCATTGTTTGATTGACAATGAGTGACACCATAATTTCGTTCAAATTCAATAGTGTAACTTTTGCCAAAATTATTGTGACATACATTGTTTTTACCAAACTAAGGACCAATCCAAACATGCACACCTATTTTAAAAGAAACTCATTGTTGAACAAAAAAAAGCATCAACCAGCAACTTAAAAAGACTTTATAGAAAATAGGATTAAATAAGTTTTTCGTCCCTAAAAATATAACGAATTTTGATTTTAGTCCCTAAAAAATAAATCAAAATGTTTTCGTCCTCACAAAGTTTATTTTGTTTTTGGTCCCTAATGGCCAATTTATGTTAATATGAATGTCAAGATTATAAGTCTTTTAAGTTCAAAATGTGTTCATGTTATGTCCGTTTATTATGTTCAACTTTTGTATGTTCATATTATTATGATAAAAAAATGTCAAGAACACGTCAAAATTACTTTCGTTAGGACCAAAAACAAAACAAAAAATTTTGTGAGGATGAAAACACCTTGTTTTATTTTATAAGGATTAAAATCAAAATCTATTGTATTTATAGGGACGAAAACTTATTTAACCCTAGAAAATATTAAACAGAACTTACTACCATCACCATAACAATTCAACCAATTCCTCATTGAGAAAAACTACTAAATTTGATTAAGCATGAAAGTAATTCAGAAGATGATAATTTCAGCTCAAACCCTACAAAATTACAGATATACTATGAAGTTCCAAAGCCAAAACATAAAACCCTATGACATAATGATGGACAATACTAATAAATCAACAAAATCTACCGTCTTCAGAAGAAGATAATGCGTTATGCATCTAACCAGAAATAAAAATCTGGAGTTAAACAATGAATCTCCACTCTGCACTGTCCTTTGTTGAGGATTCAAACTTCAAAGCATGCAATCAGTTCTTGCAGGCAGCCTCCTGAAGAAATTAAGCGGCACCGACGGAAGCTTATGACGGAACCTCGGATGTCTCAACGCATAAATTCCGGTCAGAAGGGCCACAACTTGGAATGGAGTCACGTACAGTATAGTAGCAGCAAGCAGACAGAAAATCACAAACAGTGCCGTTGCTCTTGGATCACGCCAGCTCAGCAAAGACTGCAGCCTTTCCCCTTGAGTAGCCAAGTCGCCAACCACAGTCTGTATCCTGCCAGCTATGCTTCTAAGTCGATCATATCTCATCCGAACAATGTCAGAAGGCCGCGAAGTCGGGAATGTGTCGAACTCTTCATCAAGTTCATCCGGATGAGCTGAATCGGCATGAGAGAGCCGAGTGTCCATGTTAGGAGGGTGTCTTGGCCTCCATCTATAGTGCCAAATTCCAATCAGAAAGAGGTAAAGGAAAACTGTTGGTAAGATAAGTTCAGGATACATGACCAATATTATAAACAAGATATGAATCAGAACTGTTGTAATTGGATTTTTCCAATTGCAAATTTGATCAAACCATTTTCCCGCAGCAATTAGTCCACTCAATACTCCCATGATTCTGAAAAAATTAGCCTTGCTTCTTCTCATACTCCACATGTGGGAACCAACATCAAGCATATACTCAACTACCTCCTTTCTCAGCGGCGGCTCAGCGCGACTCAGCCTCATTGAAACTATCTGGGTAGCTTGATGCCTCAAACTGTCGAGCTGGCTAACAGTCAACGGGTGTATATAGTGCATCTTTGGCAACAGAGGTAGTGAATACATGTGCATCATGTTGAGCAAAGAAGAACAAGTGAACCTCACAGCCAATTGAATTTCACCCATTTTCTTCACACCATTCGGGTGAAGAACTAGGAGTGGATAGGAATGTGTGTACACCCGATCAGTCTCGAGTGTCGAAAGACGAATCCTTACCTTACCAATCCTTGCATCTTTTGCACCTCCAGCTTTGTCAGGACCATGCAAATGACAATTATCAAATACACCAATTGTAATCACAGTGCAAGGATCAAAAACCTCCCAAGTATATTGCTCATTCCACCTCGGCATAAAGCTATCAATGATTGTCCTTGTTCGAATCCACTTCTGCCCATATTTGGCTACACAATAAGCATCAGTTGTCCCCCTCCCATCTTTATTTTTCATCGGCATCAAACCCTGAGCACTCAATATCCCAACCTCAAGAACACCAATTCCAGATTTCCAGAGCTGTTTTGCCGTCGGGCGAAGATCACTGCTGTAGTGAGTTGATTCATCCAAAACATGATAACCACCTTCTAGACAAACCCTCATGTGAATCCTACTTGCAAATTTAATTTCTTTCTTCTTTTCCCCTTCTACAACAATATGTTTTTCCAGATTAAACCACCTAGTATTCACCGGTTTGTGATCGAGTCTCCTATCCATAAACTGCAAAGGAATTGCACACCTCCCCAATACTTCTTCTTTGTTCGGAGCAACTCTGTCTTCCACACTCAAAATCAGCGGCTCCTCGAATGGTTCCGCAGCAACGAACATCAAATCCTCATTCCACAACGGATTGATACTCCTGCTCTGAGAGATTCTAGTCCTCAGTGCCTGATTCCCCAAAATAGCCTTCACAAAAACTTCCGGATATCTACCCTTATCAGTTGGCTGTAAGTCTTGTGCCTCGATCACATTAACCCTCAAATACCAAAGCTTAGGAGATAAATAAACTTTCGACCTAATATTTGCAAGAGCATCAGTTCCACTAACAGTCGCGGCATCCGAATGCCAAGCTTCCGGAAATGCTTCATCAGCCTGTGTACCCATCCATACAGCCAGCATTAACTCTCCCTTAACCTTATCACCCTTTCTATCCTCCAATCTATACCATTGCGGCGCCAAAGGACTATCTGGGGGAACCCGTTTTGGAACCTCATTCAAATCAAACCACACACGACCAATGAAGTCGTCCTTCACAACATCCTTATCTTTCACAGTAACCTCCAACACCGAGGCCTGAAGCCGATCCTTAGAGAAAGCAAAAACCTGATTCCATTCAGGATTGGTTTTTTTCTCAAAATGCCGAGTAGTTCCTTTATAGTTCCCGAGCTTAACTTCGGCATAAGGATCACAACTGCCGGTAACATCCTTTGAAGGCAGATCCTTAGCCTTAACAACCCTCACATAAAGGTATTGCATCTGCTCAACAAGGTCATAGGTGCTGGTTAGTTTGTCACCAGAGATTTTCCCCCCTCCAAGATGGGGTTTGGTCTCTTTCAACAGAAAATCTTCAGGCGGTGGTCTCTGCATTTTTGGTGCTCAAACAATGACAGAACGAATTCTAGATAAACTAAGATGTCGCTGAACAAATCACCAACTTCAGAAGCCTAAAAAAACAACAATAAAACAGTCAAACAACCGTTACAAGTTACCATATCCAAACACCTAAAATTTTGTGAAAATTAATAAACTATCAAACACCGACACAATCACACCTGACACATACATGTAGACACCGATAATAATTTAAAAAAATAAAAATGTTGAAGTGTGACACGTACAATCTGAAGTGTCAGTGTTACATAAATAAATAAATGACACTAACAAATGAAAATACAACTCCAAAATAAATACACTAAAAAAATAGACAAACAAGGAAAAACAGCTTAAACTCAAAAAATTATTACTATTAATTAATAGTGATAAAAGCTTACACATTATAAAAAGTAATGACAAACCTAGATCTCTGATTTCACAGAGTTCCAAAGCTTAAATGTTGGAGAAAACCAAAAGCTTTCTTTCAAGCCACAAGATCTGATCGTTCAACCTGCAAGTAATAAACAAAAAAAAAAGCAAAAATTATAACTAAAACAAAATACATAAGAGCAGAATATACAAGTAAAATGCAGCATAATAATAATAATAATAAAATGTAACATTTTAAAGGTTGAAACTTTCAGCATTCTGAGATTACTCAATGAGAAAAAAAATATGAACACTTTGATTAGTGATCTTCCAATTTCATCAAATTTTCCCAGAAATATTTGCTAAAAAAAGAATTTAAAATAATAAAAAAATGCATACTTTGCGTACCAAACACTATCAATTGTCACACCAAACACACATACAAGAAACTCAAATCTTTACGCAACTGTGCATGTAAAAATCTTTCAGTAAAAAAAAAAAAGTAATAAAAGAAAGAGAGTAATGTTGAAGAAATGAAAATGGTGAAGGTGTAAAGAAAAGTGAAGAGAGTATACCTTGTCAGAATGGAGCTGAGTTCTTTTGAGGCGTGAGAGATTTTTGTAAAGAAAAGCTGAAGGAATGAATGGAGTGAGTTTCTCTCAAGATGAGAGAGAGAGAGCAGAAAAAGTGAAATGAGATGACAGAGGAGCTGAAAAGTGAAGAAGAGTAGAGAGAGAAAGTTAAAGAACTTGTCTTGGCTCTTGCAACTGACAAGATGTTACTACAATACACTTTTGATTTAGTTAAATATATAAAATCAATTTTTTATTTCTCTTTATTTTTTACTGGTAGTTTTATTTTTCTATAAATAAAGTCATAATCATCCTATAAAGATATTTAATCTAATAATATCAATATTATCAACTCATATTTGAGATTTTAGAATATGTTCATCTCAATGTTTCATAATCAAATTTTCTTGATGTCAATTTATGTAGATTACTTTATGCAAATCTTGTTGTGGTTTTAGTGAGTCTCTTATTAATGAACAATAGACTTGGTCTCACGTTTAGTTGACTCTTAGACCAAATATTAAGTTTTCAAAAATAAAAAATTAGCATCGTCAATTGAATTAGTCCTTTTGAAAGACTGGTAATTTCTTTATGGCTAAAAAATCAAATTAAAATATAGATTTACTTTAAACTAATTAAATATAAAAAAAATGACATAATATGAAAGTATATGTTTTCAAAAAAAATGAAGTATTAAAATGTTCATCTAAAAAATCATTAATATATCAAATTTGTCAAACTCAGAATTATGCCATATCATAATTTTTTGGGAGTTGGTGTGTTAAATAAAAACAGATAAGAATAAAGAACTAATTTCGATAAAAAAAGAATAAAAAACTAATATGCTTGTTCGCAGTTTTTCTACGGTCCATTCAATCACACAAAAAATAACTTTCAAATTAGTGAATCAAAATATAATGACTCAAAATTAATAGAAGAATTGTTTTGCCTTTTGCATGAAAATATGATTGATTAATTGGATACAAAATTGGGTTTTAGTCTTAAAAAAACACTAAATATAATTATTTTAATTTTAAAAACATATTCATGGTGGATAGGGTCTAGACTCTAGAATATGTGTGCTTGGTTTGTCTGGTTGTGTGGGGTTAGGATCTCATGAATCTATGCAAAAAAAAATAGAGAGAAGCTCCTTTTTCTTTGCTTTATTGAACAGTGTATATGCACACTATGCCTAGTGTTGTCGTACAAGTTCATGCTACGGTCAGAGACCAAAACATGTTTCTCACCGTGCAAATTAATTTTTCACCGTTAGATATATTAATAAAATCACCAAATTAATTTTTCACCGTTTGATTTTTTCATCATCTGACCACACAATAATTTATTAATATATCTAACGGTGAAAAATCAATTTGTACGGTGAAAGACATGTTTTGGTCTGTCACCTTAGCCTTTGTTTGGTTCAGCTTCTAGAGGCCCTGGAAGCGCTTTTTTTTCATCTAACGTGATTTTTCTATCTTGCAAAGGTGTTTGGATTTCATTTATTAAATCAATTTTGTGGTCCAAAATCGATTCTCCATGAAGCAGGAAATCCTAACTTCTGCGGGTAAGCAAATTGATTCTACATTATTGTTGTACAGTACATATTCTTCAACTACTTTTATTACCTTTTTTAAATATTTGTCCTCAGAGCATACCAATGTTGTTTGCCATTTAAATACAACTAAAACCTCTTTTGGTAATTACATGTCTAAAAGCAATTTCCATCCAAAGTACCCAAATACCATGAATTGTTAAGAATCAATTTTGCATGAATGTATCCAAACACAAATCACTTATAGTCAAAATCACTTTTAACCAAAATCAATTTTATCAAAATCAATTCTTTCCACCGCACAACCAAACACACACTTAGCCTTCACCGTTGTACAAAGCCAGCCAAGGTTGTAGTGTGTGTTTGGACTTTGGTCCCACAGAAAAAGTACTTGTCAAAAGCTTACACGTCACACTCCCTTGTGCGTTTTCTTTCTTTTGCATTGGGAAAAAGGAAACACCAGCTGGAGTAAATAAATATGACTCTGTTGCTTTCGGTTTTCTTTGAATTTAGGGAAAATAATAAATGGAAACTTCAATTCAAAATAAAAATTAAATTAAAGTTGACAAGTATTTTGTTAAATTAAATTAAATATATAAAAAATGGTTAAATTATTTTTTGGTTTATAAAAATTTAGTAAATTTTGATTTTAGTCTCTAAAAACTAATTTACCCTCCCAAAATTTTATGTTTTATTTTTTACAAGTTTTCATTTTTCTTAGACAAAATGAGAACTAACGCAAAATTTTATTAAACAGTTTGGTTTTACGAAAACCCTCAAAAAATAAATTCTTTACTGCATTGTTGAACCTATGAACTCATGTATCTAATTATTTTTAGAGAATATTTTGTTTTTCTTTTTGTTTTATGATAGTTTTGGTTTGGCCCCCCTCATATATATATATATAGACACACACACATACATATCAAATGAGAGGACTTTTATTATGAGAGGTGAGAGAGTTAAATTCTAACCCTTGGATTAATATGTAATGTGGTATTCAATCTTAGTAGCCGCATCATAATCCTTACCTCACCCTCATCTCAATCTACGTTTTTTTCCTCTCTCTCTCTCTCTCTCTCTCTCTCTCTCTCTCTCTCTCTCTCTCTCTCTCTCTCTCTCTCTCTCTCTCTCTCTCTATATATATATATATATATATATATATATATATATATATATATACTGTGAGTGAGTGGCAGAGGATGGGACTTGCCTAGGGTGCTGAATTAGTCGGAATTTCTACATTCTCTGTTGAAACAAAATAAGTTTGAACAGCGACTCTTAAATTGTGATGATAACAAGGTATTAAAAGATCAATTGGATATGCTAATATTTGTTCAAGAGTGCAGGACCATAGATAAAAATTTACAAGGATTTAATCATACATGGGTTCTGAATGAACAAATGAAAAGCAAGGAAATACAAAGAGAAGCTAGTTGCAAGTCAGATTCTGAAGTCAAGTCAGACTTTATAAAGACATCAGAAGCTGGAGTTCCAGACTCTGAAGACTTTCCAGACTCAGACTCTGAAGACTTGGAACAATTTGCAGGGAATTCAGATATGGAAGCAAAGCTTAAGAAGCTGAAGATTCTACACTCTGAAATATTTAAAGAATTATACGATGGAAGTTCTGAAGGTTTTTAAAGAGGTCAATTGTTGTCGTTGTCAAGAAAGGACAAATTGTACAACCACGTTCTCCACTACCTTCACATGCTTGCTCGTACTCTGCAAACTTGTCTCCTACTGAACAACGGTTCATTCCACATTCAGGAAAGGATTCAAACCTTATTCCTCCTAGTATATGAACCAAATCAAGCAACAAATCAATGGAATTGATCAAAGCTTCTTCAAACGACTCTATTGATGTGTTGGCATTAATCCAACGTCTCTATTTCTCATATCTATATAAAGGAATGAAGATTTGAAGAAATTATATACAAGACCCTAAGAATTTTACAAGTGTCAATACTCTGCCAAATTCAAAACACATCAAACACTTAGAATTTCTTACAAACTTTCTTATCTTAGAAATTCTTAAGTTTAGAGTTTGATATCTGTGTTGTATTTTGTGAACATCACATATAGTATATCAATTGTTCAAACCAAACATTTTACTTTGTATCTTTGTTTGCTGAGAAGTCTCTTACTTTGTGTTTGAGCATAAGAAGTCTCTTGCTTTGTGCTTGAGCAATTTGTAATCATTAGATTATAGTGTAAAATCTCTTGTAAGTGACAAGTGTCTGACTTCTTACCAGACTCTGAGGAAACATTGAATGTTTCACCATTGAAAAATTGTTTGCATGGTGATTCACCTCTAATAATTCCCAGATCTTATAAGACAGCAGAAGAACTAGCCAGAAGGAAGAAAGAACTTGAGGCCAAATATAATTTAGGCAGTCTGTCTGAACTCTTAGAACGTGCCTACAAGTCATCCTCCACTTCTCAACCCAGTTCATCCACCATAGATGAACTTTCTCAACATCTAGGTGGTGAACTACCCCAACATGTCATCTCACCTTTCAAACAACCAACCTATGTAGCATCATTTAACCTTTTACCAGACTCTGAAGAGTGTTTGAGTATTCTACCTGTTCAAGCATGTCTTCCTGGTGATATCCCTCTTACCATCCAAAGAATGCTCAGACCCAAAGAACAAGCTTTTATTAACTCTCTCAGAAAAAGAAGGGAATCTATCAACTTTGTTAGACAAGTTCTAAACAAAGCTGATATAGCTCCTATATTTTCTGAAACCTTTAAACCAAAATCTTTATCTACCATCTTAGCTTAACCTGAAGCTGAAATAGATGATTTAGAATAAATTGCTTTTGTATTAGCCAAAACTCAGAAGCAGTTTCAATACATTGAAAAACTTAAAGATCTTAATAGTTCTTTAAAGTCTATCATTTATCCTTAACCTCAATCTTTGCCCCCATCTCTCACAATCACTGCCTCTGATACATCTTCTGTATCAGAAGACAAATCTTTATATATCTCACCTTTATAGTTTGCCAAACCTGAATCTGAAGCTAAGTTTGAAGCTTCTGATGCCATCATAGTTGAAACCATACCCTTAGTGCTTTCAACCTCTGATGACAACAATCACACTAAAGAGATCTCAGAACCTGTTTATGCTTTTTCTACTCATGTTGTCACAGAAACCCCTACCACTTCAACCTTAATAACCATTAGACCACCCCCAACTCTTACCTCAACAAGAAGCATTACAGAACTGGTTCAAAGAAGTTGTTAAGAGTATGGAGGAAGTGGAGCTGAAAAGGGATGTTTCTAGGCAACTTTCAGATTCAGAGTACAAAGAATCAACTTATGAAGTTCCAGAGATTGTAAAGTATGGACTTCAAGCTTCCTGGATTTCAAAGTTTCTTGTGAAACCAGAGAAAGTTGTAGTTAAAAGGTTGGATCTGGAAGAACCTGAAACTATTCATATTTTGGACAAGATGCAAGTTAATCGGATTGAACAGAAGCTCAAGCAAGATGCCTTAGAAGCCAAGATTCAAGAGGTTATTGGTATTCAAACAGAGCTAGCACAAAAACAAGATGACATGTTGAAGAAACAGTCAGAGTTAGCCATGACTCAAGCTGAAATGACTCAGAAGCAAGACTTGATAAATTCAGGAATCAGTGTCATTCTGAAGATGTTGCAGAAACAAAACAAACCTTAGATTGCACACATATTTTTATTTGTTTCTGAATATTTCTTTTGAGTTATGATTATATTTTTAAGTCTAAATATTGCTTTTGATAATTTTGTGCCTCTAATGAATACTTGCTTCTGATCATATGTGATGTTGTGTCTGAAGTATGTTTATGATTTTCACTCTTATCTCATGTTTTTCTTACTCTTTTCTTTTCAAAAATTTTTTTTGTTGATAACAAAAAGGGGAGTAAGATTAATAGTTCTTAGGCTCTGAGTTCAGAATTAAGTTAATTAACAAATTGACTTAGGAACCTTCTTCTCATCTCTTAGCCTCTGAGTTAATTCATGTGATGCACTTCTGAGTGACGTTTCTTAGAAATTACTTTTTGATTATGATTAAAATGAATTTAATTAACTTGTATAGAACTTAGGGCGAGTCTCAAAAACTCACCTTCTGGACTATTAGACTTAGGGGGAGCTTACAAACCTCAAACCCTAAAGTCAACTTGTTAATTAAATTAACAACAATTGACTATTAATATATTTGTTTGTTCATCATCAAAAAGTGGGAGATTGTTGGAACAAAATAAGTTTAAACAATGCCTATTAAGTTTTGAAGATAACAAGGTATTAAAAGATCACTTGGATATGCTAATATTTGTTCAAGAGTGCAGGACCATAGATAAAAATTTACAAGGATTTAATCATACATGGGTTCTGAATGAACAAATGAAGAGCAAGGAAATACAAAGAGAAACTAGTTGCAAGTCAGATTCTGAAGTCAAGTCAGACTCTGAAGAGACATCAGAAGCTAGAGTTCCAGACTCTGAAGACTTTCCAGACTCTGAAGAATTGGAACAATTTGCTGGGAATTCAGACATGGAAGCAAAGCTTGGGAAGCTAAAGATTCTACACTCTGAATCATTTAAAGAATTATACGATGAAAGTTTTGAAGGTTTTTTTTTTAAAGAGGTCAACTGCTGTCGTTGTCAAGATAGGACAAATTGTACAACCACGTTCTCCACTACCTTCACATGCTTGCTCGTATTCTACAAACTTGTCTCCTACTGAACAACGGTTCAATCCACATTCAGGAAAGGTTTCAAACCTTATTCCTCATAGTACATGAACCATATCAAGCAACAAATCAATGGAATTGATCAAAGCTTCTTCAAACGACTCTATTGATGTGCTGGCATTAATCCAACGTCTCTATTCCTTATCTCTATATAAAGGAATGAAGACTTGGAGAAAAAAAATAGAACACTCTGAGAATTTTACAAGTACCATTACTCTGCCAAATTCAAAACACATCAAACACTTAGAATTTCTTACAAACTTTCTTATCTTAGAAATTCTTAAGTTTAGAGTTTGATATTTTTGTTGTATTTTGTGAACACCACTGATAGTATATCAAGTGTTCAAAGCAAACATTTTACTTTGTATTTATGTTTGTGTAAAAGTCTCTTACTTTGTGTTTGAGCATAGGAAGTCTCTTGTTGTGTGCTTGAGCAATTTGTAATCATTGGATTATAGTGAAAAATCTCTTGTAAGTGACAAGGGGACTGGACTACTTCCGGATTGTGGAAGGAACCAGGATAATTGCTTGTGTCTTTCTCTTCTCTATCTCTCTAACACTTTATCCGCTGCATCAAAACCTGAACTTTCACTCAGATTCTGAAACTCTGCTTTTGACTCAGAACCTCAGACTTAGATTCTGAACTCCATCAGAACCTGAACTTTGTTCTAGTCATTTTTGAAGAAAAAACCAACACAATTCAATCCTCCCTTCTTGTGTTTTTCTCACCTTCATAACCAAACATGACATAACAACAACAACAATATTTCATCATGTTACACATAATCAAAATCACTTATCTCAATTATCATAACAATAACTTATCCAATTTAACAACAACTTAATCATTTTCCTTTAATTAAGCATTTTCACCAACAACAACTCAAATCATAACTTATTCAACATAACTTCATGAATTCACAAGCTAAACACATACCCATGCTCAAAATCAACTTAATAAACCACAAACGTCATTCAATTATCATGTTCTTCACCAAAATCATCAAAATTCACCAAGTTATCATTTCACTATAACAAACCATGAATTTTAACATAAACAAAACATGAATTCACCAAATTTAGCATACTCAAATTAACCATAATAAATAGAGCACAAATTTCACATAATTAAAAACAAACATCATGAAATTAAGCATAAGCTAAAACACCCAAACTACTCATTTGCTTATTAAAACCCAATTGGTGAAAATAATCTTCCTCCTTACCTCAATTCTTCACAATAATTGCTTCCTAACTTGAATCTCTAACTTCTAGTGCTTTCCCATCTTCCTTCTCTCCAAGTTTCTTCTTCCTCTTCTATTATCTCCCTCTTGCCTCTTCCCAAAATTTTGTGAAATGTGGTTAACCTAATTCACCAACACACACTACTACTCTTTATATAATATGGGTTAGGGTCACTCACACTAATGAGCTTAGTCACATCTAACTCTCACAATTATTTTCTCTACACTTTTACTTCATTTAAACCTCCCATTTTACTTATACACCACTATTTTCTAAAATTCAAATCTCTAGTTCTAACATAATTACAAAAATGCCACTCATACCAAAATGACCAAAATACCCTCAATCATTTAAAATTCCACTAACCCACCAATCACACAGCAAATAATCAATTAACGAATATAATAAATAAATAATAATTAATAGATAAATCTAATACTAAAAACCGGGCTGTTACAGATCTCCTCAGTGTGTCCTTTGAGCGGGTATCCTTTATTTCTTCAATGCGCCGGTTTTGCTCCTCAATCATCTAAGTCTGGCGGTGCAGATTTTAAAGGATGTTGTTGAACATGGCATCTGCGGGAGATGCGTTGCTTGCTTGCTTCCTCATTTCGTGCTCCTCGGTTGGGATTTTAGTTGGTGAAGGGGTAGATGTTTGACCGTCGCATTGTGGACGGTGGATCTCACTCCTTAACGTGGAAGTTGCAAGGTTAGTCATCTTAGAAAATAAGATTTTTTGGGATTTTGTAAAGTTTTGGTCTTTATGAAAGGAAAAGACAGGAAGAACTTGTGTTTCCCACAGACGACGCCACTGATCGTACTTGATGAGAAGATGAGCGCTCGGTATAACACCCTGAACCCCGAGACTAATATTTAAATAAATAATCATGCAATTGACATACATCAAGGTAACATACATCTCATACTAAATCCTCAATATAAATTTTTTATCAAATATATTCAGATCACAACATAAATGAAATCATATATCAACATATCTCAATGTCATGTCTCGGAGCATAACATAAAATCTCAAATACTAATAACATTAACAGTTTGATCATATAGATCCAATAGCATCAAAATCAACATAAAAGAACAATCCCCAAAATCCTAGATTAGAGCATCTAATCTAGACTCCTCTGAAAGCAATAAACATGAGTATGCATCACGCCATCCTCATCATACTCACAAGCAAGAGCTACTCCTCGACCTGCACGTCTACACCACGAGGATGCAGGCGACCAAAAAGCCACTAGAGGGTAAGATATACGTTCAACATAAGGGATATATAAATGCAAGTAAGTCCAGGCAAAACAACAACATCATCATCATATAATCATACATCATACTAAGCCTGGTTTTAACTTACAAACATGCATAACATATTCAATTGCAAGCCTGGTTACATCATTACTTCAATTCAAGATTCTCAAGCATACATAACATACCCTCATCAACAAGCAATCATCAAGTCAAGTTATATCAACATCATCTCATCACAATCATCAATTACACAATTACCACTTAGATGCACAAGTTCATACCAAGACATTGCCACATACGACTCATCATGTTTATGGTATGCGCCTAAACGACTCTACATGCATGTGGTAGCGGGTTGGATATCAGAGGTGTATTATCGAGTGATCTCATCGTCACTTTTCATCGTCATTGGACTAGACTCATGAATGCATGTCAACACATCACGACTCGACATCACACACATACATATGACTTAACCACTAACATCATCAACATTGTCATATGTATATTCATCGTCACTTCATCATCGTCACTTATCATATATCATATATCAACGTCACTTATCACATAACATTACATCTTCATTTAATTTCATTCATATAGTTCACAACACACGTATAATCAAACAAGGTTTCATTAACCTATCATTAATTAACTCATCATCATTCTTTGTCTCATTACTTGATTACTAAGTCTACATCCATTTCATAACTTAATTAAAGACAATTTACAAGTCTGTCTCTAACCAATTAACTTCTAAGTTTTCTTACACCTAATTCCAAGTTAATCCATCAATTACATCTTCATTATACATCTAATAATCAAGTTTAAGGGTTTGGGAACCATTCACGTGCATTAGATACCTCAAAAAGTCACAAAATTAGGGTTTCCCTACACTACATGGGTCTCACGGTCGTGCTCACTGGGCGCACGATCGTGCTGACCAAGTGCGAATGAAACGCACGGTCCGTGCCACAAAGGCGCACAATCGTTCGTGGTCACCAGGACATGATTTTTCGATTTTTGCGTTTTTCACGAAAATACCGTTTTCAACATCGTTTTTCGATCTAATTTGCACCAAACTCGTCCCAAAACCTTAAACCAATTTTATCCATTCATTAACAACTTAACTCAGCTTAAACAACTTAATCATAATCACTTATTTCCAACTTAATTCAATTATCGTCTCAAAAACCCATTTCTTTCCCAAAACAACTAAATCATCCAAATATAACAACAACCCAACAACAACTTTCTTCAATTCTAACATAACCCTACTTAATCATTTCAATTAACATTATTCAACTTAATCAATTCAACCACAATTTAATCATTTTTCATCAACTTATTCATAATTCTCATAAACACAATAGCAATAACTTCAACACAACAAAATCACATAATCTCATGAATTCTCAAAGCAAACACATAGCCATGCTCAAATTCAACTTAATGACTAATAATCATCATCAATTATCATGTTCTTTATCAATTTCATCAAAATTCACAAAGTTACCAAAACAACATAACCAAACATGAACTTCGATGCAACAACAACATGAATTCATCAATTTAACACATGCTCAAATTAACCACAACAAAGGAGCACGAATTTAACACATAATAATCATTAATTCATGGAATTAAACATAATCAAAAACACCCAAAACTACCCAATTGCTTATAAAACCCATATGGTGAAAATAATCTTTCCCCTTACCTTAATTCTTCACTCTACCAAGCTTTCCTATGTTGAATCCCTCTTTCCCCTTGTTGCTCTTGAACCTTCTTTCTTCTTTCTCTCCAAGCTTCCTCTTCTTTCTTTATTCTCTCTCTAGCCTTCTTTCTAGGTTCATGAAAAATGACTTGGCCTAATTCCACTAACACATACACTACTCTTTATACATAATTGCCGCAACAAACAAAAAATGTGTGCATATGAGTTTCTGCCAAGAGCTCGCAAGAGACACATGAATCTTCACATGGAATGCCACGGGTGGTAAGATTTGCTCAAGTAGGCAAACATTGGTGAGCAAGGCGCCAAAGGAATGAGCGGACCCTGAGGAGGAATCTTTAAGTTCCAGAGTGTTGTCCAGTTGTAATTGCCGTGTGAAGGTGTGGATGCAACCAGAAGATCCATACAAATACGGTAGGCTGTCTTGACAGAGTAAGAACCATCTATTGAAGCCTTCCAGATGCGAGTATCCTCCATCGTGCGGGAATAAAGAGGTTTCGCGAGGATATGAGAGTAATATTTATCTTAACTTTTAAAATATACAAGTTCAAAAATCTAAAAGGAGAAGAGATTAGTATTTTCCATTAAATAAAAGTATTTCCATAAAGACATCATTAATTAATAGGTCGTGTTAACAAGTGCCTCCGGAGCACTAATTAAGAAAGTTAAAAATAGAAATTTTTCATTAAAAACAACAACATTTTAACTTTCATAAAGTGAAACATTTTACCTTTCATCATTTGCCAATGCAAAATTTTTATATTAGTCTTCTTAAATAACATTTCCCTTGATTAACTAATGCATGTGAAATTTGAAAAATGTGTTTATCACAAACAAATTAACAAAGCATAGTTCCATCATCATCCACACAACCCAACCACTTCAAGCCACATCATCATCACACCCTTCCACGGCGTCTCACACCGCAAACCCACCCACCCTCCTCCACGCTCATCACCATTCTCCAATCTCTCTCTCTCTAACCATGACAGAACCAATAGAACCTTCCACATCACGCGGCCCCACCATGATCCACCCACGGCGCGAACCATTCGACCACGGCCTAATCCCCATCCCAAAACTAATCTTCTCCGACCCGACACAATCCCTTCTCACGCTAAAACAAACCCTCATCGCTTCCTCCTCCAACCACCTCATCTCCTCCGCCATAATCTCCGATTCGCTTCAGATCTCAACCGAACACGCTCAACTCCTCCTTGATACTCTCTCCTCCGTGATTCACCATGAAAACGACGTCGTTGATGGTGGTGAATGTGATGTTTATGATCTGATTCTGTTGCTTTATATTCAATCCTATAAAAAGTTGCTTCCGCGTTCGAATAAGGATCCTGCTTCTGTTGCTGATGTTTGGCCTTCTACTTCTGCGTTCGACGGTTACTTCTCTGCTCTCTCTCCTCTTCAGGTGCGTGCTTGCTTATGCCAAATTCTCATTTCAATCTTTGCAATGTAAATGTAATTGAATGCATGTGATGTAATCTCTGTAGCACTGCACCTCCACCGACACTTCTGATTGAAGGAATTATGTCATTTTCTCAAATTAGTACCGTGACTCGTGTGGACGTGTCAATGCTGTGTTCGATGTCTGTGTCTGTGTCGGTACTTGATAGGATGCAGTTAATTTTGATTATCTAGCTAGGAGTGTATGCCTTTGGATCGTGATATATTTTAGATTAAACATGTGTGATTCTGTTTTTTGTTTTTGTTCCATAAGCCTCATTGGCGAAATTCTCAATTTCTCATATCAATCCTTGCAATGCAAATGCATATGATGCACCTAATTTTGATTATTAAAGAGTTTACTCTCTGCTCTAGTCATTATTCTTAGCAAAAAACTAATTTCACTGTTATTAAGAGTTATTCAATTGCAATTAATTTTCTAGATTTTATGTAAAACAAAAGTTAAATTTACGAAAGTATCTTTGTTGATATTTAATAGAAAAGGTAATTAACTACCTATATTAAATGTTTTTGAATTATATTATGGTGTATTAGAATACTAGCATTACATGGTTAACTTTTGCTTATAACAGTGACCAAAATTTTAGGTCATTTTTTTGCTTTTAATAGTAACCAGAGAGGAAGTAGTTTTTTTATACACTTTGGATCGTGATATATTTTAGGGTTTAGGTTAAGCATTTGTGATTCTGTTTTTTGTTTTGTTCTATGGATCTGTTTGGATTGACTTAATTGAGCTTACCTAGTGGAATAAACAACTTTTTAGACTGTTTGGGAGAACTTATGAATACAACTTATGACATGTTCATAAGCTGTTTTCAGCTTATTTTCATAAGTTCTTCAATATAGTTTATGAAAACAGCTTGTAGCTTATATGAAAACAATTTAACTTTATTTTATCTTTTGTTATAGAAATATGATAAGAGCTTATCCTATAAGCTACAAATTAAGTTGTTTATCCAAACAGGGCCTATTTATGTCTTCATATGAAGTTACTAACAAGCTTGTGTTTAAATTTTAACGCTTCTTGTTGGCTGAAAAAATGGTTTGTCATTTTACTTAGAAGTTTTCTTAGATAGCTTTTGATTAGCTTAAGAATTTGAAGTAAATGTGAATGCATGAATGAGTAATACACTCAGAAAAAACATCTATTCATATACATTAAGTTTAGTTTACGAGAAGAGGAATTAAAACTAGTATTTCAAACAATGAGTCTAAGAATGGAATGAAACCTATGATATGGTGACTTCTAGTCTAATTATACTTGGAAAGTGGAACATTAATTTTATTCTATTTGCAACAATTTATAAGCTATTTTGAGCTTGCTAATTTAGAGGCATGTTAATACTGTTGATGGTGAAAATTGTTAATATTGATGTGTCAAATTCAATGATTTGCAGCTTATGCGCAGCAATAGTCGGCGTTTTATGCCATCGCAGGCTGATGAAGAGGCACATCAGTTGTCTTATCTGCAAAAGCACCTGGCTAACATTCTATCTCTTCTAGCCGAGCCAGGGGAGGAGGGGGAAGGCGAAGAATCAAAGGTTGGTTTGTTAATTTACTTTGTGATACTCATGTTTTTGTAATTTTACCATGGATAGATTATTTCATATGTACCTTATAAAATGGCATATGGCCTTTTAGTCACTCTGTGAATCGGAAGACTTATTTTCCATATCGTAATATCTAGTCTAGGGGAACATTTATTTGGTTATTCGAGTATACATTTATTTGAGACTCATACCCAATTATCAGTGGCATGTTATTAAAAATGACGTTGAAACAAGCTTTGGTACAATTGAGTTTGAGATATGTTGACCCACAGTGCTCTAAATGAAATCATACACTGTGATTTATATGCATGTCTGTGCTGGAGAGTAGAGATTGCTGATATGATTATAATGACAATTTGTACAAATAGCCGGGCTAGTAGTTGCCACTTTGTTTTGAAACAAGACAACTTTTATTTTCATTTGTTAAGGATAAAGGATAAGGATGTCGGACATCAACTTTGTTGTCAATTCATTGATACCTATTTCTCTTTGTTTGGAAATGAGACAGCTTTTTATTTTAATTTGATTAGGATAAGGATGTTCGGAAACAAAAAACTAATAAGTTCAAATTTAGTTTCACATGCATTTGACAATGCATAAATTATTGGTAATTACAATTAAGGATATCTGGAGTTACAGTAAGACTTACAAGTTACGACTGTCCCAATAATGCATCTTTCATAGCATTAGCTAAACATATTACACCTTTCATTTTGGCATGGCATACTGTCTTAGCAGTGAATTATTGACAATTGTTTCTCCTTTAATGAATTGAACTTCATATGATATGTTATGTAGTGTTAAAATAAGTTAAGTAAGGAATGTTAAGAAATTTTAAATTTTTGCTTTTTATTGTATGTTTTGTTAATGTATTTTTCATCCTATTGATTTTCTTATTTTAGATATGTCCTTTTTTAGTTCTTAGACCTACCAGTGTTGTTTTTAGACCTTTTAGTTTTACGCTTATCTGACGTCGTTGTCTTAGGTTTTAACTATGGATAGATTTGAGCACCTTGGGTTCCTGGTTCAGTTTGGCGATAAGGCTGAAGGAAATCGTTTGAGTCAATCTTCTCCTTTCTTTGCAAATTCGGATCCTGAGATGCCCGCGGTTCCCGTCCCTGTTAATCAAGTTCATGACTGGCTTATGCAAAATATAGCTTCGGCTTTGGAACATATTTCTGAAAGGACTTCTGCAAAGGAAAATGGGCCAGCCAGTGCCACTGATCAGGATGTTGCTATGACTGATGCATGCTCTGTCTCGGTTAAGTTGTCATCAAGTACCAGGGATTCATGTTCCATCGAAGGGATCACTAAATCTTCTTATGTGAAACATGCATCTGACATAAAAGGTTCCTCTGTTAAGGTTTGTTTCTAAATGTCTTCTTTTGTTATGTTGACATTTTAACTTTTCAGATTTGATGTTGCTGTCTCGCTTGCAATTAGAGTTATGACCTTCAAATGTCTGAACTAGAGAACCTAAGTAGGCTGCAAGTTGAAAGGAAATTAGAATGTTGTTATATCCAAATCATAACTATACAATTGGTTTTTATATTATATAGCCTGAAGCTCATAATTAGTCTTCTAAGATTGAGCCAAACCACTGGTAGTAAATCTGTCCTTATAAAGGAAATAAAGTTACGAATGTGTACTTTAGAGAATATAAATATGCAAGAAAAATTAAAGAAATTGAATCCATACAGCTCTTCAGGCTATTTAACTCTTCATATAATTTTTTCTTTGTTTCAGAAATTTATTCATCTTAGTTTTACACATGTATTCTCAATGAATTTCAGAACTAAATTGATTACATATATATGTCTGTGAGTGTTTGCACATACACATGTATATTCACATACATGTCTATATTAGTTTTGTTCAATTTATATCTTGTGTTGTACCAGATATCTTGTTCTCTACATATTTGCCTTTTTGTATGGAACAAATTACACTGCCATTGTTTTTAGCTGTTTTAATGTTCATATTAATACTAATGTTCCATTCTCAACCATCTATTTTATTAGATCCAACGGCCTATAATTGTTTGTTAAATTGACCCACCTAGACCTTCTACTGCCCTTACGGCCACGGTCGTTTTATTCTCAATCTGCTGTCTGAAATTAAGAGCAACAATGGAAGCATCTTTACGTGACTATTAATGGCTTAGATCTCAATTACACAGCCACAACGATTCTGGATTTGTTTATCACGGAGAATTGACTATCAATTCAATTGAATTTGAAGGATTTTCATTTTTCCAAACCATAAAATTGGTAAACCATAAAATTGATTCATTACACACACACACACACACACACACATATATCATGCATCAAACCGATAATGCACCAAATGGACAACATTTCAGAAAGTCAATTCTCACACCTAAAACTCCACCTGTAGAAACAAACCCACCAAAATATCCCTAAATTCACAAACTTACTCCAATTGAGATCAATTTTATAAATTTGACATAAAAAAGAAATGTCTTCATGAATTGCAATCCATATGAGGAATCTAAGATGGAATGGGGATACAAACAAGGATATTGTTGGGTGGGTGTGACGAAGAATGATGTTTTGCAGATGAAAATAAAGAGTATCATGATACCATGTTTTCAATTTAAGTTAATTCGGTGAACAAAAAATATGCACCATTGGATTTAATATAATAGATGGTTGAGATTTGGTGTCAATGGATCCTGACTCATATATATATATATATATATATATATATATATATTATTTTTTTGAGAAATATAAGATTTTTCCACTCCTGTACATCATCTTAAGCATTTGTGATAGTTGAATCCTTAGGTAATGTAAGAGGTTCCTTTAAGTAACTCTGTAGTCAATGTTCTTTTGTAATCTTAATATGCAGCTTTATGTATCTTTATTCACATGTTTTGGATGTTGAGATGTCTGTTGAGATTATTATGGAAAGTGGCATGCTATTAAAGTTGTGTTTTGTCATTGCAGGTTCTAAACTGCCAAGAGTCTACCATCTATATCTTAGCACCTTTAAGATATGCCATTGTCTATGGATGCTCAGATGCTACAATAGTTCTTGGAGCAGTTGGCAAGGTAAATGCTATCTGTTTTCTGCTTTTAATGAGTCTAATAATGTATTCAAACATCAATGGAATTTACCTTCTAACAGGAATGTGGGAAATGATATTTTATTATGGTGTTGTCATATTGTCATCCTGAGTGGTAAAGTGAAATTTAATGACCATGAATTTATATGATAATTGTCCAGTTAAAGTGATGAGATTTTTGCAGATTATTAAAATTCTAGTAGGAAAGAGGATGGGAATGTGATAGAAACTGATACCACAACACAAATCAATAGCAATTATGATGGATTCCCAAGAAATTCGAGAATCTTTGGGTCTCTCCTTACCAATCCTTTATCCAAATAACCGAATGACCTCCCTTAGCCACAACTTCCCTATCTATTACAATTCATAAAACACACATAATAAAAACTGCATACATAACTTTCAACACATTATAAAAAACTGCACACATAAGCATAACTGCCCCAAAACTGGCGGTCAGTTTTGGTCTTGTCTGAACCTTCTCCGACAATTCCTTAATTAGATGCCTAACAGAATGGAACTGACCTTTTCGATTAAAAATTCTCTTACTGATGCAACCCGCGGACTATCATTAATGGCTGTAGTATTGTATAACCAATATCTTAACATGATTTTAGCCTCCATTGTATAGCTTGGATTCTTAACGTGACTCATCCAACTATTGGGTAGTTTTTATCTCACACACATTAGAAAGAAGCTTAATAACCATTCATTAGTTAGCTGCACTATCAGGTAGTTTTATCTGTCACACTGTTAATATAAAAAGAGTTGTTACAATTTAACAATTGTATTTATGGGCCTTTTTGGCATGTCATATTCTTCTGAGCTTGTTAGTCTACATTCTCTTCCATTCTATTTTTTGAATTTAGTCTACATTCTCTTCCATCCTCATTTTCAATTTTTTTTAAATAAATAAATCTCTGCAGTATTTATATCACTGATGGTGATGATATCTGTTTTATAACATTCAAATTAGGATAATGAGTTGGTAGGTTTTGGGATATGGTTAATCTGTCACTGTTCTGAGTATTAGAGTAGCTGATGCTTCATTGTCTGTACTGAAGCTGATCTTCACATTTTTTTTTGTTGACAGGCTGTGAGAGTAGAACACTGTGAAAGAGTTCATGTGATTGTGGCCTCAAAACGTATTTGTATTGCCAACTGCCGTGAATGTGTTTTCTTTTTAGGAGTGAACCAGCAACCTCTTATGGTTGGTGATAACCATAAATTGCAGGTGAGCATCCTCATTATTCACACTCTGTTTTTCTTGTTTCTATTCTACATCTCTTTTTGGTACAAAGGAGGGGCTACACCCCAAACAAACTACCAGTTTCCACATTTCATCGCAGTAATTTTGTGACAATAGCGTGAAAACGAGTTAAGTTAAAATCAGAATTGCTCATTTAGCAAAAGATTGCAAAATCACACAATCTTATTGTAGTTTTGGGAGTTAGCAACACTACTTACGAAAGGCCAACCCACCCATTGCCATACTCTACTACTTTGCCTACCTTCTTTCTCTCTATCTCTCTGCTTTGAATTATTTTCTCTAACAGAATCCAGACCTCACACCTTCCTTGCTACTACGGTTCTACCCACCACGTGCGGGATGATTACAACTTAAATTCCCATCGTAAGTTATAACCTTTATTCACTTCTGACCCTACGAAGCATATGAGGCCTGACATGTAATGCCATGGTTAATATGAAAAGGAAATATAAAAGGGTTAACTGCACTATACAGTCTTGTGATGTTATTGTATTTCACACTGCAAGAATAAGCATTTCGGTCTATGTTAAACATACAGTAAATTGTTATTTTTATCAATATTTTCAATCAAAAATTATGCAATTATGCTTCTTATAATCATATTAACTTCTGATAAGGGTATGTATATTTTCTCTAAAATCCTCACTCTCCTTTTTGAACTTATTATTTGAAATTATTTTCTCTTGTAACTTATTAGGTGGCACCGTATAACACATGTTACCCCCAATTGGAGGAGCACATGAGTGAAGTTGGAATTCTGCCCACATTAAACAGATGGGATGAAGCTCTGGCTTTGAGCATGCTTGATCCTCATGATTCATTATCTCATCCAGCCGGTGTCTCTGATGTTCAAGCCGAGTCTGCTACACGCCTTGACCCTGATCAGTTCACAAATTTTGTGGTATGTCTGTTATCTGTTATACTTGTAGCTCACTTAACATGGACTGTTTTGATTTGTATTTTCTAAAAGTTAATTGATTTTGGTGAGTTCGTTCATTGCTTCGTATCTTGGGACTGTGTTCTATAAAGATGTTTGGATGAAGAAGGGTTGAGATGTATCTTTCTTTGTGCTTGTTCAAGTATTTTTTTTAAATATAGATTTTACTCTGTATAGCTAATTTAAAAATCATGTTCTGTTTCTATTTTTCATAAAGCTCCTTTTCTATTATTTTTGTCTGCAGATTCCAAACTGGCTTGCGGGAGAGTCCACGGGATCTACAAAAGACAACCCATTTGCATTACCAGATGCATATGCGGCGTCTCAACATAAAAATGTATGTCTACTAGGTTATTTGTCAAATATTTTAATTTTTTTGTGATTCAATTGGTTTAATTGAATAGGATTGTGTATTCTTTTCAGCAAAATAATTTAGGAGAGATAAGGAAACTTATACACGAAGCTTCTTTAGAAGAGAGTCGTAAACGAGAATTGTCGTCTGTGCTTCATGTGTACTTCAAGGACTGGTTATATGGTAACATTCATTCCCTTGCTTTCATGTCTTATACTCTCTCCTTTTTTTTATACTCCCCTTTGTCAATTTGCACATACATTAAGATAAAATGGTAGTCTAATTAATGTGTAACACTATTACTAAATTGCCCTCCGTGTATAAATGTATTCAATATTGACTTCTCATCTTCCAAGACAAGATAATAGCATGCACTAGAGATATATTTGGAAAAATAAAATAAATAAATCTAGTAATTTGAAAGTGCTTATCTTCATGGAGATGAACAAATTTTTTCCCAAATGGTTATTGTATATAGGGTTTGAGGGAGGGAGTTTTCAAATTTATTTGACTCAAACATATATAAGGACTGCTATTTCTTCCTGTTTAAATTTTTATGAATATCCTTGAAATTTGGACTATGTGTACTTCAAGGACTGACTGACTACAAGGTTACTTTT
The DNA here is from genome assembly GCA_018208015.1 of Medicago ruthenica. Classification (NCBI taxonomy): domain Eukaryota; kingdom Viridiplantae; phylum Streptophyta; class Magnoliopsida; order Fabales; family Fabaceae; genus Medicago; species Medicago ruthenica. The sequence goes on from CM031371.1 coordinate 59,100,199, forward strand.
AGTCCTTGTCACATCTTTTGTTCAAACTTGTGTGACTGCCGCGTATACAAGCAATATTATTTTTTGCCATGTAAAGAATTTTGTACTGATGTCCTTAGAATTTGGAGTGACCCACATGAAGCTGCTTGTATACAAATGTTTTGAAGAGTACTCTATGTATATTTTCTTGTGTTACTTCCTGCATTATTGACCATTGTATTGTGTATTGAGTTTCATCTAACAGTCAATACTACTGTCAAATGGGTCACGACCTCACGGGTACCAATTACCACCGCGTGTTCTCCATTTTTATTGTTATGTAATCGATATTTTGTTTGTGTGTCTACGCTTTCAAAGAGAACTCGGTTTAAATTGTATTTATCTTATCTTTACAGTTTTACTCATGTAAACTGTTGTTTCTTTTCTGATTTTTATTATCACTCTACATAACTAGCTGCATAAATGCATTGTTCACTAGCCAACATGGCTGTGCTCATGTGTTTAATTTTCCTCAGTTTCATGGGGATGCATTGGTCCATTTGTGCAGATTTTGTGAGATTTATTGAATACTGTCATTGACATGGTTAAAATATACAGTCTTGGCACTTGTTTTCTGTTTAGTCCTGATATGAAAATGTTTTTTAATGTAGTGATCTTTTATGTGTTATTGTTTTCCAATATGTCTCTACTGTGAGTTACAGTTGTATGTGATAGCAGACCCTTAGTTAAGAGAGTTTACTATAGAAGGAATAAATGATAAATAGGAGGGCATTACTGTAATTTCTGGAGGGTTAGCTCAATGTATAAATAGATGAATATAGAATATCAATGATATAGAAAGTTGTTATAACAGAAACAGTTACAGTTCTAACTGGAACTCTAAACCAGTATGCTTTGTATTCTTTGATTCCACATTTGTTCAATAAGATTTTCCAGTTACCATTCAGTTGTTATCAACTGGTATCTGAGCAATTCGATCCTTGGAGTGTTCATGGTGCGCAAGAAGCCAACTTCAACCACGATGGAATCCAGAATTGAAGAGTTGGAACGACGATTCGAAGAATCTGAGGCGCGCAATCAACAACGTCTCAATGAGACGCTTGTTCGTATGGAAGCGCTGTTCGCAGCGATGAATTCGAAAGATTCGGGTCAAATTGACCCGGGTGACCCGAAAACAAAAGGAACGCCTTTCAACGGCGATGGCGACCGGAGACTTCGCAAGGTTGATCTTCCGGTGTTCAACGGTGACGACGCAACCGGTTGGCTCACGAAAATCGAACGTTTTTTCAAAGTTCGACGAATTGACGAAGTTGAGAAGTTGGATGCAGCGTTAATGGCGATGGAGGGTGAAGCGCTGGCATGGATGCAGTGGTGGGAAGCGAATACGGAGGTGTCGTCGTGGAGCGATCTCAAAGAAGCGGTGTTGCGCCGTTTCCAACCCACGGTGGTGAATAATGCTTTCGAAATGTTGATGAACATGAAGCAAGATGGCACAGTGAGGGAGTATCGCAAGAAATTCGAGACGATTGCTAGCCATATCAAGGTTCAAGATTCATCGTTATTCACGGGTATGTTCTCTAATGGCTTGAGGGAGGATATCAGGGCTGAAGTTCGCTTACAAAGGCCCAAGAATCTGGCAGAGATGATGGATGTTGCTTTGCTAGCGGAGGAAAAGATTGGAACCATGGGTCGTTATGGAGGACGAAGTTTTGGTGGGTTCAAGAATGGTAAAACTGATGCTTACTCGAAAACAACTGCAGATGCAGGACCCTATGTCAAGACCACTGACAGTGTAAAGAGTTCTTGGCCTATGAATGCCAAGTCAGTGGGCAGTAAGGAGATTGAGGAGAGACGCAAGAAAGGGCTTTGTTTCACCTGTGAGGAGAGGTATGTGCCTGGCCATGTGTGCAAAAACAAAGTGTTAAAGTTGCTATATGTGGAAGAGATTGATGAGGCAGAAGGGGAAAAGAAAGAAGAGGAGGATGAAGAAATTGTGTGGGAAGCTACCATGAAGAGCTTACATCTCTATAGCATGGCAGGATTGTCTTCCAAATGCTCCTTTATGGTGAAGGGGTTGCTTGGATTGCTTGAGATCTTGGTATTGATTGACTGTGGTGCCACCCATAATTTCATATCAAGCAAGTTGGCATCTGATTTGAATTTGACAGTAGAGGATACCACACCCTACTGGGTCAAGATAGGCAATGGACAAAGAATCAAGGTGCAAGGTGTGTGTAGGGGAGTTGAGTTACTCCTACAAGGGCTGGTGATACAAGTGGACTGTTTTGTATTTCCTCTAGATGGGGAAGATGTGGTGTTAGGTATTGACTGGTTGGAGAAATTGGGGGAGGTTAAAGCTAACTTCAAGGACATGACGTTGAAGTGGAAGGTCAATGGTGAGGCAAAATGTTTGAGAGGTGACCCCATGTTGTCTAGGAGGGAGGTGAGTGCCAAGCAACTGATGGTGGAGCTGCAGGATCCGGAGGAGTTATACATTTTGGACTGCAGAAGTTTGGAGGTGTCTGGTGCAGAACCATCTACACTGCCAGCAGTAATTCAGTCTGTTATCACTGAATTTGATTGTCTGTTTCATGGAACTGGGTCACTACCACCAGAAAGAGCCATTGACCATGCTATAGTGCTCAAGGAAGGAGCCAACATACCTAATCTCAGACCCTATAGATATCCCCATTTTCAAAAAAATGAGATTGAGAAACTGGTGCAGGATATGCTAAAAACTGGGATTATTAGACCTAGCACAAGTCCTTACTCTAGCCCTATCATTTTGGTAAAGAAAAAAGATGGAAGTTGGAGGTTTTGTGTAGACTATAGGGCACTGAATAAACTCACCATACCAAATAAGTTTCCCATCCCTTTGATAGATGAGTTGCTGGATGAACTCACTGGTGCCACCATTTTCACTAAGCTGGACCTCAAATCTGGATATCATCAGATTAGAATGAGGGAGGAAGACATTCCAAAAACTGCTTTCTGTACCCATGAGGGACACTATGAGTACATGGTCATGCCCTTTGGGCTAACCAATGCTCCTTCAACCTTCCAGGCACTAATGAATGAAGTCTTGAGGCCATTTTTGAGGAAATTCACATTAGTCTTCTTTGATGATATCCTCATCTACAGTCAGAATTTGAATGAGCATGCTGAGCACTTGAGGAAGGTATTTGAAGCACTAAGGGAAAATCAATTGGTGGTGAATCAAAAGAAATGTGACTTTGCTGTAGATTGTGTTGAGTATTTGGGTCACTTGGTGAATGCTAATGGGGTATCTGCAGATCCCAAGAAAATCAGTGCTGTTTTGGAATGGCCCAACCCTAAGGATCTCAAGGGTTTGAGGGGATTTCTTGGGCTAACAGGCTACTACAGAAGGTTTGTAAAGGGGTATGGTCTCACTGCTAGGCCACTCACTGACTTGTTGAAGAAGGACAGTTTTAGTTGGAATCCTGAAGCTGAGGCAGCGTTCCAAAACTTAAAGCAAGCAATGACTTCACTTCCAGTACTCACTATGCCTGACTTTAAGAAAAGATTTGTAATAGAGACTGATGCCTCAAGTAAGGGGGTAGGAGCTGTGCTTATGCAGGAGGAGAAACCAATCTCTTACTTCAGTCAAAAGCTGTCTTTGAGGGCCCAACAAAAATCTGCGTATGAGAGGGAATTGATGGCTATAGTGTTGGCTATTCAGAAGTGGAGACACTACTTGTTGGGCCAGAAATTCACAGTCAGAACTGACCAGCAAAGCCTACAATTTCTCACTGATCAAAACCTTTTGGGTGGAGAACAAGTCAAGTGGTCTTCAAAATTACTAGGGTTTGATTTTGACATTCAATACAAACCAGGAAGTTCAAATAAGGTAGCTGATGCCCTGTCTAGGCAGATGATTTTTTCTGCCATTTCTAAAGTGACACTGCCAGAATGGGGTGACTGGGAAGAGGAGATTAGAAACTGCCCAGTTCTGCAAGCTCAGATACAGCAAGCAGCCCTTAAAGAAGCAGGATCCAGTAAATTTTGCATCAAACAGGGACTTCTTTATAAGGGAAACAGCTTGGTACTCCCAAAAACATTCTCCAAAATTCCCACTGTCTTATCTGAATTCCATACTACTCTGCAAGGTGGTCATTCAGGTTTCTTTAGAACTTACAAGAGAGTGGCAGGAGTCTTCTATTGGCAGGGAATGAAGCAAGACATTAAACAGTTCATCATGCAATGTCAGCAGTGCCAGCAAAGCAAAACTCAGACACTAGCACCAGCTGGGTTACTACAGCCTTTGCCTATTCCTCACAGGGTGTGGACTGAGGTCTCTATGGATTTCATTGGTGGCTTGCCACGCGTAGGGAAGCTTGATACTATCCTAGTAGTGATTGACAGGCTCTCTAAATATGCTCACTTCTTGTTGTTAGGGCATCCTTACAGTGCTAGTGATGTAGCTCACTGTTTCATATCTGGAGTCATTAAACTCCATGGTTTTCCAGAAGTGATTGTCTCAGACAGGGACAAGATATTCCTTAGTCATTTTTGGAAGGAATTATTCAAGCAAGCAGGAACTAAACTCAGATACAGCACTGCATTCCACCCACAAACTGATGGTCAGACAGAAGTGACTAATAGATGTTTGGAAGTGTACCTAAGATGCTTTGTGGGTGACTACCCTAAGTCCTGGCCTAAGTGGATACCATGGGCAGAGTTATGGTTCAATACTAACTACAATGTCTCTATAGGCATGACCCCTTACAAGGCCTTATATGGGAGAGACCCTAGCCCTATTGTGAAAGGTCCTGCTGTTCCCTCTAATAATGAGGAAGTAAACACTCTATATGAAGACAGGGATGCTTTGCTAGGACAACTCCACAACAATCTTACTATAGCACAGCAGAGAATGAAAAGACAAGCTGATAAACATAGAAGAGACCTCACTTTGGAAGTAGGTGACTGGGTATACTTAAAAGCTTGCCCATACAGATGGAAGTCCCTAGCTGCTAGGAGAAATGAAAAACTGAGCCCCAGGTTTTATGGCCCCTATCAAGTGCTTGAGAGAATTGGAGTTGTGGCCTACAAATTGCAACTGCCTGAACAGTGCAGGATCCACCCAGTGTTCCACATCAGTAAGTTGAAGAAAACAGTGCCTGGCCACTATCAAGCACAGGCTATCCCACCTGCACTGACAGAAGAAGGGGTGCTACAACCTGATATTGAGGATATTCTGGAGGTGAGATATGATTCACAAGGCAACACTGAAGTACTGGTACAGTGGAAGGATCTCCCCACTTGTGAGAATTCATGGGAATTGGCTGATAAAGTACATACTGCTTTCCCTAGTTTTCCCCTTGAGGACAAGGTGGCAGTCCTAGGGGGGGGTATTGATAGCAGACCCTTAGTTAAGAGAGTTTACTATAGAAGGAATAAATGATAAATAGGAGGGCATTACTGTAATTTCTGGAGGGTTAGCTCAATGTATAAATAGATGAATATAGAATATCAATGATATAGAAAGTTGTTATAACAGAAACAGTTACAGTTCTAACTGGAACTCTAAACCAGTATGCTTTGTATTCTTTGATTCCACATTTGTTCAATAAGATTTTCCAGTTACCATTCAGTTGTTATCAGTATGACAAAGAAAATGGTAGGAAATTATTGTGAAGTATAGGGACTGAGCTGAAAATAACTACGAGGACCAACATTTTAGTTCTTTTGGTCTTTTATGTGACATATTTTTCAATTTGGGCCCAATGCTTAAGCTATGTTATAAGTTCCGATTGGCTGGAAGTTGAGATGGGAAGTTAGTTACAGAGAATGAAAATGAGTGCAGTTACATAGGAAAAGAGTGACAGAGAAGAGGTTATTTAAGTTGTTGCAGTAGAATAGTTCAGGGCTGGAGTTATTATCTGAGCTTGGGAGTTCTGCCCTTTGTATTCCATTTCCACTTAAATACATAGTACCTATACAACACCGACACTTTAGATTGAAGGTGTGTTTAGTGTTTGTATCTGTGTTAGTGCTTCATAGCATAATACAGATATATGCACACACACATAGACACACCTCAATTGAGTTTCTCCATCTTTAATTGTGTAAAATAAAAAAGGATATTTGTATTCCATTTCCTCATCAATGCCTAATACGGACACACATAACTATATATAATTTCTCTAAGTAGTCTTTAAAATAAAAGAAGGAAAAATTTAATAATTTAACAGATGTTAAAATAGAGAGTATTTTATATGTAGATTAACAGCATCTAGTCAAAAAGGAATTTGGTTAAGCAGCACATTGCTAACAAAGGAGTTTATAATGGTTGCTCTGATTAATCTTTGTCAATTCAAATAGATTATGCTAATGTTAATGTTATTTCTATGGTGCAGCTTCAGGGAATATTCGTCAACTTTACTGTCTGCAAGCGGATTAATCTTGGGCAGAGGATATGCTATGACACAGTTGATGACATTAAAGAGCCAAAGTTTTTGGTTTCCTTTTTGATACTTCAATTTCGCTTGCGAATTGCATCGGTCACACAGGTAGCTGAGATCAGATGACATGAATTACAGTGCTCCACCTACTTACGCAGTCCGATAGATCACTCTGCACATGATGGAACTGACATACAATCGGTAATCTGATTGTAATGATATTTTTGTGAAGTAAATGCTGTAATATCTTATTATTCTAAATTAATGGCCTTTAAAAAAAAAAAGAAGAAAATCGTCAAACAAGGAACAAATCATCGAAGGGAGAGTTCCACGACTTTCAAGAGATCTTTTAGTAGAGTGTAAAATTATCAACAAAAGGTATCTTAAATATCAACTATATCTCCTTAAAAAAAGACTACATTGTTCCTAAACGTAGAAAACTCTTTTAAGACTATTATTGTTCATTTATATAAGATTTCCATCAAAATTTTCAATTAATTAACTTTTTATTAAAATAATCTTAATACTTTTACATAATTTTTTAATCAATAAGCAAGTAATAATAACTTCAATAAAAGATAAATTTAGAAAATACTAATCCAATTATTAATAAATTTAAATCAAAATTTATTTTCATCCGTTATCTTTTACCTAATATTCGTTTGTCATTTATCTTTTTTATTCATATTGATCATTTATTAATTTTTTTGATTCGTATTCGTATTGTATCTTTTACTTAATATTTGATTTTAGTCTTTTATCGAGATAGGTAATAGGACAACCTTGTATAAATTTATGAAATATAAAGGATCAAAATGAATAATCGGTAAAAGATAAATGACTACAACAAACATAAAACACAAAAGCGAATAAAAAAATATAAAGGATGAAAATAAAATATTAGGTAAAAGATAAAGTTTTTTTTACATATATTTAAGCCATAAATTTATTTTTCATGAATTATGTCGGTGAGTGCTATGAATTTAATACTCTAACTATTAGAAAATACTACTTCATCCCTAAAAAAAAATACTACTTTAATTTTTACTAAATTTAATACTACGAATAGTCCGCATAACGTGCAGGTTTATGCGGAGTGGATTAACCTCGGCATCAAAGAGAAATGACTAAATTTTAAACATTAAAAACAGGATGGATATAAAAAAAACTGGCTAACAAGCATCAAGTATCCAATTGTCATTTTACAAAGAACCAACACTTTTTTTTTTTACAAACCAAAATGAAATATATTAACGCACCATAGGAGGCCTATCCCGCACAAGGTGTGCTAAAAAAGAAGGCCACCTAGAGATAAAACACAAAATCTAGAAGTAATAATAACAAGAAGAAACGCAACAACAACAACAATTACATTGTGAATCCGATACAGGCCAAGGGATTTCACCACCAATCATAATAATTGAAAGCGAAACTAATCATCTTTACCTTTAACCACAAAAATGAATGCAACTTTACTTTATCTAGCATGTGATGCACATCAACGTCGTTGTTGTTGAAAATGTTGTTATACCTTGCTTTTCAGATTATCCAAACACACGAGAACCAAATCATCTTAAAAAATGGATGATTATACAAAGAACCAACACTTCTGATGATTGTTTAAACTGGAAGCAGCAATTCTTACTTGCACACAACCCCAAATCAAATTTATTTGAACACACTCACAAATGTAAAAATTAAAAGAGAAATAATTTAGTCACATCATTTAATTCTTCTCTTTTAATTTTTTTTAATTTGTGAGTATGTACCCAAATAGAATTAATTTTGCTCATCAAATTAATCACAATCTACAAAGTAAAAGGCTTGAACATGATTGTGATGATCATATGATATGAACTGAAAATAAGATTATTAGAGTCAAATAAACAGAAAATTTTGTTAATTGAAGGCCTTTTTCCCTCTAAAGTATATAAGCAAAGTAATTACGGCTACTTATTTGGGGCCCCAAAAAACCATGACCAAATAAATCAAACCTAAAATTAGGCTTTCAAGGCAAAATCTCAAAAAGATGGTCAGTAAGGGAAGTGGAAGAAATTGAATGCCTCAGTACTTTGCAGTATATCATTTTGAACCCAAGACATTTTAGACTAGAATTCCACCTTACTTTGCATTATATCGTTTGGTTAGATGCACTGAAGTTATTATTTGAAAATGGTTTTAGTAACTCCAAAAGTAAACAAAATTTTGTGATATCTTTGAAATTTTCTGGTATCTTGCATGCAAATTTTACAGTCACACATACAACTCATTGATACAGGAAGTGACCTATTATTTGAAATCTACATCATCATAGCAGGCATGTAAAATTCACCCTCATGGTTTATGTACCCTCTTAACAATAGTTATAGAATTGTCAAGTCATATTATGGAATAATAAGTATAGCTAGCCTGAGTCCAATTAAAATATTCTCAATAGGCCATATGTCTTTTCTACTTGTAGATCAATAAATTACATGTCTAAGGTAAGATGCATATATGAACATAAATTTAACCATGATAATGCAGAAATATTGTAGAGTAAACAAGGCAATCTAGGTCAATAAAATATGCTACCAATTTGTATTAAATCAAAACAATAACTTATCAAGTGATTATAGCAGATTGTTAATGCTATATTACAAACAATGGAAACAGAACCAAAACACTCAAGAATACACACACAAGGCAGAACAATATTCAAATAAAAAGAGAGTAAAGCATCAAAATAAATACGAAAAAGTTTCTTTCTACTATAGTTGATAATCAATAAATTATGGGCAATGACAAGATATACATAACTTGATAGCATCATGGCCGTTCCTATGAAAATGGAGACCCGGCTCTGAAAGTAAAAGTAGTCCCCTAATAAAATAAAATTAATTTTTTTTCAATGAACATTCTTTTATTTAATTGAAAATAACATCCGTAAATATAAATAAAAGTCATGTAACTGACACAAAAAAGATTCATATTTTAATCAATAATATAAAAATACAATTTCAAGCGAATATCTTTATCGACATTTTAGGTTGTATTTTCCTTAGTTAGTACAGACGCAAAAAAAAGTTTATAATGTTTTTTTTAATTATAATGTTTGTTGTTTTTTTTTAATAAATTATATAATGGAATTATAATGTTTGTTGTTAGGGCTTTGCTATTTTATACAATAAATATGGGCAAAAAATTACAAAATCTACTCTAACAAAAATAAGAAGAAAAAATATTATATTGTGTTTTTATGAAAAATATATTAATTAAAGAAGGAAAAACTAAAAACCTAAGAGTTGAACCCAAGTTCATGGAAAAGTCAATACAATACACTACCACTGGGCCAAACATGCATATTTAATAATATCACCACATCATTAATATATATTCCTTTTTTACTTGCATTATATATCAAAAAAAATATTTTGGACCCCCAAATTTTGAAGGCCCAGTTCCATAGAGCTGTTTGCACCCCCCAAGGAACAGCCGTGGATAGCATCATTTATAAACCTCATGGCTGAATGCTTTGAGATAAGACTGCTAACACAAATTAATTATTCATTCCTCTAAAAGGAAAAGGAAGAAGGTTTTCCTTATAAATTACAATCTTCTTGCAAACCGACTCTGCCTCAACTCCAATGTCTTCACTAGTTTGAGTACTTAAATCAATCAGGGCTAGCTCCATATTTTTTTTTATGTAGAATATAGAACTCTTTATTCCAATCCCAATAGCACACATAATGCGGGTTGAAGGTCTGAGAACAAAGAGTTTAGTCCATGATTCCTTGACACCAAGTTCATACAAAATCCATACGTGAAAAGAAGCCGTGTTGGCCACAATATAGACTAAAGCAACACACTGATTTAACACCCCCAAGTGTCTGTTCAACAATTCTTCCATTATGTTTGATGAGTAAGGGGGTAAATTTGTTGCAAAGAACGTCTCATTTCTAAAGTCAAATGACATCATATCATATTTTTCGTTCAACCAACGACACCATTCATTCAAGTTCACTCGAGAACTATCTTTCCAAGGAACCAAATTCAAGTTCATATCTACACCATCAAGTTTCCTCCAAGAATTACTTCTAAGGAAAAAGGGTCATACATCTCTACTACATCTCTCTCCCAGAAAGAGGCAAGATAATCCATCTCCCATAAATGGCTATCCTTTTCAGGCACACAAACCCAATTACCTTCAAAGTCCACAGGATACTGAGACCTCCGAATCACTTTATAGTCATCTCTAATACGGTAATAACCAAATCCTTGAGGATTAAAATTAAACTCAATGTTGTCGTAGGGCTGAACACTAGGAGGAATGACCTTAAATTCCCCTGTAGAAGGGTTCCACAATACAGTTGTTATGTCATCGTTAATGTCTTGGTAGAGACAAAGAATGCCATTAACACTAGTCAAGCCCAAAATTTCAATAGGATAGACATCATCTTGAAAAGGAGGAGGCCAATCTAATCTAACCTTATCCTCGAATCTCTCACAGGAAAGAATGCACAACGAGTAATGAAAGGGAAAACCTTGTGTCCTTTGCTTTAGGAGGAGACGTGTTTCATTGTCGTTGTCCTCATCATGTTTGGATAAGAAATTATTGTGGAACATGTTCATGAAAAAATGGTTTTCGAATAAAAGAGACCATGATTTTTGAACGCAAGTAAAACGTGTGAGGGATTTAAGAGGCAATTTAGAGAGAATAAAGAATGCAATGCCGTCGTGTATGTGAGCACTACTAACCTGTTTATTTGTTGTTGGTGCAGCCATTATTGGAGGAGAAACCGGACAACAAAGCACGAAGTGAGCACAATGCAAAGCAAAAGACAGATTGCTATGTTTGTACTGTCAGACCTGTTTGGATCCCAAACGCTCTCCTTCCAAACTCCTTATTATATAGAAAAGCAATTAAAGTGTTGAGTTTAAAAATAGAAAAACATGATAACAACGATCTTCCACATTAATAACATGACGAAAATATTGTTATTTTCTATAGAGAGAAAAGAAACTTTTATCTGTGCTCTAGAAGGATGGGATGGGATGTAAAAGTGATCCGGAATGGCGCCATCGATTTTGTTACTAAATTTTTTGAGTCTATTCACGTTGGAGAGAAGTATTTGTATTAGAATGTTGGGTGTGTCTTTGCATGCTTGAAATGTGGAGTTTTTTTTTTTTTTTAATATTTTTTTTAAATAGTTATTACTTCCACTAAGTGTCTGTTTGGTTCGAGAGTTTTGGAGGAGAGGGGAGGGAAGGGGAGGGAATATTTTAAATTTGATGTGTTTGGTTCAATTTTTAGAAGGGGAGGGGAGGGGAGCAAAATCCCTTCAAGATCCACTTTTTGCTTCCCCCCAAATCGGAGTTTTTCGGAGGGGAAGGGAAGAGATCTCTTTAAAATTTTATTGTATTGCCAAAATTATCCTTAAAAATACAAAGAAAATTCATTGCATTCTTCAGGTAGAGTGTCTTGCCCCATAAACGCCCTCAGGAGGGGGGACTAAACCTTGGCCGGTCATGTTTCCCCGGGCGCCAAGAAAAGACAAGCATGCGAAAGTTAACACTAGAGCAACAAACAAAGAAGCAATTCAGGCGCAACATGAATCGAAATGAAAGTCAATGTGGAGCCAATAAAGCACTCTCGACGCGACATGAAACAAAATGCAAACGCGGAAGAGAATGGTAAAAGAAATAAATAATATTGCACAAGACAAAGCAAATAATAAGCAAGCTCGAAACAAAGAACAAACAAAAAGAGCCTCTTTCATTAAAAGTAGCAATACATTACAAGAGGTGCCGCTGTAGTGGAATTACACAAATCAAAACAAAAAGGAAAACTACTGGACGCCCCTTTCTTGGTCCATGAGCTGGGGTACTAGGGAAGAAGGAGGCTTATGCTCACCCTGGTCAATGTGGACCTTTGAGCGGTCAATCTTGATGGGAGGATAAAAGAACTCCACTTGGTTAGCGCATCCTTGAAGGCCTCTTCCGAACCCTGAATGCCAAGGTCCAACGCCTTACTAAACTTTCCCTCATAAAGGGCCGCCTCACTCTGAGCAGCAACCTTTTCAGCCAAGGCCGTTTCCAGGGAGTCACAGAGAGATGTCTCACCCGCTGGAACTTCGGCCATTTGCCTAAGCTCCTCAAGGTTATGTGTAAGGCCTCTGTTCGCTTCCCCCAGGGACCTCACTTCGCCCTCCAGATTAGCGATTTTCAAGTCAACATCCTTGAGCTGCGAATCCCCCGTGGAGACAACATTTTCAAGAAAGGATATCCTGGAGGCGCCCTCATGCACCTCCTTCTCTAAACGAGTCTGATTTGAAGTCAGATCCGCAACCTTGCTGTTCGCAGAAGCTAGGGACTGTTCAGCCTTTTCCCTAGCTTTCATGGCATCCTCAGCCTCCTTGGCGGCCACTTCCTTAACCCGCTGCACTTCATCTGCGGCATCATCTTTCGCTTTGTTCAAAGCTTCCTCATGGGATTTCGTGAGCATCCATCTTCTTCTTGGCTTCACCCAAAGCCTTGAAACCATTCTCAAACTCCACCCGACACTTGGGATCCAGGCAAGGGGCGACGTCGTAGGCGGCCATCAAAGTACATAGACCAGCCAACTTGTAGGCACTCATCGCGTAGTAGGATTCTGGACCCGGTGGGCAGCATCCCTCCCTCTGTTGACTAGCCTGTGAAGGTGAGAAAAACACACAAGAAGGGGGGGTTGAATTGTGTGGGCTATTTCTTTTCTTTCTCAAAAACTTATGTTAGTTCAAATTCTGATATTGATCAGATTCTGAAACTATTTCAGAGTTGTTTAGCAGCGGGTAAAGAGTAAATGAGAGAGAGAGAGAGAGACAACAGTTTATCCTGGTTCCTTCCACAATCCGGAAGTAGTCCAGTCCCCTTGTTACTAACAAGAGATTTTCCACTATAATCAAATGATTACAATTGCTCAAGCACAAAGCATAGAGACTTCCTTGCTCAGACACACAGTCCAAGACTTCCTTGCTCAAACACAGAGTAAGAGACTTCCTTTCTCAACCACAAAGGATGAGACTTCCTTGGTCAACCACAAAGGATGAGACTTCCTTGCTCAACCACAAAGGATGAGACTTTCTAATTGCTCAAGCACGCATGCTAGAGGCTTTGAATCAAACAGATTTACAACAGAAATGAGTTTGAGTTGAACACTTGATATACTATCAGTGGTGTTCACAAAATACAATTCAGATTAAGACTCTCTACTTAAGAAATTCTAAGATAATAAGTTTGTAAGAATTTCTAAGTGTTTTGATGACTGTCACATAAAACAGAGCATGTGTTTTTCTGGAACAGAGTCTTTTTTTTCAATCCTTCAATCCTTTATAGAAGATTAAAGAGCTATTGAGAAGAGTCATGTCATCAAAAGAGCCGTTGCAAATAAAAGCTATGTTCAGCTTAATTTTTGCCTGACATTGTGTGCGCAAAACAGAGCAGCAGTTGAAGGAATTTGAATTGCTTCCTTAAAACATGGAGAATGTTTCATACAGGGTGACAACTGTTCCATTGAGCTGTTCTGACACAACAGAACTTCACTGTTCACAGTTGCAAACGTTGACTGCTGATTCAGACTTCAGAAGCTTCTCTTCAGAAGCTGGTTTCAGGAACTGTTCATCAGAAGCTCCCTTCAGACATAGTACTTCAGAAGCTGGTCATCAGATACTGTTCATCAGACGCACTTCTTCAGAAGCAGACTTCAGACGCACTGTTCATCAGACGCACTGTTCATCAAACGCTGCCTTCAGAAGCTGGTCTTCAGACGCACCCTTCAGACGCACTGTTCAGAAGCTCTTCTTCAGACGCTGTCTTCAGAAGCTCTTCTTCAGATGCTGATTTTCTTCAGTCTTGCAACACAAGCTTCTATATTTTCCTTCTTGCTCTTAGCTTGTTCTTTCATAACCAATGTTAGATACCAATCTTTAAGTACATGGTTCTACACACTTAGAATCAAGCATTAGCAATTCCAATTTTCTTTTTAACACTTTGTTATCATCAAAACCCAAAAGAGAGTTGTTCATACATTTTGTTCCAACAATCTCCCCTTTTTTGATGATGACAAACACAAGCATTAATAGAAAATTGTTGTTAATTTAATTAACAAGTTGACTTCAGGGTATGAGGTTTGTAAGCTCCCCCTAAGTTTGATAATCCACAAGGTGAGGTTTGTAAGCTCCCTGAGTCTTATCCAGGTTAATTAAATTCATTTTAAATCACACAGTTGAGAAATCAAACTGTTTCTGAGTGATTTAATTAACAAGTTGACTTTAGGGTATGAGGTTTGTAAGCTCCCTCTAAGTCTGATAATTCACAAGGTGAGGTTTGTAAGCTCCCTTGAGTCTTATCTTTGTTAATTAAATTCAGTTTGAATCAACTCAAAATTATCCCACAACAAATATAGTCAGAGGCTAAGAGAAAATAAGCTGTTCTCATAAGTTAATTATATAACAGAAATTAACTTATGTTCTGTAAGCTCAGAGCCTGAAATACTTGTTACTTTTTGTTGGTTATTTGAAGGTTGACTACATGTTTGGTAAAATCAAAGTGCTCAAGCAATGCGTCTCCAGAACCTTTTAAGTCTTCAGAGCTGAAAATTGCATTTCAGGAGGAGCAGAAGCTGAAAACTGGGTTTACTGTTCATCAAAAGCAGAATTGGCCTTCAGACGCTGGTACTGTTCATCAGACGCAGAACCGGGCTTCAGACGCACTGTTCAGACGTTGACTGGCGTTGACCTTCAGAAGCTGCCTTCAGACGTTGACTGGCATTGACCTTCAGAAGCTGAACTTCAGAAGCTGTTTTTCAGAATCTGGTTTTTTCTGCATTAATTCTGTGCGTATCTTTTGAAGATTTACTGAAGAATTATCCAGACATTTGTTTTCTAGAAGGCTGATTATTTTGGTGAAGATTGGCTTCGTGTTTATGAATGATTATATTTCAAAGGGATCTTTGCATAATATGATTCAGAAATATATGTTTCCTTTTTGAGCTTTGCAGAATTTCAGAATTGTATTTTGAAGAAGATATGATTCAGAATTATGTGTGCCTGCTGAAGACTATATAAGAGGACATGCTGCTATATTGAAGATGGGAATCAAAGTGTCAAAACAGATTTTATTATAAGAGTCTTTGAGTTTTTGTGTAAGCTTTAGGCTTTGATTGTACACCACTCATCTGAGTTGGTTTAGTTGTTTTGAGTTGTAAATCATTCTAAGCTTTTAAGTACGAATGATATCTTTGATGTATTGAAGAGTGTCTTCATAACTGGGTTGTTTTCAGAGTTGTTAGTAACTGGGTTGTAGTTACTTGGTTAGGAAGTAAGAGGGGGTTCTTATACCTAGGGGTTACTGGGTAGAAATCTTGACTGGTGGAGATTAAGTCAGAAGACTAGGAACAGGGGTTGTGTCTTGAGTCTTAGGATTAATTCCTCATAGTGGAGTTTCTTCCTGGATTGGTATCCTCCAGATGTAGGTGATGTTTGCACCGAACTGGGTTAACAAATAATGTGTGTTCTTTACTTTCTGCACTTTTATTTGCTACTTCTGAACCAGTTTTATTGTGCTCTGTTTTACATTCATCGTGCTCTGTTTCTGTGTTCTGATTCATACCTGCCAGAATTTCAATTGGCATCAGAGCAGGCACCCTGCCTGTTATTGGGTGAGCTCCAGGGAAGACTTTTCTGGCAAGAATGGACAAGGAAGGAGGATATGTTAACAGGCCACCTTTGTTGGATGGGACAAATTATGAATCCTAGAATTCTCGTATGTGTGCATTCCTGAAATCCATAGACAGCAGGACCTGGAAAGCTGTGCTAAAAGGTTGGGATCATCCAGTAGTGTTGGACAAAGATGGAAATAAGACTGAAGCGTTGAAACCAAAGGAAGAATGGACAAAGGCTGAAGATGATCTGGCTCTTGGAAACTCCAAAGCTTTGAATGCACTATTCAATGGAGTGGACAAGAACATGTTCAGACTAATCAAGCAGTGTACCATAGCCAAGGATGCCTGGGAGATACTCAAGACCACTCATGAAGGAACTTCAAAGGTTAAGCTGTCCGGACTTCAATTACTGACCACTAAATTTGAGAATTTGAAGATGATGGAGGATGAGAACATTCAAGACTTCTATATGAATGTCCTACATATGGCAAATTCTTTTGAGTCTCTTGGAGAGAAGATGTCAGATGAGAAGATTGTTAGAAAAATACTCAGGTCACTTCCTAAAAGATTTGACATGAAAGTGACAGCTATTGAGGAAGCTCATGACATCTCCACTATGAAGGTTGAGGAGTTAATTGGATCCTTGCTGAATTTTGAAACAGCTTTCTGTAAACAGACTGAGAAGAAAGGGAAATGAGTAGCTTTTGCAGTCAATTCTGAAGCTGATGATCAACAAGAGTTTGATGAGGATGATGAAGGCTTATCAGAAGCACTTGTGTTGCTGGGGAGACAGTTCAACAAGATTCTGAAACATGTTGACAGGAAATACAAATCCAAAGGACAGAACTTCAGATTCAACAACAATAAACAACAAAGTGATGTGAAGAAGACCAAGGCTGATGAGAAGAGTAATCAAGCTAAGGGTGTTCAGTGCTTTGAGTGTGAAGGTTATGGGCATATCAAGTCAGAGTGTCCTACTTTTCTTAAGAAACAGAAGAAGAGCTTAGCTGTATCATGGTCTGATGAAGACTCAGAAGAAGATATAGAGAGTGAATCTGCTAAGTATGTTGTTGCTCTAACTAGAAGGTACAAGTCTGGTGTGAAGGTTAAGGCCTCAGAAGCTTGTTATAAGTCTGAAACATTTTAAGAGTCTGAGACATTATTAGAGTCTGAAACATTCTCAGAGTCTGAAGTTTCATCTGTGTCTGAAGCCAGAGTTGAAAAATCCTCATATGAAGAACTGGCTGACAATTACAAGAACCTATACATTAGAAGTGTAGAAGTTTGCAAGCAATTAGTGGATGAGAAGAAGACAATCTGTCAACTGGAGGCTGAGAAAGGTGAACTTTTAGTGCAAAATTCAGATCTGAAAGATGAAGTGAGTCAACTGAATTCCCAGCTTGAAAACATGAAAAAGCAGGTCAGAATGATGAATACTGCTACTGATGTGCTGGAGGAGATATTAGAGAACCAGAAACAAGGGAAACAAAGTGGATTAGGATTTGTTGAGCAGACTCTGAACCTCAAACAGAAAAATCCTGCTAAAAGGTTTGTTCTTGTTGCTGAAACTTATGATCCTATGGTAGGCACTTCTAAGATGAAACCTCAAGAACATCCCCAGAATGATATCTGCTGCAAATACGTATGATATAGATTTTGAAACGCAAAAATGGATGAATATCCTTCAAGCTCTGGATGATATATGGAACGAAAATCATCAAGAACCATAGAAGAAGTCATCCTAGAACATGAGACCAGTTTAAGCAGCCCAAATCTGCCATTCGTAAATGTGCCAGAGTTCAACTCATATATGGTTGCTTAAACATCGCTGGATGGAGATGAAGTTTTGATTGCTGGAGTTGGAAGAAAAATCATGTTTATTGACATCTCCAGACTCAAAGTTGTGAAGGCTTCTGGATGTATTTGAAGAATCTGAAGATGCAAAAGACCTTAACACAATAAAACTTAACAACAGAGCTTAGGATTTTATGATAGATCAGACGCTTAGATCAGGACTTAGGATTTAGTTTCTTTTAGGCTTAATTGCATGTTTGGTCCCTTATGTTTATTTTAGGTTTCAAGTTGGTCCCTTTTGTTTTAAACGTTTCAATTTGGTCCCAGCAGTGTGTTTATGAGGTATTCTCGTCGTTTTCCATGCAATTTCAATTTGAATCTGAATGTGAACATAATTGGAGCTCAAATTTTAATAGAAACTCTTACTTTCAGGTGTAAAAAGTCAACTTAAAAGGGACCAACTTATGCTAACGTTGCAAACAAAAGGGACCAACTTGAAAACATTTAAAACAAAAGGGACCAACATGAAACCTAAAATAAACGTTTTGGACCAACTTGAAACGTTTAGAACATAAGGGACCAACTTGAAACCTAAAATAAACGTAAGGGACTAAACATGCAATTAAGCATTTCTTTTATTATTCTAGCTTGTTTTAGTAACTGTTTTATCTAATATATATTGTAAGCTGATCTGAATAGTTTGAATATATTCTTATAATATATTTGAGATGATTTTGTTCAGTTTTGTTTTGTGTTCTTTGCATTCAATTTTTCTTTGCATTTTTAACCTGCATACATTTTTGTTGATGACAAAAGGGAGAGTAGAAATTAAAGTATTTAAACTGAGCCTTAAACAGAAGCTTAAGGAATCTATTAATCTTTTTAATTTATGTTTATATTTTTTTTAAGAATTGAAAATGAAAAAATATTAAGCTTAAATGTTAATATTATCAAAAGTGATGGGATATCAGACTAGTCTTAATCGTAGCTTGCAAACCTCTGTGTGATCAAAGTATGGTGTCTTGATGGGTATCAGATTGGACTTAATCGGAGCTTACAAACCCATGTGTGATCAATCTAATATCTTGTTGATGTTCTGATATGCTTTATCGATTATTTGTTCTGATGCGCTCAAGAGTGACTAAGAATGAATTTAATTAACTGGGAAAAGGACTTAGGGGGAGCTTGCAAACCTCACCTTAATGGACTTATCACAGACTTAGGGGGAGCTTGCAAACCTCATACCCTGAAGTCTAACTGTTAATTAGATTAACAACAATTGTTCAAAATACTTGTGTTTGTCATCATCACAAAGGGGGGATTTTTGGACCAAGAAGTGTCTTGGTGTTACCTGTGTTTTTCGACAAGAGGAATTTGACATAATTACTGAAGTTTGATTGGACACGTGGAAGAAGATGGGATTTTTAGTCTAAAAAGACTTCGGAAGGTATACTTGTTCGCTCGATAGAATCGAGACATCCAGGGCTGGTCGAAACATACATCGACGAAACGAAGAGTTAGTTATGCTTCGGAATGTCTTTTTCGTCGAATCGAAGATTGCAACTGTCGAAGGCACAAGATTTGAATTTCAAATAGGTTGTTTTTCTCTGTTAATTAGCGTTATTAACGGTTAGAAGTGTGGATAGGATTGTACAGATTTTCCTTAGTATAAATAAGAGTTTTCCATGAGGAAAACGGGGTCACAAATCATTATACATAACATTCTATGCACTCGAAGTATCCAAGTCACAGTGAGAAAAGAGTTACGAATCATGTATGATCCTTGTGAACAACCTTTATTTACAATCAATGCAATTTGCTTTCCTTTAAGTTAATTTTCTGCAATTTACTTTCATACTGCAATTCCTTGTCGAAGAGTTCAAGCAACCGAACTTGGAGATTTCTTGCTTCTTATTCTTATTCGAAACACATAAGAATATTCATAAAAACACAAAGATATTTGAATAAACTTGACACACAATGGCCTGAGATTACTGGTTGATCTCATAAGTAATAAACCTATAACCAGCGGTTGTTTACCAAAAACCAGGGTAAACACTTGGACAATTCCTCTAAGGTTTTGATGATAACAAAGTATTGAAGAACAATTGGAATACTAACATATGTTCAATGTGCAGAATCATAGAAAGATCTATCTATTAAGGAAGAACATATGAAGAGCATCAGAAAGAACAAGAGAAGTTAAGAAGACTATGGTAGAAGACCAAAGGAAGGTCAACTAGAAGTCAAGGTCCTTAGAAGACAGGCACCAAACAGATTCTAGAGAGGTAACTCAATAGACTCTGTGATGGTCATCAGACTCAGAAGCAGACACTGCATACTTGGATCACCCTCAGACATGAGTAAGTTATGAGGGACCCAGAATCCACATAGGCTCTGTCCTATTCTGTGAACTGTCACTATCAAGCTTCTGATAGGTGCAATTCTTTTGTCGTCTTCTGTCTACGTGCATAATCAGACAAAAAACATCAAGAACAAAGTAAGCAACGAATAATTCTTCTTTCAGCAAAGGAAAATTCAAAGTGCATTCAACGGGATTATCCATATCAGGCAAATGGCCAACGTTCTTGATCAAAGCTTCTCAACGACTATATTTGCGCTGACACTCTTCTCCAACATCTCTCAAATCCCTGCCTATAAAAGGAGTTGAAGACCACAAAGAAGATTAACAAGACTCTGCTATTTCAAAGTGTCAATACTTTGTCAAAATCAAATAGCGCAAAACACTTAGGATTTTTGTATTCAAGCTTATATCATAGAAATCCTAGAGTTGTAGAAAGTCTGTTCATTTGTTCATATACACCAAACATTGTTAAATCAGGTGTTGAACAAATTATAAGTCTTTAGTTGCAAAGCTAAAGCGTATAAGTCTCTTGGTGAAACCTTGAACAACTAGAAGTCTCTTAGGTGAGTCGTTAGAGCATTGTAAGTCTCTTGCCTGCGTGCTTGAGCACTTATAAGTCTCTTGGAGTAGTCCTTGAGCAAGGAAGTCTTTAGGAGAGTCCTAGAGCAGGAAGTCTTAAGCTGTGTGCTTAAGCAAGAAAGTCTTAAGTTGTGTGCTTAAGCAAGGAAGTCTTAAGTTGTGTGCTTAAGCAAGGAAGTCTTAAGCTGTGTGCATAAGCAAGGAAGTCTTTAGAAAGAGTCCTAGAGCAGGAAGTCTTGAGCAGGTGTACTTGAGCATAGGAAAGTCTCTTGGAGTTGTCCATGAGCAATTGTAATCTAAAGTGATTATAGTGAAATCCCTTTGAAGTATAAGGAGACTGGACTACTCCTGGGTTGTAGGAGGAACCATGATCAAAATTGACTTGTGTCTGCTTTATCTCTCTCTCTCTCTCTCTCTCTCTCTCTCTCTCTCTCGCCATCTCTTTATCTTTGTGTTATATACTATATCCGTTGCAATCAAACTCTGAATCAGAATCTGCATACCACAAATTCTGATCAGCATATAAACACTTAGAAAAAGAAAACTAGGAAAAAGCCAACACAACTCAACCCTCCTTCTTGTGTTTTTCTCACCTTCACTCTGGAGCCCATGCATACAAATACAAACAAACAAATATTTCATCATCACATCTATATACAAACACAATCATATCAACACATTTATAATATACTAAACAACATATTAAATTACTACCTCAAGTAGAGACGTGTATCCGACAATGGAGCCAACCGAAGGGTCTGTACCCTCCGAAAGCTGGGTGTAGACATTATTCTTGGTCCATATTCAATTGTTTTGGTCCAAAATATGACATTGTTCGTAAAATACATAACTTTTATAAAATATATTAAAATTTTATAGTTTTAATATATATAATTTTATAGTTTATATTATATATATATATATATATATAAAATATAGAAAATTTTAGGTAAATATAAAAAGTATAAGTATCGATACACCTTAAAGTCTCGTATCCTTTAGAAATTGAGATCAAATGTAGTTTATATACAAGGCCAAATACCTCTTTTGGTCCTTTAAGTTTGACAAAAATACCGGATTAGTCCTTTAAATTCTTAAGTTTCAAATAGGTCCTTTAAGTTGTTAATTTATTACACTGTTACCCTTTTAAGGACCTATTTGAAACTTAAAAACTTAAAAAAACTTCAAATAGGTGCATTAAATTAACAACTTAAAGGACCTATTTGAAACTTAAAAAACTTAAAGGACTAATCTGGTATTCTTGTCAAACTTAAAGGACAAAAAATGGTATTTGGCCTATATACAATAATCATACTCCTCAACACAATAAGTGCTTTTTATAAAGGACAAAATCGTAAGGGTTCGTTCAACTACCCAAAACGGACAATACAGTTGACATGCTTGATGGTGGATCGAAACAAAAATAATTTGAACTCTATGAGTCAGTGTCCTGACAATGCCACTTCCTTAAAGAATCTATATTATGTTGATTGTGTTCGAAGTGTTTGACAAAATACTTAAATGCTAACAACTTTTTTCATTGTATATATATTCTTTACTGTAGATATGATTGATGATGTTAATGGTGAAGGTTAGGATACACAAGGGAATGTTTTTGGGTACCATACAAAAAGTTTTTTTAGCCATTAGATTAAAAGGAACATTGATCCTTATTATAGTCTCTCTATACTATATCTTTTTCACTTGCCTTCAACCTCTTCACCCACCACATTCCCTTCCCTGCAAGCATGCTGATTACCTGCAGCTAGCAAACAATCTGGTCATCAAATTGTAGCAATGCACATTCAAGAGTCAAACAATAGAAGCTTCTTGGGTTCATTTTGGATCTTTCCCCTCCTAGGAAGTGGGTTTGCCAATCGACTTTCTCTGCCACCTCCTTTGTTGTGCGATCTACCTCTTGACGATAGCAATGCCGCTGAGTTGGAGAGCAATCAGGTTTAGAAAGATTCGTCGTTGATGGGGGTAAACAAAGATTTGCAGATAAAGCTATGGAGATGAAGATAGACATATGTGAACAGGCCTCCTGCCTTTATTACCCGCATCACATTTGATTATGATTGTGCTGTGGGGGTAACTTAATCATCTGAGCTGTCAGATTCATCCTTTTATACCTCTTCAGTACAACCCTCACTATTAGGGTTCTGTCCTCCAACTCCATGCTTACCCTGACTTTGAACATTTGATCTTGTAGTCTTGTGGTGGGTGAAGAGGTTGAAGACAAGTGAAAAATATATAGTATAGAGAGACTATAATAAGGATCAATGTTCCTTTTAATCTAATGGTTAAAAAAACTTTTTGTATGGTACCCAAAAACATTCCCTTGTGTATCCTAACCTTCACCGATGTTGATATGACAAAACTTGATAAAGAGACATTGCATATTTTCATTCGCAGAGAGCAAGTGGAAGACATGCTCGTGGGTGGAGTGCACGATTGGGAGTCTAAAGAGTATATTATCCCAAATTTTCAAATAATTGTGTTATATGAAAATCAAAATACACACTATTTTTTAAATACATACACCTTCAATATTACAACGTTTTACACATACTTCTAATAATGTGTTGTAACATCAATAAATAAAAAAAATGATTTAGTATATCAGCTTAATTGATGTGGCAACACATAATTGAATATATATTTAAAACTTTGCTATAGTGACATTGTATATAAATTAAACTCTTCCTAAAATATTGTTAATTTTCACTTCCTAATAAGATGTAAAACTTTTGAAATGAATGATGGTAATAAAACGAGTCAGAGAAACACTTTTTGTTTTTTTAATATAATTTTGTCCTAGTAAGCATAACTTAATTGCAAAGGATGATGTAATATGCATGAGTTTGATGTTGGAAGTTATTTAACTTAAGGGTTAATTATTACTCCCCCGTTTCTTTTTAAATGTCTTTTTTGCAGAAAAACCTTGTTCCAATTTAAGTGTCACTTTCAAAGTTTAATGCAACATTAAATGTTGTTTTATCAATATTATCCTTAGTTATTTATTGTAGAGAAAGAAATATATGAAACGAGATATTAAATGAATAAAACTATTATAGTAAAATATAAATTATTATATCAAAATTACTGCAACTTTTATAAAAAAAAATTTTGATTAAAAATTAGCATTTCACTTCCGAAATTACTAACCATTTGAGCAGAGAAGTTGAATTGAGTTGAAGCTGAAACTGTGTGATGTCTTAAACTGTTGAAGCAAATCAGTCTTTGATCGTCCGTCATTAACAATGCAAACTCCCGACGATATTCGCAACCTCCCAATCGACATCACTTTTTCTCGTCTCGGAGGTTACATTTTTCCATTTCCGTTTTCAATTTCAATTTCAGTTTCTTCAATTTTGGTTTCTGATTTCGAATTTTGTTATCTTTGAAGAATGGTTGGTCGATCGGAAAAGAGTACCTTCTGATTGGCGAAAGCGCTTTGCGGCAATTAAAGCTCAAATCGCGAAGGAATTTTCTTCCCTTCCTAAGGATTCTGATCCCCTTTTTCAAACCCTAGACCCTGAAGGTTTGTTTGTTTTCCCCTCTTTTTTTTTTTTTTTATGTACTGTGTAGTTCATTTGATTCTGGTATCTGGATTAGTGTGTGTTTGGTTGGTGACAAAATATCATTTCGAATTAATTAATTTTAGAGTTCGTTTGTTATAGATTATAAAAAAAAAGTGATTTTGATACACAATAATTTGGTGTATGTTTGGTTTTGCGGTGATAAAAAATGATTTTAAGTGAATTGATTCTGTAAAATTTTGATTTGGACTGAAAATGAATTGAAGGTAAAGTGATTTGTGTTTGTTTACATTCATTTAAAAGTGAGTTAAACTTGAAATTCGTGTGTAAAAATCAATTCTAGAAATAAAAAACTACAAATCCTAGCTTCATGTAGAATAAATTCTGGAGGCAAAATCAAATCTACTCGAAAGCAACCAGACATGTTATAATCAATTTTGGCTCCTCTAGAAGTCGAACCAAACATACACTTAGATATTATATTTTAGTGATTTTTTAAAAACACAGAAGCTGCATTCTGTTTGTAACCTGAATGGAAATCACATATTTTAAAAAATAAAATCACTTATCAATAAATGATTTTCTCAGAAACTACAAAAAACAGTTTCAAATTTGAAGAAGATTTTAGATTTTTTTTTTAAAAATCTGTAACAAGCAGATGAAAACTTCTATAAGTGATTATTTTGTTTAAAAAAATATATATTTTCATAAAAAAGTCTATAACAGACGAGCTCTTAATTAAAAGTAAGTTGAATGGAAAGTGGGATATGTTTGGATACATATCATTAAAGTGAGTTGAACAATAAAGTTGAGTGTAAAAATCACGTTTGGAGTTAAAAGTCACAAATCCTTGCTTCAAGTTAGAAATAATTTTGGAGCCAAAATCAATTATGCTAAAAAGCATCCATACATGTTAAAAATTAATTCTACACATCTAGAATTGATTTTGGCATCTCCAAAAGTGAAACCAAACATACACTTAATTAAATAGTTATTGAACGCATCATATAAGCAAATGTGTAAATTATTATGAAAATTACAAAGAGAATGTTGTTAAATTGTATTCGTTGAGTGTTGAGTTGTTTTCGTAAGTTATTCTTAGAGTTTATTGATTGTAAGAAATTTTGGTGGGTTAACTTGCTTGCATAAGATAGGATTAAATGTGGCATTGCTTTATCTTTTTTAGGGATTGGTTATTTAGAGGCTAAACAGATATATGATATTCTCTTGAGGTCTACTACGGAAAGTAGGAACATATTTGGTCGTCTTTCAGGTTCTGCGGTGAGAGACTCATACTTTTTCTTAGTGATTCTGGAATCATGTATTATTGTTGTCGTCATTGGCAATATTGTTTGGGTAGGGTGCTTGGGAAGCAATTGTGAAATCTTTTGAGAAGGATCATGTTTTCCTTGGTGAGGCTGCACTTATTATCACTCAAAATGTGAACTACGAAATGTAAGTAATGTGATCTTTTTGGTTTTCGTTACTTTTTGTGAATAAAAAGATGTGTGAGAGAGTATTGTTCTGTTTCTTTTCATTTTTATTTTAGTTTCTCACTGTGCTGTTTGTTTCTATTATGAAGTCCTTATCAGAGGAAACAGGTGCAGAAGATTCAACAGCAGCTAGCAGAACTCGATCGCAAGGAGGCTGATATAAAAAGAAGTGCTGCACTCTCGGCAGCCAAATACGTTGAAGCTTGTCAGGAGCTTGGCCTACAGGTTGGGATTTAGACGGTGTGTTTATTTTCTGTTAAATGGAGATTGTGTTTGATTATATTGTTCTGCAGGGACATAATGTCAGAGTAGAACTTTTGGAGACAGCAAAATCACTTCCAAGCACGTTTAGCAGGATCTTGGATGTTGTAAACAGTGACAACATTTCACAGGCGATCGAATATTATTGCAATTTTGTCAGAGATGCTCACACTGAAAAGGATGTAAGGCAGAACTGTAAATATTGTTAATTTTATTGACTTTGTTAATACCTGATGCATTGTTCCTGCAACTCTCTTGAATTATCTGTATAGAAGGATGGGCTTAGAGTTGACATGTTGTTTGAATAAATTAATTAGGATTGGTATAATGATTGCAGAGATCTTCGGAAGCTGTACTGCAAAACTTGAGGAACATGTGTGAAAATCCTCCATCTTTAAATGTTGCTGTTGACTCTGAGGCTATTAATATTGGCATTGTTCACTCAAGTAACAAGGAATCAAATCCTTCAGAAAGCAATGTGGAAATTGCTGCTCCTGACATTGACTGGGATATTTCAGTGGAAAGTTCACAAATTGATTGGGACATTGGAACTGTAGAAGAAACCGAGGATACCGGTAATGGCTTGGGTCCATATGAAATCATTAATGCCTCTGAGGCCATTCAGACTTCTTCATCAACTGAGGATGTCGGATGTGATCCAACAATATCAAACGAAGAATTAGGCTCACATGCAGATATATGCTGGGACATTAGTGTTGAGTCTGCTCATGTTGATGTGATTGACGATGTGAATGCATCAAATGCAGTACTGGACAATCAGTCTTCTCTTCCAGATGCCTTATCTCAGTTGACAGAGAACAAGGAAGGAAGGAGCCAGCTTTTAGACACAGAGTACAGAAATAAGATTCTCGATGATCTATACGAGGTATATAATAGTTTTGCTTACCTCGTATTCTGCCAAGTTCTTGGTTTCGCTCATTTAATTTCCTATACCCTTGGACAGGCAGAAAGAAACATAAATCTTGCAAGTTTTGTTAAAATTTATTTGATTCTTTTGCTAATAAAGAGTTTCCCACCCTCGATAAACATATGAGTGAGATCCCATTCTTCTATGTCCATACTAAATCTTAATTTTTGTATGGAATTTTTATGTCATCAGATTAAATCATTCTTAAATCAACGGTTAGCTGAATTGAAGAACGAGGAAACTTTGTCGCTACAAAATCAAGTACAGGCGGTTTCTCCCTTTGTACTACAGCAGTATGCCGCTGATACTATAGAAACAATGCAAAGTGATATTTCTTTGGCAATTTCATTGCTGACAAATAGGAAGACAAGGGATCTGATTATGATTCTCAACTCCAAAAGGTATTACTTGATATTTAATAACTAAGATTTTGTGCTTATAAGAAGCTCATTAACCGAAAAGAATCCAGCTGTGTCAGATTTTATATATATTCTTTGCGTTAATGGAGTATGGTTTTTGTCCAAATTTCAGATTTCTGGACAGACTAGTAAACTCTTTGGAGGAAAAGAAACATCATGAAGTCAAGTTGAAAGATGGATTGAAGGACTTGGCTACTAAGCGCATGGAACTACAGAATTCGTTATCTTCATTGTGGCCAAAACAAGTGAGTTCTACTTGTGTTTTCTCGTCCAATGTTAGGGGACAGTATTCAACTAATGTCATGTATTATAGTCTGATTTAAGATCTCAAAGTTGTTGGACAAATCCTTGTCTCTCTTCCTTACATTCTTTGTTCGGTTTTTCATTTTATTTTTCTAGCAGAAGAATTGACGTTTTAGCCCTACACCTCTCTAAATTATTATAGATACTACACTTTATCGTGGAAAAAGAAGTGAAAATTGATTTCTGCCTTCGAATTTTATAAACCATACCAAACCTCAAGTTTGACTAGTTGAACCGTAAACCAGTCAGGTGTTCGATTCATTTAGCCCAAAATCCCAGCCAATCTCAAAATTAGTTTCAACTGGTAAAGAACTGGTCGTCTAGTTTAAAACCGGTGGTGAGAAGTGGTTTGAACCACAAAGTTTATTATTTTTAAATTGAAAACTATATATCATTTAGACAAATAAAGGTTCAATGACAAGCTACAAAGATTTATAGATTTTTATTAGTCATATTTGATGTACTTAAATTTTTGTTTTGAATATAATTTATTTTAATTTCTTGATATTTTAATTTACTACTTAATATATTATATAATATTAAAAAGTATATTTTTTTAGTGTATATATTTAATTAATTTTTTTGGGCGAAGTGTATATATTTAATTATCAGTAGACTACAGTTCAACCGTTCAACCATATTGAACCTCAAGCTTCAGTACCTTCACCGGCTCAATTACCAATTTGGTGTTTAAAACATTGATTTTGCTGTTGATTCACATGAAGTTATCTGTTTGTGGTTTTCTTTCTGTGAGTGAGATTAATTTTCTTAAAAAAAATAGAACAAATGAGTGTATATAACATGCTTGAGAGTTGGAAGGTCACAAAGATATATCAATAACAGGATAGGGTGGACATCACTTTCATCCCACAGAGTAGTTCTCACTCACAGCATCATTGATTTACTCAAATTTCTTTGTTGAAAAAATTATGATATGGTGTTTTAGTAGAACCTAACCATGTGATTTATTTTCAATTTTTTGTTTCTTGTATGCTTCGTTTATGATATAGAAATCAATATATTGCTTCAGTCTTACTACTTCTTGACTTATATTAAGAAGCAATGCAAACTATAACCCCCTTTATCTCTATTTCTCTTGTTCTTAAATCTCTGCTACCAAGCAGAAAAAAAAGCTCTGTTCCATTCCATATGCATCGGTTGACAACTAATCTTTTAATGCTATTGCCTCCTTTTGGCCCTTTCACTGGCTTCTGTTCTTATACAAGAGACAAACTAAGTTTTGAGTGAATTGCAGGATGCGGCTGTGGCAAAAACAAAGGAACTGAAAAAACTGTGTGAGAGTACACTTTCATCCATGTTTGATGGAAGGCCGGTTAATATAATTGGGGAGATCAACACTCTGTTGACCAGTGGTCTTGGAGCATGATGAAAATCTGATTGAATAAGAGAAACTTCCTCTGATAGTGATGAAGCCTTTAGGTGGATAATGACTACAGCTAAAATACTGAATAAATTTTTAGGGTAGAGACTTTACTTTTCTTTTTGTTCTTATTTTCACATTACCTGTTTTTTTTTTAATTAGACAGAACTTGTACTTTTTTTTTGTTGGACTCAAGACAGAACTTATACAATGCAAATTTGGACCGACGTGTTATAAATGAAGTAACTTGTGGTACTTGGTAATTTGAAACTGTTTTCTTCGTTGATCTTACAAGAAGATATTGGATGCATTATTTTTGCTCTGATATTATTAGTATTAGTATTTTTTTAATTTCTAAGACATCCTCGTGACAAGGTTATGCAACACATTTACTTGGAGTTTTTTTAATGATTAGCAATTGAACTCGATTCTGGGGTTTACAAGATACGCACCAATTAGTAAGAAGGCATCACTTCCACGTGAAAGCCTTGAAATGGCTCTTATGAGACCCAGTGCAATTAGTGCAATAAAAGAGTATATTATGGGTAATTTTAGAAAACACAACAACCAGATCTCACTAGTTCTTAATACTTTAAAAAATATGATCTATCATGTGAAAACGTCGAAAATGTTTTACGTAACAGCGATGCTAAATAGTACGACGTGTTTAGTTCTGGATAAACTATGCTAGGTTCCATTGGAGGCCACCATCGAGGATAGGTGGGGGCGTAGCCCCATATTTGTGAGTTATATCCCTTCTTTTATTACCGTTTGTAAAATGACACAGTGGAAATTCCACCTTAACCATTGCAAACGAAAGACATTCAATATGTTGTGTGAAAAATCATGTTATTGAATATTACTCAAATTAGTATGCAAACTCCATATCAACTGTCCAAAAATAACACCGACTTTGTACAGTATGAACCTTTTCAGAGGTGAAATTCAATCTAATTTATGCAGTAACATTTTACAAACGAATATTTTGTACTTCATGAGAGGATAAAGAAAAGAATAGAGATCAACTAACATTCCTAATGCGTCAATGTCAACCAGTTTGCAGAGTACATAACTTCTGTATGACTGTGTGAGTAGTACATCAAACAGATACATAGCTCAATGATGGTGAAGGCATAAAGCGGGAGGTGGTTGTACGAAAAGATCTCTCCAGTGGGTCAAGTTCAGTTCCATCTGCTACACCACCAACACTCTTTGACACATTGAGCCTTTGCATAAAAGATACAAGAGAGTCCACAATTTCAGACATTGGAGGTCTGAATTCCTTTACAGGCTGTGTCAAAGGTACAATTCATTGCAAACCAAAGCAAAGGGGTGAGTAGATTCATTTTGAAAGTACCAGAATAGAAAGCAAAAGATAATCATTATTAGATTCATTTTTCAGTCCCTATTTAAGAGCTAATATGATAATACCTGAGTGCATAGAGAAATGATATCAGCATAACGAGAAAGCGCTTTAGATGAGAATGTTCTTTTAATTGCCGGATCCACCATCTGGTCCAAACTCTCGTTATCATGAAGCTTTGATGAAGCCCATTTTGCTAGATACTGGTCTTCCTTTCTCATAAAACTGTGTTGCAAGAGGAACATAGTCCATAATTTGAAAATCCTGGTAGAGGAAACATATGAAATTGCAGCATGATGGATTAAAGTCATACCTTTCGAAAGGTTTTCTTCCTGATAACAGCTCCAAAAGCAACACCCCAAAGGCAAAGACGTCACTCTTTGTGCTGCTAGCTCCCGGTTGGCCATGCTCAGGTGAATCGTACCCAGAGTCTCTAATAGCAATCTCAGAAGCCTATTTTTAACAGACCATAAGTCAATGAACCTATCTCCATTGTATAGCCAGATTATCATTATAACCGTTATGATTCATTTTGCAACTGTTAATATATAATTAGTCATTAGTCTGGGAACTTATATTCTTTTCACTGAAGATATCTCAGAAGCAGTCTTAAATAAAGGTCCGCAAATGTGATCTGGGCCTCAACATAACAGTTTTTGATTTTTCAGAAACTGCAATGTGACTGCGATTGAAGTTGCACGGATCACATTTGACCATGATGTCTAAGACCACAAAGTAACCGTTACCACAACTGCTATTTAAAATCATGCTCAGAAGCAGATTTCAGCTAGACTTGGTGCAATTTAAGTAACGAGCAATCAATCAATGTTAGGTATAATTGAAGCTTATTCTTGCAAACTTACCCGAAGCTTGGCTGTAGTGTTGGTCAGTGGTTTTAAAATAGCCAAGCCACAGTCAGAAACACGAGGCATCAGATTTTCATCCAGTAGAATATTGGCAGCTTTCAAGTTGCCATGAGTGACAGGAGGGGAGAACGTGGAGTGCAGATAGCTGTAAATATTTGAGTATGTCACGTTTAAGAGTTGAGACAGGATACAAATTTAAGTAACAAAGTGGAACTTACTCTATAGCTTGTGCAACACCTAGAGCAATTCGTAGACGAAGGCCCCAAGATAAAGGTTTGAATGCTGCACTGTGTAAAGCATCATCTAGAGTTAAATTTCTGACATAGTCATAGACAAGAAGATGTTGCCCATGCTCCAAACAGTAACCTTTAAGTGCAACAATGTTGGGATGCTTCAGACGGGAAGCGGTACAGACCACATCTAAGAACTTTTCCTCTTCACTGAAAGACAAGCCTGCCATTTGGATGGTCTTCACAGCCAAAACCTTTAAAAAAGAAGAAGAAATAAGTTGTAAACTGAAAGCATTATTTTGAAATCTGAATTTGCTTTACTGTTTATAAAGTACTACCTTGTTATCTGGTAACTCAGCTCTGTAAACAGGGCCAAGAGAGCCTACTCCTAGAAGGTTGTCTTCATTGAAGTTGTTAGTAACCAACTGAACCTCAGCTACTGTGTAAACCTTTGTCCTTCCGGTGTATTTGTCTCTTTCATAAAAACTTCTTCTTGTTGTTTCCCCCATTCTTTTATGGTTCTGGGAAGGCAATCGCCTTGGATCTAAAAGGGATGCAGCATTGAAAGGTGGGATTTGCAGGCTATCATCTTGTGCCGTAGAAAAACTTCTTGTTGTTTCTATCACCATGAAAAATGAAGAGGGGAAGAAAGCATGAATTAACAGAACAAGTAAATGTAATGGTCTACCGACATATGTAACATGAAGAAATCGGTTGAAATTGACATGTATATGAAACTCTTGTTCTAGCGACATTTGGTAATTTTAATGTTAAATCTGTATATGAAGTGACCAAAGAATTTTGACTTCATTTTAATTTTACTAGATGATTCAATCATTGGTTTTTTGTTTTGACTAAAATTATCTCACCTTTGGCTGCACTGATTGGATGTGAAGGAAATGGACTATGGTGGTTGCTTACGAAGACGAAGCTCTTTTGTCTCTCTTTGTGAATTTTATTTAAACGGATCGCAACGAAGAGCGCCAATCCTGTTACCAATAGTGTTCCCCCACCAACCATAAAAGCTATTCCTCCTGGACCAATTCGTTTCTTCCTCTGTTTTCTTGCATTAGGAGGAGCAAAATTCTCGATGGCATTTGCCTGGGTTGTGGGTGGGCGACTGATATTGTGTTCAAGTGGTACACCGTCCAAAGGAAATCCCCAAGGAGGAGAGCCGTCCACTGCATGGAACATATTGCTTCCAATCCTAATGAAAAGTAAATAGTATATTTTTATTTGTTCATTATTTCATATCCAACAAAGAAATTGCAGGTGATCAAGACTACTAACCATAGGTTTGGAATGGACTGAAAATGTTGTGGGAGAATGCCACTAAATAGATTTTCTTGAATGTTCCTGGCAACAAAAAAAAACAAACTAGCAAATAATGGTAGTGTAAACGTGAGAAATGTGTAGAGATAACCTACAAATCAATGAGTGGAAGCTCAGCCAGGTATGTGACTGATCCAGTAAATCTGTTATGCTGCAGGAACCTACAAATAAGTACCACATTACAAATAAAATCAACATGACCCTTAATGTAGTAAAGTCCTTTCTCAGTATAAGACGAAATGAAAATCAAGTAAAGGAAACTGGATGAGGGGCGTATGAAAGAAGAAACTTACAGTCTATCAAGGTTTATTAAGGAACCAAATGAACTTGGCAGATCCCCAGTGAAATTATTATAAGAAAGGTCCCTGATGAAAAGAATAAATTATCCTATGTGAGTTGAAAGACTAAGATCTGTAAACAACAGTAATTGAACATCTAAACTTTGATGCTTCACTTTTCATGACTCCATCTAATTTCATTATGCAGTCTAATCAGAGTGCTTCTCACAAGCTGACAGAACATTTCTTATCCAAAACAGCATCCTTTAATGGCTTCTCAATTATAAACTATCCCATGCATTTCCGTCAAAAAGTGACGATTATGTGGGCTATTCTATCTGGCTTTTGGTATGTTTTATTTATATCTAGCATAATATGTTAAGGTACTACTTTTTCCATTGTGACTTATTAAAAAGGTTTAGACTGGCTTCATCTTTTGCACTAAACGATCCAGAAAATTCAACTAATATTGCACAGAAAAACAATTCTGTGGAAATGGTTTGGGTTAAATACCTAAAATTTCTTCCTCAATGAAATTCAAAAGTAAAAGACTCGAGTGAAGAATACATACATTTCTTTGAGATTATCTAAGCCTGTGAACACATTGCCAATTGGTCCATATAAGAAATTGTGGCTTAAATTCCTGCTAGACAAAAGTGTTGATTTCAGAGCCATTTTTAAATCTCAAATATATCATACTAAAAAGAGTCCAGAAAATGTGAAGCAACATGTCATCAATGATTGGTAAAAGGTATCCCCATCAGAAGTGTAACTCCTCTATCAAGCCTAAGCTAAAATCAATATATGAAGGTAACTCACAGATGCCTTAATTTTTTCATGTTTGATAATGAATGTGGGATATTTTCGCTGAAATAGTTGCAAGCCATGTTTCTGCCATAAAGAAGGAGCATCAGAAAAATTCACAGATATAGATACAGGTATAAATCAAAATCATCAGAATAGTAGGCTTACATATGTGTGGCATTGGGGGGTAAACCGTATGGAATTTCACCCATTATGCTGTTGGAACTGACATCACTAAAAAGACCAGAATATGGAAAGTAAGTGAACCATATCCGGACAATATACTAAACAAACCATCCTGTTAATAGCTTCAAAGAAAAAATAACTTACAATATCTTCAAATTTTGCAGATTATACAGTGCGGCTCCAAGAGATCCGGTGAGGTTCAATCCTTGAATTTTGCTGCAGGAGTACAGAGAGAGCAAGTATAAAATTTATTAGTTGCATTATGATATGAAATAACAGGAGATATTATCATTAGAGCGGGCATTTATGCTGTCAAAATCGCAATGCGACCACAATTGAGGCTGCATCGACCACATTTGACTGCAATTTTGTGCAATATCAAAGACTACGATGCAACAACAACTGTTACCGCAACCACTATTTAAAATCCTGATTATCAAATAGAATAGGTGCAATCATTACAGGTGTATAACTGAGGACCCAAAACAAGCTACTCCTGTCCAAGACTCCTCACAAGGATCAGCACCATTCCATCCTTGCAGCCCTTGTGGGTTGTTTAAGGTCCTGTACATATCCTTGAGAGCTGTGACTGTTTATAAAAAAAATACAACAAGTATATAGTGTTAGTGAGATACTGGAAAGGTTATATATACTCCAAGTGTAACTTTTTGTTTTTCTCATTTTTCAATCTAACCCTTTCACAAATACATGAATTTTCTAATTCTGTCACATATTCAAGTTAGCATTAAAAAAGTAATGTTCTACTTCACTGGACCCTAGTTATATAGAAATTCTGACAAAACCAACAACTGAGTGTAGCTTTTATCACCATGGTTGTAAATAAAGATCAACGACCGCAATTTAAGCTGCGACATAACGATTTTTGACGTTGCTGAAACAACAATGCGGCTGCGACTATTATCGGTCGCATTTGAACACGATTATCGGCATTATCAAAGACTACGACTTCAGCGCAATGCTACAACTGCAAACGTGATTTTAAACCCTACTCATAACCGAATATGCATATACGAGTAGAATCAATTCAAATGCATAGGTTTTCTTGCCTACACAATATCATGTAGAATCTTAATATCATAACATAATTTTCTTCAATATTATCTTGAAAGCGAATTCGATTCAAAGAGAACAAAAAAGCAGTTCTAAACGCAAAGGTATATACATAATCAATTTTTCAAACATTTATTATTAAAGAAAAGATGAAAGAGTTACCATCAAGTGGATCAGTGAATGCGAAGCTCTGAGAAATCAAAGTTACGAAGAACACAGCGAAGAAGACGAGATTCACGCAAACCATTTTCTTCTTTATACTGATTCGAACTCTGGATTTATGAAACTGAATCGAATAGAATCGATGAAGAAGAAGAAGAAGAAGAAGAGAAAAACGAATTCAAGAGATTACAATGAGAAATGTAATCTTTATGAAGCTCTCTCTGTGAGTGAAGTTTGTGTTCTTTTTTTCTTGAACTGTTTCAGTGTAAAATGAAGTTTAATTCGTTATGGTTAGTTTCTTTTGGCGCGCGCGCTATGTCTAACGGTTTATTAAGGGCGGTAATCACATGCACTTGCTTCTATACAGTAACACCTGCTCCCGAATACCCTTTTTCTTTTGTAAATAAATAGTACATGGCATTGATTTATTTTTCCCACTTTGACCTTTCATGGTTCCAACCTTACAGGAAATTATTGAATAAATAGTTTCTTTTGGGTTTCTTTTAATTTAATATTAAGGGTGTTTTAGGAATTTCATAATTTAGACCATCTTTTTTTTTGAAAAAAGTTATTAAACTGAAAAACTGTGACGTGTTTTTAAAATAGGAAAAAACTTAGGTACAATTCCTTAACTAAATTCACCATGATTTTCATAAATCCTTAATTTTCTCAAAGTTTGTTATATCCAAAAAATATGTATTTTTAGTTAAGAACCATACCTAAGTTTTGTCCTTTAAAATAAAAAAATAATAACGTGGCACTACAAGTCACTTAGTAACAGCAAGCAAAAACCTTGACAAAAAAAGTTAGAGGGATTGAAAAGTGTGATTATTTTATAAGGACTAAAAACGAAAAACGAAACTGAAGATATTTATGCAGACCAATAACTTTAATTAACAAAAAAAACATAAGCTCCTAATATACCTTTCAAAGTTCAAACTCAAACTTGTAAGCCTATGAAGCCACTAACTTATTCAATTATAACTATTTTTTTTTTTAAGAATTATAACTATGTTAGCTTCCTCTAAAAAAACTATATTAATTCTTCTTTTTTTTTGGTATAAAACTATATTATTAATTCTGTTCTTATCAGTTGAAAACTATATTAATTCGGTAAAGCGTATTAAATTTTTTGAAAGAAATTAAATGTAGTTAATACCACATCTCTCCTTTTAAGTATATAAGGACTACATCTTGAAAAAATTGTCTAAGGCCTTGTTTCAAAATTTTAATCGCATAAATGATCTCGCTTAAGTGTGCACATATGATTTAGCTTTCATATTATAAGCTCATTTCTCTTGGATTGCGTTAAAACAAGCGGAAAAAAATGTTATCAACGACAATTACACTTTGATAGTACCCTATTCGTTGAATGTTGTTCGGACCATAAAATCTATTCATTTATGAAATGTTATACAATTGAAGTGATCAATTTAATTCATTTCAATCGTTCATCAAAGGGAATAATTCATAATCTTCACTAGTATGCACCACTTTTTCTTGGAGAAGATAAGTAAATATAAGCTTTGCTCTCTTTATGTCATACCCCAATTTTTGACCTAAAATTTATTTTTTTACTCGTCTTTTTAGTTCGGAATTTTTCGTCGTCTCAGACGAAATTTCGACAGAGAGGTATTTTAAAATACCTCATTTTTTTGTTTCGGTCGGGTCCGTCTTTTTGCTTTTATTATTATTTTTTATTTTTATCTTTATTCTTTTAAATGTTTTTTTATTTCATTTAACATCTTTATTATTATCTTTTTTTATTTATTTTATTAGTTTCCTTTTTAATTTTTTTGTCTCTAAATTGATGGAGGAGACTTTTTGCTCAGACTTAATTTGTTTTTAATTTGACATTTAAATTGGTGGAGGAGACTTTTTGATGCAGACTTAATTTGCTTTTTTAATTTGACATTTAAATTGTTATTTATTGATTATTATGGCCACTTATTTTGTCAACTTGTGTTTTATTGAGCATTAGTGGTAGCAATTAGGTTTTTAAAAGGGGATTGAGTCAGAACAACAAGGGGGGGAGCATTCCATCAGAAGCAAAAAAAACGCAAAACAATCTCCAGATGCCCTCTCCCTCAAGTACCCACTACCGTACACAACCTTCCCTCACTCACTCGCACGGCCACTCCTAAGCCACGCCTCCACCACTTCTCCCAATCCTCACGCCAACCCTTTCCCTCATCCCAATCCAACACAACAACAACATCAATCCAAAACACATGCATATCCCCTCCCTAATCACAACACAACCACAACACACTCCCTTTCCACCACCCTAACACTACACGGCCTCTTCCCTCTACCACAGCCACACAAACCATTCATCTCAACCTCCCAAACCCACACAAAAATCATTAACAGCCACTCACCAAACCCACACGAAAATTACTAATAGCCACACACAAATAACCATTAAAACCAAGCCACCCCAAAACTAACCCAAACCCATTATTTTTTTCCTTCTCACGCACAAATCCAGCAACAATCAAAAAGGAGGAAAAATCAAAACCACAATCAAAAGATAAACCAAAATCGTGAGATCAAAATCCCAAATAAAGCCAACACCAAAACAGTGCCTCTCCTCTCCCAAATACCACCCACTCACGCGGCCACAAATCACCTTCCTACCCCAAACCGAATCAAAACACGGTACGACAACCCAACCCTTTTTTTTTCCTCATTTCTTGCCATGCCAATTTCTCCTTCAGACAACCAAGCCAAGTGGATGAGAGGAAGAGAGGAGAAAGAGAGAAAGTAGAGAGAGAAAGGTTTTAGAAAAATGAATAAAAAACCGTTTTTTAACTTATGTATAAAGCTTGAACCGGTTCGGTTCTCTTGAACCGAACCGGTCTGTTTGTTTCTCTCCCAGCCCAATGGGTTTAGCTAAGCCCAGCATCTTTCCTTCTCCCTCTTTCTCTGATTGCTGCTTGCGCACCCTCCCATCTGCTTCTGCACCCCCTTGTTTCTCTATTTTATTTTCTTTTATTTGCTTTCCTTTTATTTCTTTCCTTTCATTTTATTTTTAGTTTTATTGGTATTCTCATGCATTTTATTGCCTTTAATTTTTTAACACGTCATGCATTTTTTTTTTATTTTTTATTTTCCTTTTATTTTGTGCATTTTCATTTTAGTTTTATTTTTAGCATATTTGTTTTCATGCATTTGCAATTTAGTTTTTTTTCTTGTTTATCATTTTGTCATTTTTATTCCATTTTATTAGAATGTATTTAGGTACCATGTAAATATAAATGAGAATTTGCACCGACACCACACTTTATTTATTCCGCTTTATGTTTTCCTTTTTATTATTTATTCATCTTGCTTTACAAAAAAATCAAAAAAATATTAGGTTAGTTTCAAAGGGATTTCGTGGTGATCCAACGTCACCACGAAAATTCCTCGCCTTTAACTTTTATTACGTTTAGTCTTAGTTAATTAAAAACAAAAAATAACAAAAACATGCAAATATCAAAAAAATCACAAAAAAAATCTTTTCTTAATAAACCTTGATTTTCCATCAAGTGTCCGTTTTTTCTCTTTTATTTTCTTTAAAAATCATTAATCCACTTTAACTACACTTTAATCCTTTTAAAATAAAAAACACCAACCAATCTCCTTTCGCCACTTGGCTTTTATTTTTAAAACTTTTTTTAAACTAATAAAAAACACCAAACAAATCAAACGTCATTTTTACCCCGAACTACGAGGTTTTGATCCCTCACGGGTACGTAGGCAGAGGACCATGTCCTTCCAAATCATAAAAAATACAAAAAAAAACATTTTTATTTTTCCTCACTAATCTAATTCATTCTTTTCTTTCTTTTAAATAATAAGCAAGTTATAGCCCAAAATAAATAAATAAAATCAAGAGGTTCTCGTAGAGTACTACGAACGTTTAGGGTGCTAACACCTTCCCTAAACGTAACTAACCCCCGAACCCTAATCTTTAAAATTGTGGTAATTTAGAACTTTTTTCCACTTTTCATTTTAAAAAATTAAAAGTTCAGTCGTGAATTAAAATCAGTGGGTCAACGCTAAACAATAGCTTGATCTCCGAAAATCACCGCGACAGAAATGGCGACTTCACTGGGGATTCCCTAAGAGGGTTGAGCCTAACTTGAATTTATTTAATTATTTTGTGTTATAACTTGCTTAAAAAAAATAATAATGATAAGGTTGTAAATATATGCCTATGTGTTTTTTTTTCCTTTTACGTGAGTGGTGAGATAAGTCCTACACCCGGACTTGAGGGAAACATAAGATAGGATGGTGGTATAATCAAAGTGGCTTTCCGAGGGTAAATTTCGGATGTGACACATGTGATAACCCCACTCAATGGAGGAATCTTGGAAGTATTATTATGTTGGCATGAGTAAGTCATGTTTGGCATTGATATTTTCAAGTGACCTATGAAGTTGAGGACCTTTAGTTACCTTTAACCCATCTTGGCCTTTAGGACGTAGTGCGGTGGCTAACCAAGAGTAATCTTGAATTAGTTGATACGCGATACTACACTCAAACGAGACTTTCTTACAAATATTATTGGATCGGGAGTCAATCTCGTAACCCGACGATATTTGGAAGGGGTTGAGGACTTTGGGAACTTGGTAGAACCCGTGATACAGGTACATGTGAAACCATAGTCCTTACCAAATGGCGTGTTTACCCTTGACTCCTACCTTATGGACTTAAACCTCACCATGTTTTCTCCGCTCTTTAGCATAATCATGCATACATGCATCCATGCATAAACTCATTTTTTTTTCATCCAATTACCGAAGGACTTAAACAAGTTTTTTAAACATCATAGAGGAGCACTAGGAAGTACACCTTCAAGAGCCCTGATTTGTCGAATTTAAGGAAGCTAGGAGTCTTTAGTTTTTTTAAAAATCTAGCTTCCCCTAAAGGACTTTTGAATTGGTCCCTTGGCTTGGTTTCTAAAAAAAAGAACTATTTTGTAATGCCTTGATGCTCAAATGAAATATTCAAACCATGATGTTTACAATTACTTCAACCAAGTCCTTCGATAACAAATCTTTCTTCTTTTTTGCATAAGCATAATCATGCATCATATCGCATTCATAGTTTCTCAAAGCCGAGTCTCACATTTTGTCTTTCCAAAGGTCCATCTGCCTAGTCCAAGAAAGTGGTCCGACGCATACCTTACAAACCTACTCGCACCTACAACACTTGTGCAAACATAAGAGAGAAAATGGGTGTGGTCGTGCAAACACAAGGAAGGATTTGCCGCAATTGGGTCGCTGTTGACATTCCATCAGTTAGTCATGGGTCCAAGTAATGTGTTTTCGTTGTCTTGTCTTTTCAAAAATCCTTTCGTTTCGCCCGATACGAAAGTGAAATCATGTAGGGCTCTACTTTTGTCTTCAAGTTACCACTATCAATGAAAAATTGTCGTTTCTTTCGCGACTTTTATTTTTATTTTTACTGCTTTTTCTGGAAAAATGGTAACACAAAAAACCCAAAAAAAATATTTTATTTTAAATCAATTTCAAAAGGTCTGCATTTTTCACTCATTTTCTAAAATCAATCATCAATCATATGTAGACCGAAACATCAATAAGCCCGTTGAACACTGTAACCCTATGCTCTCTCCCGACTTTGAGTTCCCTGTTTACGAAGCCGAAGAGGAGGAGGATGAAGGGATTCCCGTAAAGGTACATCAGTTATTAGTATGACATGAAAGCCATTCAGCCTCATGAAGAAGCACTCGAAATGATTAACTTAGGTTCCGAAGAACTGCCATTACAATATTCCTGTTCAAATCCCAGATGAGTGGTGCCATCGAAGCTGCAAAAGAAAAAAAAACAAAAACAAAAAAACAACAAACAAAAGCAAAAAAACAAAAAAACAACAAACAAAAGCAAAAAACAAAGAAAGAAAATACATCGAAAAGATGGTGCAGAAGATGGTAACCACTTACAAGGACTTGCATGGGATGTTATCGTATGCTTTACCTGGATATCGTACTTCAGTGTGTACCTCAACAGGGGCAACCCCCTCTTCTTTAGTGTATGGCATAGAAGCAGTACTCCCTGTGGAGATTGAGATTCCATCAATGAGAGTTTTAATGGAACCCAAGTTATCAGAGGCTGAATGATGTCAAAACAAATATGATCAGTTCAAACTTGACTGAAGAGAAACGCATGAATGCTTTGTGTCACGGGCAGTTCCCGTGTGTTCCAAGAAGAAGGTCTTGTGCTCAAAAAGATTTTATCATTTCAACCGGACTCCAGGGGCAAATGGACGCCTAATTATGAAGGCCCATATGTCGTCAAAAGAGCATTCTCCGGTGGTGCAATGACTCTTACAACTATGGATGGTGATGAGCTTCCCCGTCCTGTGAACGCCGATGCAGTCAAGAAATACTTTGTCTAAAAAATAAAAGAACAGCTCGGTAAGTCGAAAACCTGTAAGGGCGGCTTAGGCAAAAATGAGCGTCTCGGTGGACTGAAAACCCGAAAGGGCGGTCCAGGCAAAAATTAGAGACATGAAACAGAAAATAATCATCCTGATAGATCGAAAACCCGAAAGGGCGGTCTATGCAAAAATTAAGGATCAAAAGACAAAGTAACTGTATCAAGTTGGCCATGACTCACTTGGGGCACATTAGCGGTCAAAGAGACTCTGAATCTGAAGCATCTAAACGGTGGAATTCAAAGTTGTTAGGGAGAATAACGGTTATTGTGTTCGTACCTTCCCCTTATATTTACCATTTTCCAAACTTTTGAGAGATCCGTGGGGCAACGCCATTGGCGGGCCACCACTCTGTTAAAATGAATTTGAGCCTATGCCTTTTATTTGGAATTCTCATTTATTCGGTTTATAAAATTTCTTCTATTTTTGATGGTAGTGCTTGAAGTAAATTTTTTTTTTCAAAAGCATAAATCTTTTATATATTTTTTTTGGAAAGCATAAACAACAAATACATTTTCTCTGAACTCATGAATAAGTGAAGTGTGCGTCAACAGTTATCCTGAGAACGGACAAACTCTGCAGGTTAAAGATGGTCAATTGCTTGAAAAAAAGAAAGAAGGAAAAAGAAAAGAGCTCGGTAAGTCGAAAACCTGTAAGGGCGGCTTAGGCAAAAATGAGCGTCCCGGTGGATCGAAAACCTGAAAAGGCGGTCCAGGCAAAAATTAGGGGCATACAAAAAGAATATATTCCCGGTGGACTGAAAACCCGAAAGGGCGGTCTAGGCAAAAGTTAGGGATTCAAAAAAGGAAAAAGAACAAAAAGCATGACCACAGAAACACCAGTTCTTCTACCAGGTCTTTGGATTAGCACGATTCCCCCAGGAAGTGTTTGCTCCCCACCGGTTGTTGCATACATCGGGCTTTACCCCGTCAATGTCTTGATATGCCCCAATGGCATCATCCCCAATGAAGATTGCTGAGTGTTTGTACTGCGTCGTCGGTCCACTTTCCATCTTACCTGTCCAGTCTTGTTTCATCAAGTCCATCAGTTATACTATCCCACATGTCAATCCTCCATACAGTCATACAAGTCGTATTGTCTTACATACATTCATACATTCATGCATATACACATTCATGCATACACAACATACACATAACATCATTCAACACATGGTTGCATTAGCCACCCTGAGTCTTGTTTTTCATACCAATCAGTCATGAACATTTTTTAAATATCTTTATCCCCAAATGCCATCCCCAGTGTGTCTGGTCCAGAGATGTCATCCTCTTTATGCCAAGCGGCAGTTCTTTAACGAACAGCTTGTGCGTACCTTTATTCCTTGTCGTCAATGGCGGTTCGGCAACAACCCGGACAGTTGGCATTTATCCTTTATTCCTTGTCGTCAGTGGCAGTTCTTTAATGAATAGCTTGTGCATTTTCCTATCCAGTCTTTTGTCGTCAGTTGACTAGTTCGGCTACGTCCCGAGCAGCTGACATTTATCTCTTACCTTCTTTAAGCTACCCTCACAATGGTAGTAGGTAAAATATTTTGTCATCTGTCTGTTTTAAGCTATCCATACAACGATAGTAGACGGTGTCTCCTTTTATATTACCTCTTTTAAGCTATCAATACACGATAGTAGGTAATACATGTCATCTGTCTGTTTTAAGCTATCCATACAACGATAGTAGACGGTGTCTCCTTTTATATTACCTCTTTTAAGCTATCAATACACGATAGTAGGTAATACATGTCATCTGTCTGTTTTAAGCTATCCATACAACGATAGTAGACGGTGTCTCCTTTTATATTACCTCTTTTAAGCTATCAATACACGATAGTAGGTAATACATGTCATCTGTCTGTTTTTAAGCTATCCATACAACGATAGTAGACGGTGTCTCCTTTTATATTACCTCTTTTAAGCTATCAATACACGATAGTAGGTAATACATGTCATCTGTCTGTTTTAAGCTATCCATACAACGATAGTAGACGGTGCCTCCTTTTATATTACCTCTTTTAAGCTATCAATACACGATAGTAGGTAATACTTGTCTTCTTTAAGATATCATCTTTGCTGATAGTAGACGGTGTCTCCTTATTTTACTTTTTTTAAGCTATCATTTACACGATAGTAGGTAACATCGGTCTTTGTCTTTGTTAGGCTATCGTTCTGAATTAGTGCGATAGTAGACAACTCCTTCCCCAGTGAAATCATGTTATCCCCCAGTGGAGTCGGATCCCTTGCTTTAACAAACTCGGGTATCCTTTGGTTTTGTTTTACCCCCGGTCAAGTCATCTTCGCCGTCTTGCATTTGCATTTGCATCACGAGCATTTCACATTTTTCTAGGTCCAAAATTGGCGTACT
The DNA here is from genome assembly GCA_018208015.1 of Medicago ruthenica. Classification (NCBI taxonomy): domain Eukaryota; kingdom Viridiplantae; phylum Streptophyta; class Magnoliopsida; order Fabales; family Fabaceae; genus Medicago; species Medicago ruthenica. The sequence goes on from CM031371.1 coordinate 59,144,459, forward strand.
CTGTATTTAAGTCCCTTCGACCCGTCGAATCCAAGATTTTCTCTTCAGATCTCCGGACGAAGAGACTTAAATAGGGGCATCTGTCATACCCCAATTTTTAACCTAAAATTTATTTTTTTACTCGTCTTTTTAGTTCGGAATTTTTCGTCGTCTCAGACGAAATTTCGACAGAGAGGTATTTTAAAATACCTCATTTTTTTGTTTCGGTCGGGTCCGTCTTTTTGTTTTTATTATTATTTTTTATTTTTATCTTTATTCTTTTAAATGTTTTTTTATTTCATTTAACATCTTTATTATTATCTTTTTTTATTTATTTTATTAGTTTCCTTTTTAATTTTTTTGTCTCTAAATTGATGGAGGAGACTTTTTGCTCAGACTTAATTTGTTTTTAATTTGACATTTAAATTGGTGGAGGAGACTTTTTGATGCAGACTTAATTTGCTTTTTTAATTTGACATTTAAATTGTTATTTATTGATTATTATGGCCACTTATTTTGTCAACTTGTGTTTTATTGAGCATTAGTGGTAGCAATTAGGTTTTTAAAAGGGGATTGAGTCAGAACAACAAGGGGGGGGGAGCATTCCATCAGAAGCAAAAAAAACGCAAAACAATCTCTAGATGCCCTCTCCCTCAAGTACCCACTACCGTACACAACCTTCCCTCACTCACTCGCACGGCCACTCCTAAGCCACGCCTCCACCACTTCTCCCAATCCTCACGCCAACCCTTTCCCTCATCCCAATCCAACACAACAACAACATCAATCCAAAACACATGCATATCCCCTCCCTAATCACAACACAACCACAACACACTCCCTTTCCACCACCCTAACACTACACGGCCTCTTCCCTCTACCACAGCCACACAAACCATTCATCTCAACCTCCCAAACCCACACAAAAATCATTAACAACCACTCACCAAACCCACACGAAAATTACTAATAGCCACACACAAATAACCATTAAAACCAAGCCACCCCAAAACTAACCCAAACCCATTATTTTTTTCCTTTTCACGCACAAATCCAGCAACAATCAAAAAGGAGGAAAAATCAAAACCACAATCAAAAGATAAACCAAAATCGTGAGATCAAAATCCCAAATAAAGCCAACACCAAAACAGTGCCTCTCCTCTCCCAAATACCACCCACTCACGCGGCCACAAATCACCTTCCTACCCCAAACCGAATCAAAACACGGTACGGCAACCCAACCCTTTTTTTTTCCTCATTTCTTGCCATGCCAATTTCTCCTTCAGACAACCAAGCCAAGTGGATGAGAGGAAGAGAGGAGAAAGAGAGAAAGTAGAGAGAGAAAGGTTTTAGAAAAATGAATAAAAACCGTTTTTTAACTTATGTATAAAGCTTGAACCGGTTCGGTTCTCTTGAACCGAACCGGTCTGTTTGTTTCTCTCCCAGCCCAATGGGTTTAGCTAAGCCCAGCATCTTTCCTTCTCCCTCTTTCTCTGATTGCTGCTTGCGCACCCTCCCATTTGCTTCTGCACCCCCTTGTTTCTCTATTTTATTTTCTTTTATTTGCTTTCCTTTTATTTCTTTCCTTTCATTTTATTTTTAGTTTTATTGGTATTCTCATGCATTTTATTGCCTTTAATTTTTTAACACGTCATGCATTTTTTTTTATTATTTTTTATTTTCCTTTTATTTTGTGCATTTTCATATTAGTTTTATTTTTAGCATATTTGTTTTCATGCATTTGCAATTTAGTTTTTTTTTCTTGTTTATCATTTTGTCATTTTTATTCCATTTTATTAGAATGTATTTAGGTACCATGTAAATATAAATGAGAATTTGCACCGACACCACACTTTATTTATTCCGCTTTATGTTTTCCTTTTTACTATTTATTCATCTTGCTTTACAAAAAAATCAAAAAAATATTAGGTTAGTTTCAAAGGGATTTCGTGGTGATCCAACGTCACCACGAAAATTCCTCGCCTTTAACTTTTATTACGTTTAGTCTTAGTTAATTAAAAACAAAAAATAACAAAAACATGCAAATATCAAAAAAATCACAAAAAAAATCTTTTCTTAATAAACCTTGATTTTCCATCAAGTGTCCGTTTTTTCTCTTTTATTTTCTTTAAAAAATCATTAATCCACTTTAACTACACTTTAATCCTTTTAAAATAAAAAACACCAACCAATCTCCTTTCGCCACTTGGCTTTTATTTTTAAAACTTTTTTTAAACTAATAAAAAACACCAAACAAATCAAACGTCATTTTTACCCCGAACTACGAGGTTTTGATCCCTCACGGGTACGTAGGCAGAGGACCATGTCCTTCCAAATCATAAAAAATACAAAAAAAAACATTTTTATTTTTCCTCACTAATCTAATTCATTCTTTTCTTTCTTTTAAATAATAAACAAGTTATAGCCCAAAATAAATAAATAAAATCAAGAGGTTCTCGTAGAGTACTACGAACGTTTAGGGTGCTAACACCTTCCCTAAACGTAACTAACCCCCGAACCCTAATCTTTAAAATTGTGGTAATTTAGAACTTTTTTCCACTTTTCATTTTAAAAAATTAAAAGTTCAGTCGTGAATTAAAATCAGTGGGTCAACGCTAATCAATAGCTTGATCTCCGAAAATCACCGCGACACTTTATCAATAGCACACAAGCGTATTAAGAGACAACAATATCAATAGAAGCATAATTAGGCTTAGACTTAAAGAATGGTGCATGAAATAAACAATAACAATCAATGAAATAAGAAGATGAAGAATGACAAATATGAAACAAGTTACACTCTCTCAAGTCAATGGAGTGATAAATTCGACGTAGATTTTGTTAGTTTGTTAATTCAAGTTTGTTAGTGATGTAATCATGTTTAGTTGGTTAATCACATTAGATTTTTGTTTGTTATTGATTAGTTACAAGTTCCCTAGAATTTAGCTAAAGTTCTGAGTTTCAGAGTCTGAGGTTGCTTCAAGCAATCTAGCATAACTTTTGTATATAAGCCAATTCACTTGTACATTCTCATAAATTAATAACACAATCTCCTTTTCTCATTATTCTCTTCTCATTCTCTCTAAATTCACCAAAAATCAGAAAACCTCTAAGATCAAATAGTTGCTTAAGAAAGTTAAGCTTCATAGCTGCGCTAACAAATTGGCATCTAGAGCCTTTGGTTTCGTTCTAAGGGGTAATCAAGATCTTCAATCACGTAAGTACATAGAAGAAACGCTGAAGGAAGTACCATGAATGGTAGCAGCTGCTTCAACACTCATCTTCCAATTCTTGAAGCACGCAATTGGGAAAGATGGAGTGCAGTGATGAAGAATCTGTTTGGAGCACAAGATTTGCTTGAAATTGTGCAAAATGGAGTTGGTGAGTTAGCTGTGAATGCAACCGAAGTGCAAAAGAACACACACAAAGATTTGAGGAAGAAAGATTGCAAGGCTTTGTTCTTGATTCAATAGAGTCTTGATGAAGCAAATTTTGAAAGAATCTCAAAAATAGTTAGTTCAAAGGAAGCATGGGATATTCTTTCAAAGTATCATGAAGGGGATGGTAAGGTGAAGTTGATTAAGCTTCAATCACTGAGGAGGAAATTCCAATTGATGCAGATGGAAGATGAGCAAAAGATTGCAGAGTACATCTCCAAACTCATCAGTGTTGTGAATCAGATGAAGGCTTGTGGAGAGACTATGACTGATCAACAAATTGTTGAGAATCATAAGGACTCTATCATCAAGGTTTGATTTCATAGTTGTGGCAATTCAGGAATCAAAAGATGTAAAAACCTTGAAAATTGAGGAACTGCAGAGTTCACTAGAAGCTCATGAATTGATGGTTTCAGAAAGAAGCAGTGAAAGATCAATTCAACAAGCCTTACAAGTTCAAACTATCAAGAAGGATGGTTATGATAGGAAGAACTACAAGAAAAGGAAGAATAACACTAAGGGAGGAAACTGGTCTAAAGGCAATACCAAAGAAACTGACAAAAGTGAATCTTTAAAAGAAAGAACTCTAATCAAAAGAAGAGAAATTTTGATAAGAAGAAGATTTAGCGTTTCAAATGTGAGAAATTTGGACACTTTGCTTCTGAATGTTGGTCTAGTAAGGGAAAACAAGGTCAGAATGATGAGGAACAAGCTAAGATTGCACAAGATGATTCAGATGATTTATTATTATTGATGGTTACAACAACTAGTACTGAGAGCTGCAATTCAGAAAGTTGGTTCTTGGATAATGGTTGTTCTAATCACATGACTGGAAACAAAGCATGGTTGAGGGAATTTGATCATAGAAGGAACACAAAGGTGAAACTTGCAGATCATAGTACATTAACTTCAGAAGGTATGGGGAAGATTTCTATTGAAGGAAAGAATGGAAAAGTAGCAATAATTGAAGAAGTTCTGTATGTCCCTGGAATGCAGTGCAATTTACTTAGTGCTGGTCAACTCATTTAGAAAGGATACTCAGTTACTATGAAGGATAATGTTCTGAAGTTGTTTGATAAACATCAAAGGTTAGTCTTGAAAACTTCCCTACCAAAAAATAAAACATTTCAGACCAATATGAAAGCTGTAGAGTTGAACTGCTTATCTGCAATGGTAAAAGATGAAGATAGCTGGTTATGGCATTATAGGTTTGGTCATCTTAATTTTAGAGGTCTTAATCAACTGGTTAAAAAGGAAATGATTCTTGGTGTACCTAAAATTGAGATACCTAACACAGCCTGTGATACTTGTTTGTTGGGCAAGCAACCTAGAAATGCATTCAGTTCAAGTACTGCTAGTAGATCAAAGGAGCTACTCAATGTTGTGTACTCATATGTATGTGGTCCTTTAGAGGTTCCTTCATTAGGGGGCAACAAATACTTCATAAGTTTTGTTGATGAGTTCAGCAGAAAACTCTGGTTATATTTAATCAAGACCAAAAGTGAAGCATTTGATATGTTTCAGAAGTTCAAAATCTTAGTAGAAAAGCAAAGTGGAAAATCTATTAAGGTTTTAAGAACTGATGGTGGTGGTGAGTATACCTCAAAAGTGTTTGAGAAATTTTGTGAAGACAATGGTATTATACATGAAGTAACTGCTCCTTATACTCCACAACACAATGGTTTGGCTGAAAGAAGAAATAGAAGTTTGCTTGACATGACCAGAAGTATGTTGAAATTGAAGAAGATGCCTAACACTTTTTGGGGAGAAGCTGTAAGAACTGCAGCCTACATCTTGAATAGATGCCCCACTAAGAAACTGAATCAAATCCCTCAAGAAATTTGGCTAGGATGCAAGCAGTCAGCTAAACACTTAAGAGTTTTTGGCTCCTTATGTTACAAACATATCCCTGATGCAAAGAGAAGAAAGTTAGGGGATAAAAGTGAGCCTATGATAATGGTTGGTTATCATGAAACATGTGCATACAGGTTATATCATCCTCTAACTCATTCAATAGTGATTAGTAGGGATGTTAAATTCTGTGAGAATGAAGCTTGGGATTGGAACAAGAAAGAGAAGAGTTCCAATCACACAGTTCCCACAATAATTGAAGAAGATGATCAAGTTGAACAAGTTCAACTTGATACTGAAGTTCAAGCTGAAGTACATGTTGAAGAGAATCAAGCTACTAGAACTTCAGGGAGACAGAGATTTGCTTCCACGAGGTTAGCTGGACATGAAGTTATTCCGGATTACCTAGTTAATGAAGAAGGGGAATTTGTTCACTTTGCCTTATTAGCAGATGTAGAACCAATCAACCATGAAATAACATTGAATGAAGAAGTGTGAAAGAATACTATGATTGAAGAGTTGAATTCAATCATCAGAAACAACACATGGGAACTGACTGAACTACCTGTTAGCAAGAAATCTATAGATGTGAATGAGATAGAAGCATTCAAATCTCAGATGATGAGTGAGTTTGAAATGTCAGACTTAGGAAAATTGACATATTTTTTAGGCCTGGAGTTTACTGAAAATGCAGAGGGACTGGTAATGCATCAAATGAAGTATGCATCTGATATATTGAAGAGGTTCAATATGATGAACTGCAATCCATCATCATCACCTGTTGAGACAAATGTAAAACTAGTAATGAATGAAGAAGAAGAACCTGTGGATCCTACATTGTTTAAGCAAATTGTTGGATCACTGAGGTACCTATGCAATAGTAGGCCTGATATTGCATATGCAGTTGGTATAATCAGTAGATTCATGAGTGAACCTAGAGTATCTCATCTGCTAGTAGCCAAAAGAGTAATGAGATACATCAAAGGAACATTGCAGTTTGGCATTCTATTTCCCAAGTGCCTGAATGAAAACTTTGGAGATAAGCATGATAGAAAGAGCACCTCAGGTTACCTATTCAAGTTTCTGAATGCCCCAATTTCATGGTGTGCTAAGAAGCAACCAGTTGTGGCATTGTCAACCTGTGAATCTGAGTATATTGCAGGGTGTATGGCAGCATGTCAGGAAGTTTGGCTTGAAAATATACTCAAGGAGATAGACATAGAGGTTAGCAGACCCATTACATTGTTCATAGATAACAAATCTGCTATAAACTTAGCCAGAAATCCAGCTTTACATGGAAGAAGCAAGCATATAGAAGCTAAGTTTCATTTTCTGAGGGAGCAAGTGAACAAAGGAGCATTGCAGGTTGTTCATTGTTCCACTGAGCTGCAGCTTGCAGACATATTCACTAAGTCATTGAAGGTTGGCACGTTCATCAAGCTAAGGAGTTTGATTGGCATGAAGGAAGTGGAAACTTGAGTTAAGGGAGGATGTTAGTTTGTTAATTCAAGTTTGTTAGTGATGTAATCATGTTTAGTTGGTTAATCACATTAGATTTTTGTTTGTTATTGATTAGTTACAAGTTCCCTAGAATTTAGCTAAAGTTCTGAGTTTCAGAGTCTGAGCTTTTAGAGTCTGAGGTTGCTTCAAGCAATCCAGCATAGCTTTTGTATATAAGTCAATTCACTTGTACATTCTCATAAATCAATAACACAATCTCCTTTTCTCATTCTTATCTTCTCATTCTCTCTAAATTCACCAAAAATCAGAAAACCTCTAAGATCAAATAGTTGCTTAAGAAAGTTAAGCTTCATAGTTGCGCTAACAGATTTGTCGTAAGAGCAAGTAAGCTCTTGATGAAAATCAAAATGATTCATACAAAAACCTATCAGTGCGTTTTAAGGATATGCTAATAAGTGATATAAGATACGAAAGTTCGTTAAAAATAAGATAGGATATATATTGTACATGATAAGCTCTTATTTCTCTCTTTTTTCTTTTTTGCTAATAATAACTCTTATTTCTATTCAATGTGAACTTTTAATTTTTGATAGTATGTTAGATTTAGTTATTTATACATACATTGTCCAAATCTTGCAGTTACCCAGTGTTCATCTAATTATGAACCTGTGCATGACTTTATTATTAGGGCAAACAATTGTATCACATGGATCCTCTCCTTCTCTCATTTTCTCCTTCTCTTCTCCTTCTCCATGTTGTGTCTTTCTTTCTCTTGATATTCTCTCACTTTAATCTTATTGATTTTTTTTTATCTTTTTTCTCTAAAATTTAGAGAGAGAAAGATACAAAATAGAGAAGGAGGGAGAAGGAAAGGATCCAACCTCAAGAAAAATATTATTAATGCTAGATAAGAAAGACCGTAAAAACCATGTATACAGCAAATTAAAAAATATAAAACTTTTTGATGTAAAAAATGAAGGAAAATTAGGACCAACAATGATTAGTCCAAATGGTGAGGAATTTGAGCCCCTTAGGAAAGTGGTCAGGGGTTTCTTCCCTGACTCTTGCGTATGTAGAAAATTCGGTTGTGAGAGAAGAATTCACCTTGTGTGTCCAACGAATTTTCTGATGACAATTAGTCAAACTCAACGGTAGTAGATACTTCGTAGCTATAACAGAAACTAAACAAAAAAGGGGAAATACTGACAAAAACTTTTTGAAGAAGAACAACTCACACTCAATTTTGAAGTAATATCATATGGTGAAATCTCTCAACCTTTACTGCAAGTCAAAGATTTCTTGTGGAATGAGTATGTATGGTGAAAATAGAAAAATCTTCTTCTATGCTGAGTTTCACACCAACGGATTATAACAACTACTAATCACAGTCACAGGTTCAGACCCTTAGCAGAAGATTAGATGATGGATACAATTGGAGAAAATATGGTCAAAAGGAGGAGAAAATTCAAGAAGCTTTAGATGGACAAATTACTGAGAAAAAAAAGTACTTTGCATTTTAATGCTATGTGAAAAAAAAGAGTGAAATTTTCTGAATGTGCTTGAATTGCATAGCACTCAACTGAAGGTGAGAAAAACACACAAGAAGGGGGGGGGGGTTGAATTGTGTGGGCTGTTTTTCCTTTCTAAAAAACTTATGTTAGATTCAGAATTGGATTCTGAACCTTTTTCAGAGTGTTATAACAGCGGATTAAAAAGTAAAGAGATAAGGAAAGAAGAACACAAAGGTTTTTATACTAGTTCCTTCCACAAACCGGAAGTAGTCTAGTCCCCCTGTCACTTACAGGAGATTTAACTATAATCAAACTGATTACAATTGCTCAAAACACAAAGTTAAGAAACTTCAATGCTCAAACACCTAGTAAGAGACTTCTAATGCTCAAGACACAAATTCAAGAGACTTCTCTGCTCAAAGCACAAAGCTAAGAGACTTCTAATTGCTCAATACACAAAGTAAAGAGACTTCTGGTTGCTCAGCACGCAGACTGAGACTTTGGTTCAAACTGATTTACAAAGAAAGAAGTTTGAGTTGAACACTTGATCAAATATCAGAGGTGTTCACAAAATACAACTCAGGTTTAAGACTCTAAACTTAAGAAATTCTAAGATGATAAGTTTGTAAGAATTTCTAAGAGTTTTGTAATAGACACGTATTTTGACAGCAAAACAGAGCACAAATATTCAGTTTATTGTTTCTTGAGTCTTAGCAATTTTCTTCTTCAAATCTTCACCCTTTTATAGAGGATAAAAGAGCTGTTGATAATTGCCAGAAATCCAGCAAAGAGCCGTTGCAAATTGGAAGCTAGGTCCAGCTGAAAATGTGTGCTGAACTGCAGAAAACAGAGCACGCATTTTTTGAATTCTTTCCTTAAAAGCTGGAGAATGTTTTGGCCAAGGAGACAACTGTTCCATTGAGTTGTTCAGACAGTGCAGACATTAAATGCAGACAGTGACAGTTGCTTTTCCTTCAGAGTCAGACTTCAGAAGCTTCTTCAGACACTGTTCATCAGAAGCTCTCTTCAGACTCAGGTCTTCAGACGCACCCTTCAGAGGCACTGTTCATCAGACGCACTTCTTCAGACGTTGACTTTCGTTGACCTTCAGACTCAGACTTCAGAAGCACTTCTTTAGCGCAGTCTTCAGACTCACTTCTTCAGACACAGTCTTCAGACTCAGTCTTCAGAAGCTGCTTCAGACCCAGTCTTGCTTCAAACTTGCAACATAAGCTTCAATGCTTTTCTTCTTGCTCTTAGCTTGTTCTTCCATAACCAGTATTAATTACCAAACATTAAGAACATGGTTCTGCACACTTAGAACAAAGCATTAGCAATTCCAATTTTCTTTTTAACACTTTGTTATCATCAAAACCCAAAAGAGAGTTGTTCATACATTTTGTTCCAACATCAACAACATGCTTGCTTAATTTATATACATGGCATCTACAGTGATAGTAAATGAAAGATGCAATTTACAAGGGAGCATTTAAGCTAGCACTACTTTCTATTTAAATTATTGGGGAAGTGGAGCATTAAATAGGTCTAGGAAAGTGAAACAATAATTAGTTTTTTGTTTCCAACACTCCCCCTCAAGCTGGTCAATAGGTATTCTCCATTCCCAGCTTGGATATTATTCCTTCAAATGTTTGGCTGCACATTCCTTTAGTGAGAATGTATGCAAGTTGCCCTTGTGAAGTTACGTACGAAGTACAAATCAAACCAGAGTCAAGCTTTTCTTTGATAAAATGCCTATCCACCTCAATGTGTTTTGTTCGATCATGTTGAACGGGATTATGAGCTATTCTGATTGCCGACTTATTATCACAGTAGAGCTTCATAGGTCCATCCGATTTTATCTTCAAATCTTCTAAAATAATTTTGAGCCAAAGTAGTTCACAAATACCTTGTGCCATAGCTCGAAACTCAGCTTCAGCACTAGAACGAGCCACCACATTCTGCTTTTTACTCCTCCAAGTTACTAAATTTCCTCCAACAAAGGTACAATATCCAGTGGTGGACCTCCTGTCAGTAATTGACCCCGCATAGTCAGCATCAGTATAAGCCTCAATTATTGCATTTCCATTCCTTTTATATAAAATTCCTCTTCCTGGAGTTCCCTTGAGGTACTGCAAAATTCTATAAGCTGCCTGTAAATGAACTTCTCTTGGGCTATGCATAAATTGACTGACCAAACTGACAGCGAATGCAATGTCTGGTCTTGTGTGAGAAAGATAGATCAATTTTCCAACCAATCGTTGATACATCTCTTTATCCACTGCTGCACATTCATCTGGATTTCCCAATTTCACACTCGAATCTATTGGAGTGCTTACAGGTTTACAAGCTAACTTTCCTGTCTCCTTGAGCAAATCAGTGATATATTTTTGTTGAGATATGAAAATACCTTTCTTGGAGTGAGCCAGTTCAATACCCAAAAAATATTTTAGTCTCCCAAGAGTTTTAATCGCAAACTCCTTTGCTAGATATTGACTCAACATGTGTTGCTCGTTCCAATCATTTCCAGTCAAAATAATATCATCAACATATACCAACAACACTGTCACTCCCCCTGAACTTGAGTGTTTAAAGAATAAGGTGTGGTCTCCTTGAGTTTGCTTGTATCCTAAGGTTGACATAACCTTAGCGAACCTTCCAAACCATGCTCGGGTAATTGTTTCAACCCATATAATGCCTTTTTCAACCTGCATACAGAATTGGCAGCAATATTTTTACAATATCCTGGCGGTACCTCCATATAGATTTCCTCCTCAAGTTCCCCATGCAGGAAAGCATTCTTCACATCAAATTGTTGCAATTCCCAACCATAATTGGCAGCAAGGGATAAAATTAACCGAACTGTATTCATTTTTGCAACAGGGGAAAAAGTCTCTAAATAATCAATTTCGTAGGTTTATGTGAAACCTTTAGCTACCAGCCTTGCTTTGTACCTCTCAATCGACCCATCCGCTTTATACTTTACAGTGTACACCCACTTACAACCTACTGGTTTTTTTCCTTCCGGTAAAGTAACTAGCTCCCATGTTTTATTTTTCTCTAACGCCTCCAACTCTATATCCATGGCATGTTTCCACCTTTTATCAGACAATGCCTCAAAAACATTATTAGGAATGAAGGTAGTGTTTAAGTTTGCAAGGAAAGTTTTGTGGGTTGGTGAGAATTTCTGAAATGAGAGATAGTTTGAGAGAGGTATAGTGGTTGTTTGGTACACTTTCTGGTTCCTTTTCTTATGGCGATTGGGAGGTCATGGTCACCTTCAACTATTTGGATTTCTGTTTCATTTTGAGAGGGTGGGAACCTATCCTGTAATGCTGAAAAATCAGAATTAGTTACCTGATTTGAAAGAGTTGGATCAGACTCTTGAACATGTGTCGATTCAGAAGTGACCTTTGACTTTCTCTTGAACACCAAATTTTTTCCAAATATTACATCATCATCAAGTTTTGGTACCGATTCAAATTCAGGTTCAGGTGCTAAAGATTGAATAGATGGTTGGGTTGACTTGGCCTCAGGTACATTTAACTCAAGGATAGGAAGAGCAAGAGTTTCATGATTTATTTCCTTATCTTCTCTTAAATTCTCCCCCTGAAGATAAGGTTGTTTGAAATAAGCTTCCTCTTCATGAAAGGTAACATCTCTAGACACAAAGAGTTTTTTGGACGGAGGATGGTAACATTTGTATCCTTTTTGAGTGGAGGAATAGTCAACAAAAACACATTTTAGAGTTCTAGGGTCAAGTTTTCCCCTATCATGACTATGAACATGGACAAATGAGACACATCCAAAGACTCGTGGTGGAAGATTAATAGTAGTGGACAAGTTAAGATAAAATGAAGATAGAACATCCATAGGACTCTTAGACCCTAAGACTCTAGAGGGTAACCGATTAATAAAATATGTTGCTGTAAGAACAGCTTCTCCCCAAAAATATTTTGGAACATTCTTTTGGAACATCAATGCCCGAGTTTGGTCTAAGAGATGCCCATTTTTACTCTCTACAATCCCATTTTGTTGTGGTGTTTGAACACAAGAAGACTCGTGGATTATTCCCTCTTTTTGGCAAAATAGAGTAATGACTTGATTGAAATACTCTCTGCCATTATCTGACCTAAGTCTCTTTATGCTCACACCAAATTGATTTTTGATCATCAAAAAGAAATTTGGGAAAACAGTGCTTACTTCAGATTTGTGTTTTAGTAAAAAAATCCATGTAACTCGAGTACAATCATCAATAAAAGTTACGAACCATCGAGCCCCAGACACATTTGGAATAGTAGATGGACCCCAAACATCAGTATGAATGAGATGAAAAGGAGATCTACTTCTTGTATCACTTAAAGGAAAAGGCACATGCTTATGTTTTGCAATTTCACATACTTCACAGTGAAAACTGTCAACATTAAACCCAGAAAATAAAGATGGAAACATAACTTTGATGACTCCAAACGAAGGGTGTCCTAACCGATAATGACAAAGCATAATTTTTTCTTTACGAGAGAGCATAGACTCTGACACGAATGAGTGAGATAGGTGGCTTTTTGTTGTGGTGGACAAATGTGGAGAAAAATTTTGGTTCCTCAAGATAATAAAGGCCATTTCTTTCTCTGGCACATCCAATGGCCCTCCCTGAATCCTTGTCCTGAAATTCACAATAATCACTTCGAAAAATCACAGCACAAGACAAATCCTTTGTGAGTTTTTGTATCAAGATAAGGTTGGTGGACAACTTTGGGACGTGAAGCACATTTCTTAAGGTTATGGAGGGATTTATTTGAATATCTCCGATGCCAGCCACAGTTACAAGTGTACCGTCAGCAATGGTTATTTTCTTATTGCTGGGGCTAGGGGAATAAGTGGAGAAGTAATTCAAACAAGGTGTCATGTGGTATGTGGCACCAGAGTCTAAAATCCAAAAGAGGCTAGAAGGGGTTTTTGAGACATTAAACCCAAATAAAAGTGGAAACATACCTGAATAGACCGAGGTGCAGATACTCGATTGTTTTTCTAGACTATTGAGGGAAATACTCATCCTTAAACGACCTTCAATGAAGGTTAGCAATCCAAATGAAGTTATAGCAGTGGTGGACAACACTGAAAATGTCGGTCAACAGTGTTCTTGACAGCACACAATGCCCAATCAAGTTTAAACTATGTCTGACAGCACAAGGTGCCCAACCAGGATTTTATTTGATTAAGTTAATTGCGGAAGCAGAGTCCCCTAGATTAGGAGCTCTGATACCATGTGAAAAAGGAGAGAAAAAAAAGAGTGAAATTTTCTGAATGTGCTTGAATTGCATAGCACTCAACAACATGCTTGCTTAATTTATATACATGGCATCTACAGTGATAGTAAATGAAAGATGCAATTTACAAGGGAGTATTTAAGCTAGCACTACTTTCTATTTAAACTATTGGGGAAGTGGAGCATTAAATAGGTCTAGGAAAGTGAAACAATAATTAGTTTTTTGTTTCCAACATGCTAATATGATGTGCATTGTCTATATTGCTAGCAAAATTAGATTCCACCATTGTTACTTAAAAAAAAAAACAATATGATAAAATCTTCTGCATTCAATTCATTTTTAATAACAAAACCAGTTATTACGTAATTAAATAGGCTAGGTAAAGTTAACCCTCAAATTTAATATACATATTTTCCTCATGAAATCACTCTTTGACACTCATCTTTACGAAACCGGTTTGTGAGATGATGATTGCCCTCACTTATAAACACTTATTCAGGCCATCTCTCAACTGATGTGGGACTCCTTAACATTTTCAACTAGACCTCATCTCCAGAACTTCAACTTTCAACTCGATATTTTCATACTAATTTGAAATCTTAAATCACACTTAGTGCAAATAACCTATTTTGTTTCACATAAAAATGAAATTAGAAGATTAAGACAGACCCAAAAGGTGAAAATTAATAAGCATCACACTAAGAAAAATCTAAAATTTAATTTATATATTGTAAGCAAAATGCTCAATAATCCATGAAGAAATTATAACTAGACATATACTAAATAAGACAATTTACATAGCAACTTCAAGTTTATCCATCAGAAAAAGCTAAATATCACTCTCTTTCAACATAAACATAAAAAAATATAGATAACATTGTTCCTTCACTTAAAAACAAAATTAAAACACTAAATGGTGGTTTCATCTACAACATCATCTGTCGGTAGCTCATTCAAATCAAAATCCCGAAAAAAGTTTGACTCCAATTCAAGAGTTGATTCCCCATCCGTTTCATCACCTTCATCAGTGTTGTTGTTCTCTACATTTTCATCATTGGAGGCAGTTTGCTTGCTAGCTTGAGATGTTTGAATATTAAGGCCTTTAGGAATCTTTAACCTCACCACCAACCTGTTCTTTTCATTGTTTTCACCACTTGTTAGCAGCACATGACCACCTTGTTCTTTGATCTTCTCATCATCATCGACATTGCTGCAAAGTTTCATCCTTTTACTGTCACGGTGATTCACATTAAGATTGGCAGATGATCGCTGTGACATATCCACCATTATTTCAGCAACGTTAACAGTTTCAACATCAAGAATATAACGCCAGCTCCGTTTCTTGGTCAGGTACCTCATTGGTGGCAAATACTTTGTCAAATCAATGGGTGGAAACTGATCTAGGTTGTAATTGTTACTACCCTTCTTCGAACCATTTTGGATGTGCCATTTCATGTGTCCATTCAAAGCTTTTATGGATGAAAAAGCCTTGCTGCAAAGAACACATGAATGGTTGATCTTCAAGGTACCGATCTTAATACCTTGAGGATGCTTGTGTTTCTGTATTTTAGGTTTAAGGAGGTTGTTGGAGCTATGGTATGCTTTGTGGCCGCCGAGTGCATTACCAGAGGTGAATTCTCTAGTACACAAATCACATTTGTGAAGACTTGCACCTTGTTGCGGTTTCTCATTTTCATGATCAACAACATTGCCTTTTGGCTTATGATGAATAGAATGATGAGAAGAAGGTGAAGAAGAAAAGGAATTCTTCATCATTATGATCGAGTATTAGTGCAATGAAATTGAAAGGGTTTGTAAGCAAAAGAAACACTGATTCTGTGCTGCAGAGGTGATTGGAGGGAAACATAAAAGAAAAGATATCGGGTAGCACTTATTAATAGGGTTTTTTTTATTGGAAAATGTTTGATGTAGGCGTGTATAAAACGTGAAAGAAATAAGACAATATGACGTAATAAATGAAATAATAATTTGGCTATATGATAGAAAGAAAGATTTAGATGAAATAAGGTGTTGAATGAAAAATTTGTTCCATTTATTTATCCAGCATTTAATATTCATTTATGAGAGAGATATACAAAAATAAAAGATTAGTAAATCCATTAATAGTCGTTATTAAAATAAGTCTTACTAAACTATATCATGTGTGTTTACTCACTCGTAAATGGATAGAAAGTTAGATAAATGAAGCAAATTCAATCCGAGTGTTGGAGAATATGAGATGTACATGTATTTTTTTATATAATATTATTCTCATTTCATATAATAATATTAACTTTATTTTTAAAAAAAAATATCAACTTTTTTTTTTCGGTAGGTCAAACAAATCAACTTCTCCATCTTAATAGTTTATGAGAAATTCTCTCTATTAATCTTATTTCTTGTTTGGTCAAAAAAAAACACTTCCCTTTTTCTCATTTATTCTATTAAAATAATATATATTTTTGGTGAATAGATAATCAACTATTACTTGATTTTCATAAATAAATGAATAGTATTCATTAATTGCAATTAATAATATTTATGACAATTTATATTTTTGAGCAAAACATTTATGACATTTGACTTAACAAATAGGGACGTTGGATGAGAATGGAGCCTCTCAATTTTTTTTCTCTCATCTCTCTTATTTGTTATCAATTCTCACCATTGTAAAAATGTGTGGGACTACTTCAAATTTTATATTTGTGTCCAATATGAAAACGTCAGGGACTACTTTGCGTATATTTGTCAAGGACTCAATCGGGAGGCAAAACAATTGTGAAGATTAAAATGGGCCTCCCGGTCCATTTTCGACTTTATTTACAATATTTTATCGATTTATGTTATTTGACACAATTATTGTGAAGCTTGCTCATCACGATGTTCATTACCATCCTCAGAAATTTGAAAGGAAAAGTTTCGATGATTGTATTCTAAAATGTGTTATTTACACACAATATTTTGGACACTATTGAGACACCCTGTATTTCTCACAAACTGTTTTTTTTTTTATAGTTTGTTAGAAAATCACTATTTTTAATACTTTCACAAGTTAACACTCACTATCTTATTGAGTTAAATCAATGTAGGTATCATCATTTTATGTGAAATTCATTTTTAAAGTATGAAATCTATATTCATTTAACCCAATAAGAGAGTATATATTAGAGATAGTTTTAGAAAAAAGATAGTTCTTAGCATTACTCTTTTATTTTATACACCATATGTTTTTGTCGAAAAAGATGAGACGTAGACTAACTTTGAAAAATTGTGGATAATCAGCTTATCAATTAAAAAACAAATCCAGTGCAGTAAATTTACAAGTGGTACTGATGACAAATTTGACAATTGTACCAAAACATTCCAAGTAATTAAGTAGTAAGCTACCGTCCTCATAGGGATTGTCATTTTCTACTAGGAATTAAATAGTAAATTGGGGGGAGTTTGCAGGATTGATGTCTGCGATGAAAATAAAAAGGTTTTTGAAACAAAGGTTTGACGGCGATTAGGATTCTTTGAATCTCATCTATGTCTTTGTCGGAGTAGCGTATGTTCCTAGGCCATATACTACCTAAGGTTTATATTCATGTTGTCTAACAAAGTAAGGCTTACACCATCTTAGGTTATAGGACCTTCTGATGTCTGTATTACTACTTTAAGGTTAGTATGGACTTATACTCGCATGAGCGTTTAAGAATGTTAGACCTAGTCATACAAGATGAATTCCTAATCTCTGGGTGAATGGTTAAAGTAAATTATATATAACGATTATGACTAGAAAGACGAAAGGAATTAAAAAATATTAAGACCGATACATGTAAAATATGTATAATTTAGATAGTATTAATAAAGTATATTATCATGCACTCGTAAAAGAATCCAAGATATAATAGAGGTTCATCTCTAAGTCATAATCTTAGGTGTTTAGCTACTCATGTAATTGAACACATAATCAAAGGTAAAAGAAAAAAGAACGTACACTAAATCAAATGGAATGGGGTTGGAAAACATCCATCTTTGATACTCTAGTCACCCTCCATAGCCTCATAACCGTTAGGTTTCAGAATGAATATTTACGGGCAAAACATGCTTTAAATAGGCCAAAATCTGCACACAACATGCCCAAAGGGCGTGGAAGTATGTGCAGGACGGATGGCCCCTAAATGGCAAAATGTTTTTTTATCTTCATGTGCGGGGCGCTTGACCTTATGCGTGGTGCACGTAAGGAGTAATACTGCTCCCTTAACATCCCAATGCGTGGGGCACATAGGACTATTCATGGGCACACGGTCTTGAAGATTTTTTCCTTCTTATAGCCATTCTTCAAGTGATTTTCATCCTTTATATGATATTGGGACTTGGGGAAGAATTTCTCCAAGTTGTTTTGTCTTCAAACCTTCATTGCACTTAATTCCCTAGATTGCACAACTTCCATGAGGTGTCTTACTTAGCCAAATTACATGATTTGAACCATATACGACTCAAAACACATGGAGTTTTACGGTTAGGGAAGAAATAAAATTACAACAACTCAAACCAAAACATTACAAAACATCCCCAAATCATGAGCAAGTTACTCTAAAACATCTCTATTGTCTTTAAATGCATAACAAAAGACTCCAAAACATTGCTAAAAACATCATATGATGAAGCATCATCACAACTCCAAACTTAAATTGTTGCTTGTCCTCAAGTAACGGAATAACCAAAAGTAAGAATTTGCACAAATGTAATGATGACATACCTTTATGAGTTGGTACTCCAATAATCATTATGTTCCATTTTCAACTTTGACTAACTTAGCATTTTTGCTCAAGCGGGACATACTTAGAGAAGATAGTCCATGCTTTCAACCACACTTTATTCCCCATTCTCTTTCTCACTAATAATCTTAGCAAGTGGTGTTAGTCATGACATTTTTTTGATCCAGTCGACATGTTAAAGCGTTTTGCTATGAGTTTGAAGAAATTCTAAATAGTCGTTCAAACTCATGTAAAATCACACTCACTTTAGATGTCTTACAAAGTTATAATGTGGCTTAGGTTAAAGTGGGATACATTTGGGAAAGTAGGCTGATAAAAGAATTGAAGTTAGATACAAACTACGGATCCCTAAACATTAAAGTACTGTCAATCTTCCATCTTCTTGCCAAAACAACATGGGTACTACTAGAACTATTTATTAATTTTTGTTTTTGAAGTGACCAAATTTTTTATTTCTTGGCTCTTGTTTATCTATTTTTTTTTGTAGACCAATTTTTGATGGTTTAATCTACAATTTTTCTTTAATATATTTTTTTTTCATTTTTAAGATAACCAAGTTTTAATAGTACCCCACCATAAACTTAAAATGTTGCTAATTCTGATGAGCGACACCAAACTTAGTTTCAAACCGATACCTAGTACTTATGATTCTATCTAACTCCAAAGAAATTAAACAGATATAACATTGTGGGTTCGAAACTTGTGACATGAATCATAAGTAAAAACAAAGAAAATTGCATGGAAGCTCAAAGTGGGTTAGCAATGGATAACATAATACTAAGGTTAGCTTGAAAAGGCTCAGAGTGCCAAACAACGTGTCTTGTGTGTATGAGAATACGACCAATAGTTTGTAGAGAACCAATGCAAGCCACATATAAATAACATTCAAACATAGACACACTCAAATGTGAAAGAATTATAGTAAAAAGTGTAAAATAAATATTTGGAAATGAAATTTCGATGGATGGTAATATACAGTGATTCTACAAATTAATCGATTCCTTTTCCCTCATTAGGTTTTTGTAATTAGTTACTACCATCCCTTGTCAAAACTTTAAACACGCAGTGAATGTTGTTTGAACCACAAAATCTATTCATTTATGAAACGTTATATAATTGAAGTGAAAACTTTAATTCATTTCAATCGTTCATCAAAGGGAATAATACTTAATCTTCACTATAGTACATGATTAGCTATTATTTCCATTCAATGTGAATTTTTAATATTTGATAGTATGTTAAATTTTGTTGTTTATACATGCATTGTCCAAATCTTGCAGTTACAGAGTGTTCATCTAATTGATGTACATGTCTAGATTTTTCTAGAATAGTTTAGTATGTTTTAGATTTAATTAATACGACACATGTTGTAGGAAATGTCATGAAAGATCTAAAAAGAAGTATCTAGAATATGACATCCACAATATAAATAGGCAAGCATGTACTCATTTGTAATCAATCCAATCTGGAGAGCAATACAATCTATTCTTGCTCCAAGTCCTCACACTACTTACTACTATATTCCAACTATCGACTAAAGCATTCTACACTATTCAACTACACTCTAAACTAACATTACTACCTAAAACACTAATTGTGGTATCAGAGCTACGTTCGATCATATATTGGGCGTAGAAAATTTATCCATCAATTTCCAACCAAACCCTCCTTATATACTACGCCATTTCTAAATTTTTCCATAAGACATGGCTAATACCATTCAACCATCATCTATGACTATCCCTACTTTGAATGGTGAAAACTGTAACACCCTAAATCCCGACGTTGATTTATTAAATAATATGAATATAATTAAATAAAAGGATGTTACAAAACTCATCAGTTGTCTTTTACTAAGGCACTATTAAGGAAAATAATTCAACTTGTCTTAATAATAAAAATGTTTATATCATCGACACCAACAATGGAAATATCAAAAGTTTCACAAGACTCTAACTCAAATGGAATTAAATTTCAATATTTTAACCCCAACCCTGGTGTTACAAATCAGAGTGTACGTTCATCGACTACATAATATTCACTAAATAAAAACAACGATACTAAATCTCTGTCGCCATCTTCTAAGCGTCCCGCAACTAGAACTCCTTGTCCTGGATATTTGTACCCCATGGATACAGACACCATAAATACAACAACAACAAAGGGGTGAGAATACACATCATAACATTTAATTGGGATACATGAATCAATTAAATAAACAGTCATATCGTCATTACTCGTCATTCACCTCTTATTCACAACTTCATCAAGATTACACATCATCAACATATACGTCAGTTACACATCTTTAGCAAATACTTTATCCACTTATTATTAGTAAGTATAGCAGTTCTTATCATTAGCACAAGAATCACATATGACACATACCATATACACACCATCGATATATATATATATATATATCACATACATCACACATGACACATAAACATCATATACATGCAATCAATATATATATATATCACATACATCACATATAACACATATACATCATATACACACAACTTGCATAACATCATCAATCACCAGATATATTCACTTATATGCGATGATGCAACTATTTTCTATCACCTATATGCATGCCGGTACCGGTCTCTACTCACCAAAATTGTATGTCAGAGTTATAATACAACACGTCGTCATTCGTCACCAGAATCTTAATAATGATATGATGCATGAATAAAACTCATTAACAACAACATCAGGAATTTATACATCTTACTCATCATTATCGTCACCAGAATTTATACGTCTTACTCATCGTTATCGTCACCAGAATTTATACATCTTATCCATCATTATCGTCACCAGAATTTATACATCTTACCCATCGTTACCGTCACCATAATTTATACATCTTACCCATCGTTGTCATCACCAGAATTTATACGTCTTACCCATCGTTATCGTCACCAGAATTTATACATCTTACCCATCATTATCATCACCAGAATTTATACATTTTACTCTCTATCATTTACATCGCCAGAATCTACGTATTTTATCTCATCTACTACACCACCGGAATCTACAGATTTCATCTCATCTGTTGCACCACCACAATCTACATCTTTTTCATCATCTATTACACCACTTAATTATACATCTTTTTCTTTCTCGCCAATGTTCAACCTCATTATACAATATATGATTAGTTCCCCTTTAACCTTCCTAACTTATTCAACCCCCTTCTTATAACATCACTAAAGACAATATTAGACTCACCACTTATCGACACTTCTACACGACAATACCCTCACCGATTATGACACCATTACTACATTCATCCGTCTCATTATAAACAACCCATTACTCCATATTTCCAATAACATTTCTAGAACTTACCCCATCGTTGGTTCCTTCTTCATTCTCTACATCCTTTCTTCCTAGCGACATCATTTATCCTTCATTCTTAGTCTTTAAGATTTTTACTACCCTATCGTCACTCGTCATAATGTTATCCGTCTATACAATTGTGCTCATTAAGTTTTAAGATCCTATCTTCATATATTAGTTCATCGTTACTATCGTCTTTTGTTTTATGCCACTAACATCATACATTCGTCTTACCCATGTCTGCACTCTTTATTTTAACTTATAATATTAGACTTGATCTTTATTCTAAAGTTCTACTATTATCTTCGTCGTCTAGTTACGAACTATGCCTAAACAATTTCCTCTTACTTCACTTACCCACCTTTCATTGGTTCAAGCTTTAGACTCACTAATATTTTGAGTTAATCACCTTATATCATGCCTAAGCACACTTCCCCCTCCATGTATGATGGTTTAGGATCCCTTACACTTACTTTTCACGCTAACAACTTTCTTAGACTTGCTATTGTTTTCAAATATGTTTTAGAGTTCTCTGAAAGGATTGTGCTGAAATTTCATGAAGATTGCAACATGACCCAGGTACAGTATTTTAATCATAACTCAAGTTTTAGAGATCTAAATTGAGTCCAACCAAAGACAAATGAAAGACGACATCTCTATATACAACTTTCATGAAGACACCTAAACTCAATTCGGAACAGAAAGAGGTGGAAAAGTCGGTTTTCCTAGGCCTGGAGGGAGTGCACAACCGTGTTGACCCATGTGTAGTATTTTGATCATATCTCAAGCTGTGGATGTCTAAATGAGGTCACTCCAAAGCCACAGTAAAGCTAACATCCATATCTACAACTTTCATGTTTACACCGAAATCCAGTTCATAACGGAAAATGGTGCAAAAGGTCGATGTTCCAAGTTGGTCTGACAAAAATCGTGGCCCGATTTTTGTCAAGTCCAAACATCCTTTTATAGGCCAAAATCGTGGCCCGATTTCCCCAAATCGGGGCCCGATTTTGGCTGACAGACAGCCAACAAAAATCAATTTCAAAAGTGCGTTTTCGCCCAATAATCTCTTTCAAATCACTTAATTCCGTCCCAACACCCCCAATTCATCCCAAATCATGTACTCTAGGGTTACCCTACAATTTGGATGTTAATTCCCTCTTATCCTATCTAATTATACACTCTTTCATGAACAAATTCTTAACTCTAATCTCTTAAACTAGGTTCCCTTAGTTTTCATCTTTAAACAACAATTTTACATTCATTCATCATCATTTTCTCATCAAAGTTTACAACGTAACAACAACATCATCATAAGAATTAAACAACCTCGTTATAAAATAATATACCCTAAAGTGAAAGGATTCTCCCCCTTACCTCGAATTCTTCGAAATTTACGGCCTTTAGCTCTCTCCTTTGTAGCTAGGGTTTTCTCCTTCTCTTTTCTCCTCTTCTCTTGTTTTTACGTTTCAGCAAAAGTGACCATCCTGATTCCTAATCTTCCTATTTATACATGGGCCAGTCACTCGTTATAATTCTTTTCTCCCCAACTTACTACTCCTTTACTTCACTCCTCCCCCACTTATTTAAAACTTCTATTCTACACCTCCTTCCTCTATATTATTTTTATTTAATTCTTTTCTTTATCACATCAATCCTCATAGCACATCATTAATCATCAAAACTCTATTTCCTCGTAAATAACATAATATACGAGCCACATGCATCATCATAAACATAAAAATCAATAATACCCTATTTATCCTCATTAAATCATTAATTATAATTTTCAGGGTGTTACAAAAACTATGATTTTCGGAGCATTAAAATCAAGACATTTTTTGCTCTCAAGATTTATAGGAGATTGTAGATGAAGGATTTACTATTTCTGCAGACATTTCAACTCTCAATGCAGCTCAGAAAAAGGAGTTGAAGGAAAATAAACAAAAATATTCAAAGACATTGTTCTTTCTGCAACATGCGGTAGCAGACAATATCTTTCCAAGAATAATGGGAGCTACAAGTGCCAAAGATGCTAGGGGTACACAAAAGGAGGAGTTTCAAGGAAGTGACAAGGTACATGCTATTAAACTTCAAACTCTTCGACGTGAGTTTGAGTTAACAAAAATGAAAGAGTATGAGACCGTAAAAGACTATTATACCAAGATAAAACAATTAGTAAGTCAAATGAGAACTTACAGGGATAATATTCTTGATAAAAGAATTGTTGAGAAAATTCTAATTTCTATTCCTCGTAAGTATGATGCAATCGTTACTACGACTGAGCAAACCAAAGATCTGTCTACTTTGTCGGTGACAGAATTAATAGGCTCACTGGAAGCTTATGAGCAAAGGTTGAGTAGGCATGATGATGAGACAATTGAAAATGCCCTTCAATCAAAGCTTCAATTACGGTCTCAAAATAAAGGATGTGGAGGAAACAAGAGAAGTGGAGAAAATTCTAGAAACAAAGAAATTTCTCAAAGAAAAATCAAGATGAGTATCCTTCATGTGGCATATGCAAGAGGACAAATCATGTCGAGAAATATTGTCGATGGCGCGGAAAACCACAATGTGGACACGGTAAGAAATTTGGACAAGTGGAGAAGAACTACTACAGCAAAAATAAGCATCAAGCAAATTTCGTTGAAGAGCATGAGTGTGAGAAGGACCAACGTGACCATGACCAACATATTTTTTATGCCACCCAAGGTTCCAATGACGAATTGAGTAGAAATTGGTACTTGGATAGTGGTTGCAGCAATCGCATGGCTAAAGATGAGAGCATCTTCAAGGATATTGATGACTCTATTAAAGTAAAGGTTTGACTAGGAAATGGCTCAGTCGTGGAATCTAAAGGCAGAGGCACTATGATGGTGGAGACTAAGAAAGGTACAAGGTTCATCAAAGATGTCTTCCTACTTCCCAAAATCTTAAAGAAAATCTTTTGAGTATTGGTCAAATGTTGGAGAAAGGATATATTATTGTCATACCCCAATTTTTGACCTAAAATTTTTTTTTTACTCGTCTTTTTAGTTCGGAATTTTTCGTCGTCTCAGACGAAATTTCGACAGAGAGGTATTTTAAAATACCTCATTTTTTTTTTTAATTTCGTCCGGGTCCGTCTTTTTGTTTTATTATTATTTCTCTTTATTTTTATTTCTTTTAAATATTTTATTTGTTATTTTATTTAGTATTTTTATTTTTATTTACTTACCTTTTTTAAACAGCTGACTTTTTTATTTTTTCTAGAGAAGACTTTGTTAGTGTTTTATTTTGTTTTAAGTTGTCATTTAAGTTGCCATTTACTGACCATTATGGACAATGATGGCAAATTGGTGTATATAGAGTCAAGGCATCAGTCAGTGAAAGGGGGGGCGATCAAAAATTCATCAGGCAAAAAAACAACACTCATCAGCCAACACTCATACTCCTCCCATCTCCCTCTACCAAATCCCAACCAAAACCACTAACCTAAATTCGTCCCCAAACCCACAATCAGCAACACGAAATCAAAAAAACAGGGCCAATCATCAGAAACTTCTCTTCAAAAAATTGATCAGTAACCACAATCAAAAAACATCACCAGAATTCATCAAAAATCCAAACACACCAACACACAATAAAACTCAACCGTACGGCCACCCCATCAAAATACACAGCCACTAAACCCTCTCACAACCGCCCCCTCACCCACGCCTCCACCACTACTCCCTCAACCAAAACCACGCATCAGCCACCACACAACCATTCTCCCTTCCCATCAAAACACCAAAAGCCGTACGGCCCTCCATCCTCCCTCACACCCACAACACATACTCAGCCTTCCCCTAACCCACATCCCCCTCACACCACACGGCCGTACGGCCCCTCTACACAAACCTCCCAACAATCCAAACACGTCCTACCCACGCCTCCCTCCACTCACCCACGAGCAAACCCAATACGTCCACTTCCTCACAACCACCGTACCAGCCTTCACACACCTCACAAAACCCATAAATAGAACTCCCTCTCCAAACACCACCCTAAGCCGAAACCGGGTCCGAATCAAAAAAAAGGAGAGGTAAAGGTTTTCTTTCTTTTAGATCTAGGTTTTTTTGATTTTTGTTAAAAAAAAAATAAGAGCATAAGAGAGAGTAGAGGGAGATCAGAGAGGAGTGAAGAGATGAAGGGGAGAGGAGAGAGAAAGAAGATTGGAAAATGAAAAAAAACCAGCCCCTTTGGCTATTTTATGTAAATCCTGAACCGGTTCGGTTCACTTGAACCGAACCGGTCTGATTTTCTTTCTCTTCTTCCTCAGCCCAGCATGGCCCAGTGACTCGGCCCAGTTTTGTTTCTGCCCCTTCTTTCTGATTTACTGTCCGCACCCTCCTTCCTGCTGTTGCACCCCCTGTTTCTTTTTTTCTTTGTTTTATCTCCTGTTTCTTGCATTTCTTTTTTATTTCATTTCTTATCCACTAATTGTTTCTTCATGCATTCTATCTTATTATTTTATCATTTTGCATTTTTATCATTTTTTTTTATTTTTATTAATCTTGTAGTCCTTTTTTAGTTAGTTTATCATTATGCATTTATCTACTTCATTTACTTTAATGCTTTTATCATAATGCCTAATTATCTCATGCATTTTATTTTTATACAACATAGTTATTTATTGTTTTTTTGCACTTCATGCATTTCTATTCCTTTATCTTTAACATATTTATTTTAGTGCATTTGTAATTTTATTTTTATTTATCATTTTATCATTTTTATTTTATTTTATTAGAATGTATTTAGGACCGATGTAAATATTAATGAGAATTTGCACTGACACTCACTTTATTTATTCTGCTTTATGTCTTTATTTACTTATTTCGCTTTAAAAAAAAATACAAAAAATATTAGGTTAGTTTAATTTTAAAAGGATTTCGTGGTGATCCAACGTCACCACGGAAGTTCCTCGCGTTTATATTTTTAGTCTTAGTCCATATCCAAAAAAAACAAAAACATTCAAATAATCAAAAATCAAAAAAATCTTTTCTCAATAAACCTTGATTTTCAATCAAGTGTTCGTTTTTTCTTTTATTTTCTTTAAATAATCATTAATCCACTTTAATTACACTTTAATCATTTTCAAAATAAAAAAACACAAACCAATCCCATTTTGCCATTTGGCTTTTATTTTTAAAACCTTTTTTAAAAAAACATTAAAAAACACAAAACAAATCAAACGTCATTTTTACCCCGAACTACGAGGTTTTGATCCCTCACGGGTACGTAGGCAGAGGACCTTGTCCTTCCAAATCATAAAAAATACAAAAAAAACATTTTCTTTCATCACTACTCTAATTCTTTCTTTTTTGTGTTTTAAAAAAAAATTAATAATAATAAGCAAGTTATAGCCAAATAAATAAATAAAATCAAGAGGTTCTCGTAGAGTACTACGAACGTTTAGGGTGCTAACACCTTCCCTAAACGTAACTAACCCCCGAACCCTAATCTTTAAAAATGTGGTAATTTAGAACTTTTTTCCACTTTTCATTTAAAAAATTAAAAGTTCAGTCGTGAAATAAAATTAGTGAGTCAACGCTAATCAATAGCTTGATCTCCGAAAATCACCGCGACAGAAATGGCGACTTCATTGGGGATTTCCCTAAGAGGGTTGAGCCTATCTTGAATTTATTTAATTATTTTGTGATATAACTTGCTTAAAATAAAAATAAAAGCGTAAATATGTGCATATGTGTTTTTTTCCTTTTACGTGAGTGGTGAGATAAGTCCTACACCCGGACTTGAGGGAAACATAAGATAGGATGGTGGTATAATCAAAGTGTCTTTCCGAGAGTGAGTTTCGGATGTGGCACATGTGATAACCCCACTCAATGGAGGAATCTTGGAAGTATCACTATGTTGACATGAGTAGTCGTGTTCGGCATTGTTATTTTCAAGTGACCTATGAAGTTGAGGACCTTTAGTTACCTTTAACCCATCTTGGCCTTTTAGGACGTAGTGCGGTGGCTAATCAAGAGTAGTCTTGAATTGGTTGATACGCGATACTACACTCAAACGAGACTTTCCTACGAATGTCGTTGGACCGGGAGTCAGTCCCGTAATCCGACAATATTCGGAAGTGGTCAATGACTTTGGGAACTTGGTAGAACCCGTGATACAGGTACATGTGAAACCATAGTCCTGACCAAATGGCGTGTTTACCCTCAGCTCCAACATTATGGACTTATCCTCACCATGTTTTCTCCGTTCTTTAGCATAACCATGCATGCATGCATTCATTCATAAACTCATTTTTTCATCGAATTATCGAGGGACTTAAACAAGTTTTTTAAACATCATAGAGGAGCACTAGGAAGTACACATTCGAGAGCCCTGATTTGTTGAATTTAAGGAAGCTAGGAATCTTTAGATTTTTTTAAAAAAAAAACTAGCTTCCACTAAAGGACTTTTGAATTGGTCCCTTGGCTTGGGTTCTAAAAAAGAACTATTTTGTAATGCCTTGATGCTCGAATGAAATGTTCAAACCATGATGTTTACAATTACTTCAACAAAGTCCTTCGATAACAAATCTTTCTTCTTTTTGCATAAGCATAATCATGCATCATATCGCATTCATAGTTTCTCAAGCCGAGTCTCACGTCTTGTTTTTCCAAAGGTCTATCTGCCGCCGT
Source organism: Medicago ruthenica (assembly GCA_018208015.1). Classification (NCBI taxonomy): domain Eukaryota; kingdom Viridiplantae; phylum Streptophyta; class Magnoliopsida; order Fabales; family Fabaceae; genus Medicago; species Medicago ruthenica. The sequence goes on from CM031371.1 coordinate 59,172,750, forward strand.
CCAAAAAAAGTGGCCCGACGAGTTCTCCACAAACTGAATCTCATTTACAACACTATGGCTAATCAGAAAAGAATGGATCTGTTAGAGCAAGAAAACCAGAACCTCCGGGAAGAGGTGGCCAATCTCCGGGAAGGGATGGAGAAGTTGACCTCCATGATGAATGCTCTGTTGGCTTCCCAAGCCCAGACATCAGTTCCCCAACCTGTTGTCACTACTCTTGAGCAGCCAATCTTATTTGCTTTACCAACTTCTACCATACTTGCTCCACCGCCCGGCGCGTCTAGAGCTTACCCATGGGGATGTCATTCCTATCAGACGAAGGTTTTCATCCCACCTCTTTTGGAACCCCAACTCCGGCTATCCAGAAATCAGCTCCAGCCCCAACAAAGGCCTCAGCAACAATACCAACAACAGCCTCGACAACAGAATCGGGTTCAGCGGGCATCCCATTTTGATCCAATCCCCATGGCGTATGCAGAGTTGCTTCCCGCTTTACTGGGTAAAAATCTTGTTCAAACTAGGGCACCTCCTAAGGTACCTGAAAAGTTGCCACATGGGTATAGACCTCATCTTTTTTGTGCTTTCCATCAAGGGGCACCCGGCCATGACGTTGAGCATTGTTATGCCTTGAAAGCCGAAGTCCAAAAGTTGATCCAGGCCAACATCCTATCCTTCAAGGGGTCGAGTCCCGATGTGCAAGCTAATCTACTACCTGGCCATGGGACCCCATCTATTAATTTGGTGCAAGATTGCTCAGAAGCTCACCCTGGTGAAGAAGGTGGCAGTGAATTTTGTAACACATGGCAAAGGTTACTGCAAGTGGATCGTTGTTGACATTCCCTCAGTTACTCATGGGTCCAAGGAATGTGTTTTAGTTGTCTTATCTTTTCAAAAATCCTTTCGTTTCGCCCGATACGAAAGTGAAATCATGTAGGGCTCTACTTTTGTCTTCAAGTTACCACTATCAATGAAAAGTTGTCGTTTCTTTCGCGACTTTTTATTTTTATTTTACTGCTTTTTCTGGAAAATGGTAACACAAAAAACCCAAAAAAAATATATTTTTATTTTATTTTCAATCAATTCCAAAAGGTCTGCATTTTTCACTCATTTTCTAAAATCAATCATCAATCGAATGTAGACTGAACATCAATAAACCCGTTGAATACTGTAACCCTATGCTCTCTCCCGACTTTGAGTTCCCTGTTCACGAAGCTGAAGAGGAGGAGGATGAACAGATTCCCGAAAAGATCTCTCTGTTACTAGAATATAAAAGAACATCATTCAGCCTCATGAAGAAGCACTCGAAATGATTAACTTGGGTTCCGAAGAACTGCCATTACAGTATTCCTGGTCAAATCCCAGATGAATGGTGCCATCGAGGCTGCAAAAAAAACACAACAAACAAAAGCAAAAAAAAACAAAGAAAGAAAATACATCAAAAAGATGGTGCAGAAGATGGTAACCACTTACAAGGACCTGCGTGGGATGTCATCGTATGCTTTACATGGATATCGTACTTCAGTGTGTACCTCAACAGGGGCAACCCCCTCTTCTTTAGTGTATGGCATAGAAGCAGTACTCCCTGTGGAGATTGAGATTCCATCAATGAGAGTTTTAATGGAACCCAAGTTATCAGAGGCTGAATGATGTCAAAACAAATATGATCAGTTCAAACTTGATTGAAGAGAAACGCATGAATGCTTTGTGTCACGGGCAGTCCCCGTGAATTTCAAGAAGGAGACCTTGTGCTCAAAAAGATTTTATCTTTCCAACCGGATGCCAGGGGCAAACGGACGCCTAATTATGAAGGCCCATATGTCGTCAAGAGAGCTTTTTCTGGTGGTGCAATGACACTTACGACTATGGATGGTGATGAGCTTCCCCGTCCTGTGAACGCCGATGCAGTCAAGAAATACTTTGTCTAAAAAATAAAAGAACAGCTCGGTGAGTCGAAAACCCGAAAAGGCGGCTTAGACAAAAATGAGCGTCTCGGTGGATCGAAAACCCGAAAGGGCGGTCCAGGCAAAAATTAGAGACATGAAACAGAGAATAATCATCCTGATAGGTCGAAAACCCGAAAGGGCGATCTATGCAAAAGTTAAGGATCCAAAGACAAAGTAACTGCATTGGTCTGATCTCTACCCACTTGGGGCACAGTAACGGTCCAAAAGACTCTGAATCTGAAGCATCCAAACGGCGGAATTCAAAGTTGTTAGGGAGAATAGCGGTTATTTGTGTTCAATGTACCTTCCCCTTATATTTACCATTTTCCAAACTTTGTGAGATCCGTGGAGCCACGCCATTGGCGGGCCACCACTCTGTTAAAATGAATTTGAGCATGTGCCTTTTATTTGGAACTCCCATTTATTCTGTTTATAAAACTCCTTCTATTTTTGATGGTAGTACTTGAAGCAAAACTTTTTTCAAAATCATAAATCTTTTTAATATCTTTTGGAAAGCATAAACAACAAACACATTCTCTCTGAACTCATGAATAAGTGAAGTGGGCGTCAACAGTTATCCTGAGAACGGACAAACTCTGCAGGTTAAACGTGGTCAATTGCCTAAAAAAAAAAAAGAAAAAGAAAAGAGCTCGGTAAGTCGAAAACCCGAAAGGGCGGCTTAGGCAAGAATGAGCGTCCTGGTGGATCGAAAACCTGAAAAGGCGGTCCAGGCAAAAATTAGGGGCATACAAAAAGAATATATTCCCGGTGGATTGAAAACCCGAAAGGGCGGTCCAGGCAAAAGTTAGGGATTCAAAAAAGAAAAAAACAAAAGGCATGACCACAGAAACGTCAATTCTTCTGCCAGGTCTATGGATCGACACGTCTACCCCAGGAAGTGTTTGCTTGCCACCAGTTGTTGCATGCCGGGCTTTACCCCGTTAATGTTTTGATATGTCCCCAGTGACATCATCCCCATTGAAGATTGCCGAGTATTTGTGATGCGACGTCGGGTCACTTTCCATCTTATCCGTCCAATCTTGTCTCATCAAGTCAGTCTTTCATACAATCATACAAGTCAGTCTTTCATACAATCATACAAGTCAGTCTTTCATACAATCATACAAGTCAGTCTTCCGTACAATCTTATCAGTCAATCCTTCATACAGTCACAAGTTAATCAGTCATGCCAGTCATACAAGTCACATCATCATTCATGCATTCATACATTCATGCATATACACATTCTTGCATATACAACATGCACATAACATCATTCAATACATGGTCGCATTAACCACCTTGAGTCTTGTTTTTCATACCAATCAGTCATGAACTTTTTTTTAACTCTCTTTATCCCCAAGTGTCATCCCCAGTGTGTCTGGTCCAAAGATGTCACCCTCCTTTCGCCAAGTGGCAGTTCTTCAACGAACAGCTTGTGCATTTTCCTATCCAGTCTTTTGTCGTCAGTTGACTCGTTCGGCATTAACCCGAACAGCTGACATTTATCCAATCTTTTGTCGTCAGTTGACTCGTTCGGCATTAACCCGAACAGCTGACATTTATCCAATCTTTTGTCGTCAGTTGACTCGTTCGGCATTAACCCGAACAGCTGACATTTATCCAATCTTTTGTCGTCAGTTGACTCGTTCGGCATTAACCCGAACAGCTGACATTTATCCAATCTTTTGTCGTCAGTTGACTCGTTCGGCATTAACCCGAACAGCTGACATTTATCCAATCTTTTGTCGTCAGTTGACTCGTTCGGCATTAACCCGAACAGCTGACATTTATCCAATCTTTTGTCGTCAGTTGACTCGTTCGGCATTAACCCGAACAGCTGACATTTATCCAATCTTTTGTCGTCAGTTGACTCGTTCGGCATTAACCCGAACAGCTGACATTTATCCAATCTTTTGTCGTCAGTTGAGTTGTTCGGCATTAACCCGAACAGCTGACATTTATCCTTCATCCAGCATTCAAATTTCATCCTGCATTTATATTTCATCCTGCTTTTATATTTCATCCTGCTTTTATATTTCATCCTGCATTTATCCTTCATCCTGCTTTTATATTTCATCCTGCATTTATATTTCATCCTGCTTTTATATTTCATCCTGCTTTTATATTTCATCATGCTTTTTTATTTCATCCTGCATTTATCCTTCATCCTGCTTTTATATTTCATCCTGCATTTATATTTCATCCTGCTTTTATATTTCATCCAGCTTTTAAATTTCATCCAGCTTTTATATTTCATCCAGCTTTTAAATTTCATCCAGCTTTTATATTTCATCCAGCTTTTATCTTCCATCCAGCTTTTATCTTTCATCCAACATTTATCTTTCATCCGGCTTTTATATTTCATCCAGCTTTCACCTTTCACCCAACATTTACATTCACCTTTGTTTCTTGTCGTCAGTGGCATGTTACTTTTATTCCGGTCTTTACCTCAAATGGCAAGCCCTACAAACGGACAGTTTGTGGTCGGTGTCTTTTCCCACATCCTATTTCCTTTCTCAGCTGTCAATACGATAGTTGATCCCTTTCCCCCAGTGAAACTATGTTATTCCCCAGTGGAGTCGGATCCCTTGCCTTAACAAACTCGGGTATCCTTTTGTTTTGTTTTATTCCCCAGTCAGGTCATCTTCGCCGTCTTGCATTCACCTTCGCATCACAAGCATTTCACATTTTTTGTTAGGTCCAAAATTGGCGTACTCTGTATTTAAGTCCCTTCGACCCGCCGAATCAAAGATTTTCTCTTCGAATCTCCGGGCGAAGAGACTTAAATAGGGGCATCTGTCATACCCCAACTTTTGACCTAAAATTTTTTTTTACTCGTCTTTTTAGTTCGGAATTTTTCGTCGTCTCAGACGAAATTTCGACAGAGAGGTATTTTAAAATACCTCATTTTTTTTTTTTTTAATTTCGTCCGGGTCCGTCTTTTTGTTTTATTATTATTTCTCTTTATTTTTATTTCTTTTAAATATTTTATTTGTTATTTTATTTAGTATTTTTATTTTTATTTTCTTACCTTTTTTAAACAGCTGACTTTTTTATTTTTTGTAGAGAAGACTTTGTTAGTGTTTTATTTTGTTTTAAGTTGTCATTTAAGTTGCCATTTACTGACCATTATGGACAATGATGGCAAATTGGTGTATATAGAGTCAAGGCATCAGTCAGTGAAAGGGGGGGCGATCAAAAATTCATCAGGCAAAAAAACAACACTCATCAGCCAACACTCATACTCCTCCCATCTCCCTCTACCAAATCCCAACCAAAACCACTAACCTAAATTCGTCCCCAAACCCACAATCAGCAACACGAAATCAAAAAAACAGGGCCAATCATCAGAAACTTCTCTTCAAAAAATTGATCAGTAACCACAATCAAAAAACATCACCAGAATTCATCAAAAATCCAAACACACCAACACACAATAAAACTCAACCGTACGGCCACCCCATCAAAATACACAGCCACTAAACCCTCTCACAACCGCCCCCTCACCCACGCCTCCACCACTACTCCCTCAACCAAAACCACGCATCAGCCACCACACAACCATTCTCCCTTCCCATCAAAACACCAAAAGCCGTACGGCCCTCCATCCTCCCTCACACCCACAACACATACTCAGCCTTCCCCTAACCCACATCCCCCTCACACCACACGGCCGTACGGCCCCTCTACACAAACCTCCCAACAATCCAAACACGTCCTACCCACGCCTCCCTCCACTCACCCACGAGCAAACCCAATACGTCCACTTCCTCACAACCACCGTACCAGCCTTCACACACCTCACAAAACCCATAAACAGAACTCCCTCTCCAAACACCACCCTAAGCCGAAACCGGGTCCGAATCAAAAAAAAGGAGAGGTAAAGGTTTTCTTTCTTTTAGATCTAGGTTTTTTTGATTTTTGTTGTAAAAAAAATAAGAGCATAAGAGAGAGTAGAGGGAGATCAGAGAGGAGTGAAGAGATGAAGGGGAGAAGAGAGAGAAAGAAGATTGGAAAATGAAAAAAAACCAGCCCCTTTGGCTATTTTATGTAAATCCTGAACCGGTTCGGTTCACTTGAACCGAACCGGTCTGATTTTCTTTCTCTTCTTCCTCAGCCCAGCATGGCCCAGTGACTCGGCCCAGTTTTGTTTCTGCCCCTTCTTTCTGATTTACTGTCCGCACCCTCCTTCCTGCTGTTGCACCCCCTGTTTCTTTTTTTCTTTGTTTTATCTCCTGTTTCTTGCATTTCTTTTTTATTTCATTTCTTATCCACTAATTGTTTCTTCATGCATTCTATCTTATTATTTTATCATTTTGCATTTTTATCATTTTTTTTATTTTTATTAATCTTGTAGTCCTTTTTTAGTTAGTTTATCATTATGCATTTATCTACTTCATTTACTTTAATGCTTTTATCATAATGCCTAATTATCTCATGCATTTTATTTTTATACAACATAGTTATTTATTGTTTTTTTGCACTTCATGCATTTCTATTCCTTTATCTTTAACATATTTATTTTAGTGCATTTGTAATTTTATTTTTATTTATCATTTTATCATTTTTATTTTATTTTATTAGAATGTATTTAGGACCGATGTAAATATTAATGAGAATTTGCACTGACACTCACTTTATTTATTCTGCTTTATGTCTTTATTTACTTATTTCGCTTTAAAAAAAAAATACAAAAAATATTAGGTTAGTTTAATTTTAAAAGGATTTCGTGGTGATCCAACGTCACCACGGAAGTTCCTCGCGTTTATATTTTTAGTCTTAGTCCATATCCAAAAAAAACAAAAACATTCAAATAATCAAAAATCAAAAAAATCTTTTCTCAATAAACCTTGATTTTCAATCAAGTGTTCGTTTTTTTCTTTTATTTTCTTTAAATAATCATTAATCCACTTTAATTACACTTTAATCATTTTCAAAATAAAAAAACACAAACCAATCCCATTTTGCCATTTGGCTTTTATTTTTAAAACCTTTTTTAAAAAAACATTAAAAAACACAAAACAAATCAAACGTCATTTTTACCCCGAACTACGAGGTTTTGATCCCTCACGGGTACGTAGGCAGAGGACCTTGTCCTTCCAAATCATAAAAAATACAAAAAAAAACATTTTCTTTCATCACTACTCTAATTCTTTCTTTTTTGTGTTTTAAAAAAAAAATAATAATAATTAATAAGCAAGTTATAGCCAAATAAATAAATAAAATCAAGAGGTTCTCGTAGAGTACTACGAACGTTTAGGGTGCTAACACCTTCCCTAAACGTAACTAACCCCCGAACCCTAATCTTTAAAAATGTGGTAATTTAGAACTTTTTTCCACTTTTCATTTAAAAAATTAAAAGTTCAGTCGTGAAATAAAATTAGTGAGTCAACGCTAATCAATAGCTTGATCTCCGAAAATCACCGCGACAATTATACACTTTGAAGGAGACACATGCTCAATATATGACAACAATCACAAAAGGCAAGAGATAGCCAAAGTAAAAATGGAGAAAAGAAATAAAAGCTTTCCAATAAGCTTCAAGTGCATTAATAACATTGCCTTGAAAGTCCAAGTTGATGATTCATGGCTAGGGCATTGAAGATTTGGTCACTTCAACACTCAAGCGTTGAAGTTGTTATATCAGAAGAATATGATGAGAGATCTCCCAAACTTGAAGGAAAATAATGAAGCTTGTGAAGGATGCCTTCTTCAAAAGCAACATCGATTGACATTTCCAACAGGGGAAACTTAGAGAGTTGAGGACTTGCTGGAGTTGATACACACATATGTTTGTGGACCGATGAGGACACCCTCACTCCACAACAATATGTATTTCATCCTCTTCATTGATGATTTTTCTAGAATGACTTGGGTCTACTTTATGAAAGAAAAATCAGAAGTTTTTGGAATATTCAAAAAGTTTAAGACCTTTGTCGAAAAACAAAGCGGAAAATATATTAAAGTTCTCAGAAGTGATCGTGGCAAAGAGTACAACTCCCACGAGTTTGATAAGTTCTGTGAAGATGAAGGCATCGAGCGACAAATAACAGTCGCATATTCTCCACAACAAAATGGTGTGTCAGAGAGGAAGAATCGCACAGTCATGGAGATGGCTCGATCGATGATAAAGGATAAGGATTGCCTAATACATTTTGGGTTGTAGCAGTTTACACTGATGTCTACATACTCAACAGATGTCCAACCAAGGCAGTCAATGACAAAACTCCAATTGAGGCCTGGTGTGGAAAAAAACCATCAGCTAAGCATCTAAGAGTTTTTGGATCTATCTGCTACATACATGTTCCTGCTCAAAAGAGACATAAGGTAGAAGACAAGAGCATACGTGGAATATTCTTGGGATATAGCACACAATCAAAAGGTTGTAGAGTCTATAACTTACAAACAAAGAAGCTCATTGTCAGCCGAGATGTTGAAGTTGATGAAAATGTAGCTGGAATTGGAATGAAGGACAAGTTGAGAAAAGAAACATTACCATTCCAATACCACAATCAGACATAGAAGTTATAGAAGAAGCAACTGAAGAACCAGGTACGCCACCTTCACCTCCTCAACAAGAAACTTTATCACCAGAATCTACTCCAACAAGAGTAAGATCATTGGTGGATATATATGAAATTTGCAACTTGGCCAAACACGAGCCAAAACTATGAAGTGGAGTCAAAACCAAAATTGTTTGCAAAAGGCAGTGGAGGAAAAGATCTAAGACTAAGAAAATATCTGAATGAGCATAAGAAAGCTCCTCGAGCATGGTACACAAGGATTGATCGGCATTCCATCAATCGAAGATTTAGGTAGATCAAGATTTGAGCTACTACGAACTATGCTTGGAGTTACCGAAATATGCATCAAGGAGGAGTGTTAAAATGTGATGCATATTTCTAGAATTCTCTAGAATGCATTAGTTATAGAATGTTAAGAATTGATGTACATGTCTAGATTTCTCTAGAATAGTTTAGTATGTTTTAGATTTAATTAATACTACACATGTTGTAGGAAATGTCATTAAGGATCTAGAAAGAAGTATCTAAAATATGACATCCACACTATAAATAGGCAAGCATGTACTCATTTGTAATCAATCCAATCTGGAGAGCAATACAATCTATTCTTACTCCAAGTCCTCACACTACTTACTACTATATTTCAACTATCGACTAAAGCCTTCTACACTATCCAACTACACTCTAAACTAACACTACTACCTAAAACACTAACATTCTTCAACCTTCAATGCAATTTCTCTACTCAAGCTACTATTATACTTATACTCAATAGTTAATTAACCCAATACACCACACATTCATTTTCTTAAAATTCCAAACATGTCACTTTCCTAACAATTAGGATATGTGGACTTTGGTGGAACAAAAACTAGTGAAATCATTGTCCTTTGGTAAACTTTCTGTCTGGCCAGTTCTTCCTAATAGGTGTGCACAATCTACTGACTTTGGCAAAGTATCATAAATTTGCAGTCATGCCATATGGTAGCCAGTTCATGCAGTTCCTTCTACCAAAATTGAAAGACAACATCAATAGACGATGCATAAGGCATAAGCTTAAAAGAGTGGTGCATGAAATAGAGGTACACGAGATCTTATTGTTCTTATAATTTTAATTTGCTAGCTATATTGTGAATATATATAATATAGTATGGGAAATGTGACCAACTAAATACAATCATATGTAGGGGATCATGTGCGGAGAATTTAGTCATCTCAATTTTGTAAATCTATCATTTGATGCTGGAAATTAAAAAATGCGACTTCGTTGATTTTCTATTGCTAAACTGATTTTCAAGATACGCCATTTCACTAATTATATGTAAGATATTTCATTTTACAATCATGGAATTGTTGGCTGACGAAAGCCCTCGTTTCATCACCACCACTAAAATCCTCAAGCTGAAGTGATTTCTTAAGGATATGAAGTCAAGTATACTGATACTGAACTATATATCAGCTGTTTCTTGTCACACAATTCATGCACACCATACTATTGATTACTCTTTAAGACCTGAAATCTTTTCAAGTCTTGTAATAGTTGGATCACAAATATATCATCAAATCAAGTGTTTGAATTCTATTTTCATTGAAAAAAATTAGATTCTACTACTGAAAGTTCCAAACAAAAATAGTTATAATAATAAGATAAAATCCTCTACATTTAATTCAATTCATGAAAAGACTAGTTATTACTGAATTAAATATGATAGTAAACTTATAAACCCTCAGGTTTATTATGCATGAACTTAATCCTCTATATTTTTCGACTGGGCAGCATTTCCATGATCTTCGATCATCAACTCCTATTTTATACTAATTTAAAATCTTATATCACACTTTGTGCAAGTTTCACAAAAATAAAATTAGAAGATTAAGACAGACCCAAGATGAACATCACACTAAGAAAAATCTAAATTTATTGTATATCTTGTAAGCAAAATGTTCAATAATCCAAGATGAAATTATAACTAGAAAAATGCTCAATGAGACAAATTACATGACAACTTCAACTCTATCCATCAGAAAAAGCAGAATATCATTCTCATTCAACATAAACATAATAAAATATAGATAACATTGTTCCTTCACTTAAAAACAAAAAGAAACACTAATGGGCGGTTTCATCTACATCATCATCCACTGGTAGCTCATTCAGATCAAAATCTCGAAAAACGTTTGACCCCAATTTATGAGTTGATTCCCCATCTGTTTCATCATCTTCATCAATGTTGTTTTTCTCTTCATTATCATCATTGGAGGCAAGTTGATTGCAAACTTCTGATTTTTGAGTGACAAGGCCTTTAGGAATCTTTAACCTCACCACCAACTTGTTCTTTTCATTGTTTTTATCCTTCTCTCTCACAATTGTTTCATCAATACAATGTTTTACCAGCACACCACCTTGTTCTTTGATCTTCCCATTCTCATCCACATTGTCGCAAAGTTTCATCATTTTACTGTCTCGGTGATTCACATCAAGGTTGTTAGATGATCGTCGTGACATATCCACCATTATTTCAGCAACGTCAGCTTCAACATCAATAATATAATTCCAGCTCCGTTTCTTGGTCACATACCTCATTGGTGGCAAATACTTTGTCAAATCAATGGGTGGAAATTGATCTTGATCATAATTCTTACTACCCTTCTTCGAACCATATTGGCTGTGCCATTTCATGTGTCCGTTCAAAGCATTGACAGATGAAAAAGCCTTGCTACAAAGAACACATGAATGTTTGATCTTCAAGGTTCCGATCTTAACACCATCAGCATGTTTGTGTTTGTTGATTTTACCTTGAAGAAGGTTGTTGGCGCTATGGAATGATTTGTGGCCGCCGAGGGCATTACCAGTTGTGAATTCTCTGGCACACAAATCACATTTGTGAAGCTTTACACCTTGTTGATGTTTCTCATTTTCATGATAAACAACACTGCTTTTTGGTTTATGATGAATAAAATGATGAGAGTGAGATGAAGAAGAAGAAGAAGAAAAAGAATGCTTCATCTTGAAAGGGTTTGGAATCAAAAGAAACACTGATTCAGCGCCGCAGAGTGTGGGTCTGGAGGTGAGTGAAGGAAACATAAAAGAAAATGAATTGAAAGGGTTTGTATCGCTTATTAATAGGATTTTTGCATTGGTTTCAGAAAAACAAAGTAGGGTTCTTTTTATTGGAAAATGCTTCACACGTGTATAAATCGTGAGAGTGAAAGAGATGAGAATCTGAATTTGCTCTATTTAATTATCTTTAATTTAATATTTATTTATGATAGATATATACATAAATGGAAGATTGAGGTTGGATAGTTTAACTCCTTTGAAATAAGAGGTACTACATGGTTCAGGTCATCTCAATAAGAAAAACTAACATGCTTACGTTTGCCAATAAAAAAAAAACATGAATGGAAGATTAGTAGAACCTATTAGTAGGGTTTTTATTAAACTGAGTCTCACTAATTTATCATTTATGTCCATCTCTCTCATAAATGAATAGTACATGGAGGTTAGATAGATGAAGTAAATCCACACTCGTTGAATGAGTGCAGAAAAATATGAGGTCCACAGATATAATCATTGTTTTTTATTTTCCTTTTCTTTCATCAAACTTCAATTTTTTTTAAGGAATCAAACTTCAACTTCTCTCTTCATTTGAAAACAAAATGAACTTCTCTCTCTTAATATTTTATGACAAAATTTCTCTCTTAATCTTATTTCCCGTTTGGTCAGAAAAACTTCCCATATTCTTATTTATTCTATTAAAATAAAATAATATATATTTTTGGTCAATATATAATCAACTTTTACCTGATTTTCATAAATAAATAAATAGTATTTATTAATGACAATTAATTTTCTTAGCAAAACATTTATGGCAGTTGGATAGGAACGGATCCTCTCATATAATCAACTTTTAGGGACGTTGGATAAGAATGGATCCTTTCATATATATTTTTTTTTTCCTCTCATGTCTCTCATATGTTATCAACTAGTATGATACCCGTGCCAAGCACGAAGAATTATTGTATGTAATTATAAAATGTTTGTAAAATTTTTAAATTAAATTTAAAATAAATTTACACAAAAAATATCTCACACAACAATAATGTATATTTACTTATTCGACATCTAAGTTAGTATCAATTATGACAAAATACAAATCAAAACCCACTTAAAGAGGAAATGGGAAACAAAATAAAAAATACAAATAATAAAATACACAAAGTAGGGGGCAAAATCAAAAACCACAAAAATGAAAGAAAATAAAAATTTGGCAAACCAACTAAGTCTCGAACAAAAGATGGGTGACTAAGTTCGGCATAGCTATCCACCATTGTCTGAAACCCATATTTATTTCATGTGTAACTAAAGAATACGCTACGAAATTTTCTTCTTGGAAGATATGAGTACAAATGATATCTAAAGCCTTGACATAAGAGGCACTGTTCCACCACTTATTCTGAATCTTCCAAGGAACCGACATATTTATTCAAGGCTAAAACAACCACTTTCGAATCACATTCAATCGATAAATTTCCCCATCCCATATGATGTGTTTTTTCTATAGCAAACATAAGCTCATGAAACTTGGTAGAAAGAACAATATGATGTCCAATATTCTAAGAGAAAGCTCCCAAGAATTCATCTTTATGATCCCTAAAGATTCACCCAATAGCTTCAATGCTTTGGTGAGTCGACGACAGAGACAACTGTATTCATTTTAACCCATCTAGTTACGGGAGATTGCCGAAGAACTTTGATGATCTTATTTGAATTTCTTGCTTTATCCAACAACTTTGAAAAATTGCAACACAAAAAAATATTTCATATCAGAGAACATATGTCCCTTGAAATGTATGCTACTAAGTCTCACCTCAACAATGAATCTATTCATCAATCTTGCAACAATGGAAACCTTATATTATTCATGTCTATTCAAAGACCCAAAAAATATGCACAATAGCAGCTATAATGATGTACTGCACTTGTGAACTCTAGGCAAAGTTACAACTATCAAGCAAAGTGTTCCAAAAAATAAAGTATATATGTAGTATATTATTTATTTTTTTGGTGGAAATGTAGTATACAACTTTACTATCTTTAATTTTAGTATATTTAATATATCAATTAAATCGTGTCAACCTATGCAACATATTAGTATTTGCATTAATAATATATTATATTCATATTTAGATATAGAAAAATTTAATCTATCTGTATTTTATATTGTCAGATTTAGCTTGAAACATGAGCAAAGAACGGTCAAGAATTTTGTCTAAAGTTTTTATTTTTAACAATTTTAGTAAAATTATTAATAAATTATTTTTGAGGTTAAATGCATTTTTTTCCTCCTAGTTTTTTGTTTTAAGAAAAAAAAATTTGGTCTCCTTTTTAAAAACCGGTTTTTTCATTCTCAATGTATTTTTTTTTTAATTTTGGTATCATCTAATTTTTATTTATTTTTTGTGATGTGACAGAGCTTATTAAATATTTTTCTGCGGACTCTAATATTTGGTGTAGTCTAATACATAGTGTCATGCCATAAAAAGTGATAAAAAATGAGAGGATGGTAAAAACGGTAAAAAATCAATAAAAATATGAGAAATCTGATCAATTCATTAGTTTAACCGATTTTCTTGGTTGAATTGGATCTTGTTACTTTTTAATAAAAAATAAAAAAAGAGTCCAAAACCTTGTTGTTTTTGTCTCAATTTTTCTTAATAAAAAAAATAAATGAGATGGTGTTTAGTAGTGATATATCATTGCCAACATCTCCTTTTATAACTTGAGATCTTAAAAATCAAGCATTCAATGTTTCCTTATCTCATACAATCATACTCATACCACTATACTCATCAATACCTAAACTTCCCCCAAAGCCGCGCGTTATCCCAATTATTTCTGAAATAAAAAAAATTAAAATGTTTTGACATTTATCTATCTCTCGGATTATGAGTTCAAGAACGAAAAAAAATAGCTTTAACATATTTCTAATTTGTATTGCCTTTATATATGTAGACTTATAATAGATAAAATACTAATAACAAATAGAACATGTGTGACCGGATTGAACATGTAGATGGCTTCTTAAAAATTTTGAAATTCATTTTTCGAACCAAACATGATCGGACAACATTTCTCATAATGAAAATCTCATCAACATTCTTCACAGCACATCAGAAATAAATAATCTCAACATAATAATCATCTCGGGTCTCAACATAAATATCTCAAATAAATACATCCTCATAAAATTCGACAAGAAAATAAATCCCAGAATCCTAGATCAGAGCACCTAATCTAGACATCCTCGAAAGATAAACGAGACATAAAAGGAGAATATGCGTGATGGCATCCTCAGCACAACTCACCGAGCACTACTTCTCAACCTGAAAGTCTACATCCACAAGGGTTAAACCCACGGATGAGGCGACAATAAAGCCACTAGAAGGTAAGATATACATTCAACAAAATGATATAATACACGCACATAAGTTTCAGGCTAAAACATCACTTAGCATTCAAATATTCATCAATACAAAAAGTCTGGTTAGTACTCATGCATAATTCGTAAATCATAGTATACCCTCATCATTATATAATTACCAACTCCTTTATACATCATCAACAATTAAACCACCAACAACACAATTATGAAACGTTCCATAATTTTCACACGTCAACAATTGACATTTACCACATAAAATCATAAATGCACAAGTTCACACCAAAACATTACCAAACACGACTCATGTGTATGTAATGCGCCTAATACGACTTTACATACATGTGGTACCATAGTGATCTTAAATCACCCACCAATTTATTCTTGATCTTAATTCAAAATTGCTTAACACCAACTTAATCAATTTAATTCAAAGTTCGTCTCAAAATCCATTTCCACCAACAACTTAGCAAATAAGCTTGCATATCAACATCAACAGTATTTCATCAAGTTCAACATCACCATAATCACCTATTCAAACTATTGCAACAACAACTTATTCATTTTCACTTAATTAAGCCATTTTAGCAAAACACCAACAACACCAACAACTTAATTCTCATCAAAGCTACACAACCAACATAATATTTTCCTGCTTCTCATCATATGGCAGCAACTTAATCAAAACAGTAGCAACTTAATCAAATTCATTTAATTAATCAATTTTCCCAAAATCACTTAAATCACAACTTATTCAACATAACTTCATGATTTCTCAAATAAAACACATACCCATGCTCATAATCAACAAACATCATTCAATTATCATGTTAATCATCAAGATCATCAAAATTCACAAAGGTATTAATTAATCATAATGAAACATGAATTTTGACATGAAGAAAACGCAATTTCATCAAAGTTTAGCATGCTTTAATTGCACTTTTTCCCCCTATATTTTGTCAATTGTGCGATTTTGCACCCCATCCTTTTTTTGAGCGATTTTGCACCCTATCATTTACCCCCTTTCTGATTTTGTAGCCCCTCATGTGTTTTTTTTGCTGATGTGTATTCATTAAATGCTTGCCATGTGTAATTTGTATTTCTAAAAAAATCAAAATTGAAATAATTGAAATAATTTGTATTTTTAAAAAAATCAAAATTAAAAAAATCAAAATTAAAAAAGATTTTCATCTTTCTCTATCTTTCTCCTCAACCTCTTCCCCATCTTTCTCCAAAGACTCTTCAACAATCCAATCTCTCTCCTCCATCCTCAACAATCCTCTCTCTTCCACCACAATCTCCTCTCCCGAATTCACCCCTATCTCCTCCACCAAATCCACCTCCACTCTCACCCGATCTCCTTCCGGATCCATCATCTTTAGTTCCCAACCATAAATTAAAAAGAAGCCTACTATAATTCCAAGGAAAAGTAAGCCAAGCATCGTCAATATGTGACAGATCATTCTCCCCAAGAGCATGGATTTCAGTTTTCCCAAATAAATAGTCAAATCCAAGTAGAGTACCAAAGACAAGGAATAGAATAAGGTGAATACGAAACACAGTATAAAAAAACGTATGGCAATGATGTCTCTAGCTCTTCGTACCGAAATCGGATTTCCTTTTCGTGCCATATGCTTTGTTACTTTCTTTAATTTTTCCCCTTTTTTCTTCCCAGTTTAATATTTGTTCTACGTTCCGTGCGGTGTGTCTGTTTTCGACGTTTGCTGAGAACGCGGTTTTGCAGGAGAAGCTTTCTCAGTATCTTGATGTGGTTGAGCTTCATCTGGTTAAGGAGATCTCGTTGAGATCGTCGTCGTTCAAGGATGGCGGGTGACGGTGGTGGGTGGGCTAGTGGTGGTGGTGCTGACTATGTTGGACCAAATTGCCCCTTAGTTTTTTAATTTTGATTTTTTTAAAAATACAAATTATTTCAATTATTTCAATTTTGATTTTTTTTAAAAATACAAATTACACATGGCAAACATTTAATGAATACACATCAGCAAAATTCTACACATCAGCAAAAAAAACACATGAGGGGCTACAAAATCAGAAAGGGGGTAAATGATAGGGTGCAAAATCGCTCAAAAAAAAGGATGGGGTGCAAAATCGAACAATTGGCAAAATATAGGGGGGAAAAGTGCAATTAAGCCTAATTTAATCAACAAAAAGGAGCACGAAATTCACCAAAATCAGCAGCAATCAATATGCAATTAATCATAATCTAAAATACCCAAACCTCATAATTATTAAACCCATTTGGTAAAAGTAATCTCCCCTCTTACCTTAATTCTTCACTTTTCTTGCTACTTCTAGTAGAATTCCCATCTTCCTCTTGAGCTCTTCTAGTTTCCTCTTCTCCAAGCCTCTCCTTTCTCTATTCTCTCACTCGCCTCTCAAAACTTTGTGTTAGAATGTTTAACCTAGCTCACCACCACTCACTACTAGTCTATTTATAATATGGTTTAGGGTCACTCCCATTGACGAGCTTAGTCACAATTAACTCACAATTATTTTCTCTACACTTTTACTTCACTTAAAGCCCCCATATTAATTATACACCACTATTCTCTAAAATTCAAATTACTAGCTCTAGCATATTTACAAAAATGCCACTCAAGCACTAATAATTTCACTAACCCACCAATCACACATAGATAATTAATTAACAAATATAATTAAATAAATAATACTAATTAATAATAACAGATAAATCTAATGCTAAAAATCGGGCTGTTACACCAAACACTTTGGGTTGGTTCATATTATGGTTTGGTTTGGTTTTCCCCATACGAATGAACACCCTTAGAGGGAGTACTATTTATATCTTGTTCCTAAATGGAAATTTGAAATAAAAAATAAATATAATAAATAACATATGATTTTATATTCAAATAAATGAATAAATCAAAATGATTAAATTTTTCCCTCCTAAAAAATGATTAAATTTTTTCCTTTTTAGTTTCAATGGTTAAACAAAATGTCATAATAGAATAAATGTGATTTGAAAAGGGTTATAAAACCGTGTAAAATACCATGTACTACAAATCTTTTTCTTTTAAACAAATCATTGAATTTTATAAAAAAAATAAATACAAATCACCAAAACAAATTTATGATTGTAACAAATCATTAGGTAGTGAATATCGTAATTGCTAATACTTAGTAAGTAGTTGATTGATATTTATCATAGAAAAAAATTGATTGATATTGTTAGGGATCCACATGGGGACTGCCCCCATTTGAGAATTTGCATGCAAGGAATTTTTCCCTGTGGAGATAGGGGACAAAGTCCTCAAGGGTACTGTGGGGATGTGACATTATCATAGACCCCACCCTGCGGGGACTCGTACCCAAAAAATTCATTGAAATACATTTTATATTTGTATATCCGCTAATGACATTATCATATAACGCTAATGTTTAAAATATTTCGTTAGACGTTTGATTTTGAATACTTTATTGGCTTAATTGCATGTTTGGTCCCTTATGTTTATTTTAGGTTTCAAGTTGGTCCCTTTTGTTTTAAACGTTTCAATTTGGTCCCAGCAGTGTGTTTATGAGGTATTCTCTTCGTTTTCCATGCAATTCCAATTTGAATCTGAATGTGAACATAATTGGAGCTCAAATTTTAATAAAAACTCTTACTTTCTGGTGTAAAAAGTCAACTTGAAAGGGACCAACTTATGCTAACGTTGCAAACAAAAGGGACCAACTTGAAAACATTTAAAACAAAAGGGACCAACATGAAACCTAAAATAAATGTTTTGGACCAACTTAAAACGTTTAGAACATAAGGGACCAACTTGAAACCTAAAATAAACGTAAGGGACTAAACATGCAATTATTATGTTTCCTTTTTGACAGAAGTACTTTATTTTTTCTTATGTTTCCTTTCAATTATTATAATAGTTTTCTTCATGTAGTTATTGTAATAGTTTATATATTTTTTATTTTGAAGAAATGGTTATTATAATAGTTCCTTTTTTTTAAATAAGTCATTGTAATAGTTAAAAATATCTATATTTGTCACGCTATATGACTCACATAAAATATGCGAGAATTAATTCGACTGATAAATGGACAAAATCATGTACTAATAAATTATCATTGACAATGTTTTTTGTGGAGTCACACTTAGATTTAACGATACCAAATGCATCTTGCATCCATGTTTCTCTACTTCCATATAATGTAAAATCAACAATTAAGAATAAACTACATTATATGGAGTGAAAATAAAATAAAATAGACTACATTACAAAAATAATCCTATATATATCACACCCTTGAAATGGGAAACTACATGAATGAAGAATAAAATTGAGGAAAAGCATATACGAATGAATCCAATATAGAAAGAAAAAAATCAAAGTTCGAAGCTACGTCTCATCCTCATTGTTGATATCAAACTTGTTTCAGAACTATCCATCATGTGCATCTTCATCTCATATGTCAACCATAACTCTTGATCTTTCGGGTGAGGAACCGATGAAGGCAATGGTGGCGGAAAAAGCTCCGGTACGGTGGCGATGAGTCTTCGCGGTGGAACGAAAGGTGCCTGCAGACACGTTAGAACTCTGACGATCAAGTCAGAAATGGAATTGAGAAAGAGTGCGTGAAAAGTGTGCATAAAGTGAATCGTACCTTGAGGGTTAAGCTACCTCACCCTTATATAGGCGCTCCGTGAGAATAAGTGCCTCTGGGATTCGTGGCGTGTGATTAGGAACTGTTAGAGGAAACATGTGTTGTATCAGATGCACGGAGGGACGCTACATTGCGGTGTCGTGCATGATCGTGAAGGTGAGAAAAACACAAGAGGGGGGGGGTTGAATTGTGTTGGCTTTTTCTTTCTCAAAAACTTAGAGTTAGTTTAGCTTCTGATTGGGATCAGAGTCTGAAGCTAATATCAGAGTTAGAATGCAGCGGATACAAAGTAAATGAGAGAGAGAGAGAGAGAGAGAGAAAGACACAAGCAATTATCCTGGTTCCTTACACAACCCGGAAGTAGTCCAGTCCCCTTGTTACTTACAAGAGATTTTTCACTATAATCCAAATAGTTACAAATGCTCAAGCCCACTAGCAAGAGACTTCCAAATGCTCAAACACACAGTAAGAGACTTCTAATTGCTCAAGCACACAAGCAAGAGACTTCTAATTGCTCAAGCACACAAGCAAGAGACTTCTGATTGCTCAAGCACAAAAGCAAGAGACTTCTAATCAAACAGTGTTACAAAGAAATATGTTTGAGTTGAACACTTGATATACTATCAGTGGTGTTCACAAAATAAAACACAGTTTTCAGACTCTAGACTTAAGAAATTCTAAGATGAGAAAGTTTGAAAGAATTTCTAAGTTATTGATGCGTAGTGAATTCGACAGAGTATTGGCACTTTCAAAATTGTAGAGTCTTATCTCTTTCTTCTTCAAGTCTTCAGTCCTTTTATAGAGGGATAGAGAGACATTGATAAGGTGCCAGATCATCAATAGAGTCATATGAATTGAAGCTTGATCCAACGTTGATTTATTCCTTGATATGGACTGCGTACCATGAAGAATAACGTTTGAATCCTTTCCTTAAAATGGATTGGATGTTTTGTCCAAGGAAACAAAGTTGCAGAGATCGTTCTGACTCTAAGGTTGTTGCAGAGGTCGTGGTCGTGCTATGTCCTTTTGACAGTGACCGCAGTTGACTGTGATTTTCCTTCAGACTTCAGACTTCAGACTCCAGTCTTCAGACTCCGAACATCAGACTCCAATCTTTAGACTCCAGTCTTCAGATTCTGACTTGATACCCAAGCTTTAATATTTTCCTTTGCTCTTAACTTGATCTTTCAGAACCATTATTAGATACATAATTTAAATGTATGGTCCTGCACACTTAGAACAAGCATTAGCATATCCAATTTTCTTTTTAACACCTTGTTATCATCAAAACTCAAAATGGGTTTGTTCATACATTTTGTTCCAACAATCTCCCCCTTTTTGATGATGACAAACATAAGTATTAATAGAAAATTATTGTTAATTTAATTAACAAGTTGACTTCAGGGTCTGAGGTTTGTAAGCTCCCCCTGAGTCTGATAATCCACAAGGTGAGGTTTGTAAGCTCCCCCTGAGTCTTATCCAGATTAATTAAATTCAGTTTAAATCAAACAGGTGAAAAATCACTCAGAATTATCTCACAGAAATATGATCTGAGGCTAAGAGATGAGAAGATGTTCTCCTAAGTTAATTAATTTTAAAAAATTAACAATTAATTTTAAAAAAAAAATTAACTTATTCTGACTTAGCTCAGAGCCTGAAATACTTGTAACTTACTCCCCCTTTTGTCATCAACAAAAAGTTTAAACAAGAAAAACATTAAAGAGAGAGAAAATAATGAGATAAGAGTGATAAAAATTTCATGCAATCTATCAGCAGTCTTAAAGGTAAGTATCAGAGCAAACATATCAGAGCATACATAATCATTGCATTCAGAAGCAAGAGATATCAGACAGAGGATGATGTTCAGAAGCAAGACAAATTAACACTATTCAGAAGCAAATTTAAAACTAAAGACTAGGGTGTGCATTCTAAGGTTGGGGAGGTTTCTTCAGAAGCTCCAAAATGGCACTTATCCCAGACTTCATTTCTTCTTGACTTGACAAAATCTGAATTTGTTGTTCTGCCATAACTGCTTGTTGTTCTGCCATGACATCCTGTTTGGTACTCAGGTCTTGAATCTTGCTCTGTAATGCATCTTGCCTTGCCCTTTGTGAAACCAGTTCAACTTGCATCTAATCTACCATGTGCTTCAGCATAGGCTCTCCCAGTTCCAATTTCAAAGCTTCAAAGTCCAGAGGCTTCTGAGCAGCCTTGCCTAGAAATGAGTTCTGAAGTCCATATTTCAGAATCTCAGGAACTTCAGGTGTTGCTTCTACTACTGATGAAGAGCTACTGGGCAATTGTCTTGAGGGGTCTCTTCTGAATTCTACACTTTCCATACCCTTGACCACTTCTGACAACCACTTTTGTAAAGCTTCATGTTGAGATACCACTGAGACAAACTGCAGTGTATCAAGAGTAGTATTGACAAGCTCTCTTAGACTGTTCCATTTCTCAACATAGTTAACAGACTGGATGAGATTTTGTCTAGCTTGTACAAGCTGTTCCAAGCTTTTGAAGATATTGCTGCAAACCTCTTTTAAATTTAAATCTGGTGAGGGGTTTGATGTTTGGGCAATATTTTGATAATTGGATGATGGGAGTGCAATTTGTTCAGGATAAGGTGTTTGGGTTGATTCTGATACAATCTGATCAGAGGTTTCAGTATGAGGTTCTGAAACATTTATCAGGTTTGCATCAGAGGTAGGTTGAGGGTATGATGTTGGAAGGTCAGATTCTGATGCTCCACATAGGAGAAGAACATCAGACCTTTCAGTTTTGGCACATTGAATTAGTTGAGCAATTATTGGTTCAACTTCTGATACTGAGTCAGCATCAGAAGTGGTAACAGGTTGGATGGTATGAGGGGTTATGTCAGATTGTATGGTTGAGGTGGATTCAGTAGGAAACTCACCACCTAAGTGTTTTTCCAGTTCTTCTAAGGATGATGAGGAACTGGAACTGAAGGATGGTACAATTAGGATGCAGGATTGAGGTATACCACCAGCATCACTTAGAATTATGTTCTGTATGATCCTGGTTACAAAGGCTTCAGTTTGGGGTTGGCAAGTTCTCTCAAGATTTGGTGTCTCACCAGGTAAGCAAGTTTGGAGAGATGGTATATCTAAAGGTTGAGGGGGAAGAAATGGTTTTAGGTGAGGTAGGTGGGGATGACTGATTAGCTGTCTCAACATGATTAGAAGCAGCTTCTTCTCTGTCAGAGTGATCTCTTTCAGCAAGAATGCGTGCTCTTTTCTTGTTGAGAGCATCTAAAAAATCATTGGTGTTGAGTTCTCTTAAGATAGAAGATTCAGAGGGTGAAGAAGGTTTGGATGGGGCTATTTGTAGTTAAGTGTTATGGTCAGGAACATCATCAGAATTTAAATTAATTAAGATTTCAGCATTACCTTTATCAGAAGCAGATCCTGAAGCAGGTTCTGACTGTTGTGCCTCAGAGGTACTTTCTCTCTTCATCTCCAGATGAGAAGAGAGAATTTCCCTTGCTCCTGACACTGTTGAATGCTCCAGTTCCTTAGCTAAACTAACAACCTTCTCCAGGTCTTCCTTCATTTTGTTTGCTACTTGTGCTTCAGATGCACTTACCACAGCCTTTCCCTTCCTTATCAGAGGTTCTTCCTCAACAGCTTCCTGAACACCAGGTAGAGTACCCTTTCTAATAGCACTTTGCCTCAGAATTTCTCTAATCCTGTTATTTTCTACAGTTTCCTCTTCATGTGTCATCTGAACTTCTTCTTCTTGCTCATCTGATACCACAATCATTTTTCTGAGCTTTCTTCTTTTTGGTTCAGAAGCTCCTTCAGCTTATGACTTTGCTTTTCTTGTCACTTTGCTTCTAGTTCTGGTGGGAAGGATCTCCACTGGATCCAATTCTTCAGCTTCCACCACAGCTTCAGACACTTTAGTCTTGACAGCTGGTTTCTGAACATGCTTCTGAACTTTAGCCTTCTTCACAGGTTCAGGCTGTTCAGGTTCTGAAGAATGTTGCCTCTTCTTCACAGCCTTACCGGGTTCATTTGGTTTATCAGGAATCATATCCCAAGTGATAGCAACTCCTGTTTCCTTGAAGTGTTATGCAACAAAGTGTGCCAACACCTCATGAGGATCTTCCTTTGAGATAGGAGGGAAGTCATCAAGAAATTCAGAGTGTCCCATTCTGAACTGCATATCTTGTTTAGAAGTTATCACCTCTTTCTTGGGAATGATTTTCATATGACCCAAGGTTGTTCCAGAAATAATTGCACCACTGCAGACTCCAAGCTCAGAGTCTGATCTGTAACATCCGGGATTTGGCAACTAACGGCCCCACAATGTACTCATGGTCTTCTCCAACCCCCATGTGGAGTTTTTGCCTTCGTGGGAATCGAACTCTGTACCTGGGGCCTAAGTACAAGTTCAATGCATTCCCACTACCAGACCGTGCCATTCCAGGCAGTGTGACCACGCACGGCCGTGCGTTCATATGGCACGGTCGTGCGCCCTTCCAGTTCTTCATATTCTGCGGTTTTGCAACTTGGCACGACCGTGCGCGTTATGCAGTCAGATTTTATGATTGAAAACTCTTGGAATTGGCCAATTATTGCTTGTAATCCATGTTTAATGCTTTGTCTGTGGCTTTAGGCTATAAATAGAGCTCTAATCAGACTTGTTTCTCATCTGGGAATAAGTGTAAAGTTACTATAGTGAGATTGTAATTCCATCTGCTTCTAAGTTCACATACTTGTTAAATTTCTACACATTTACAATTCCTTGCAATTTACATTATTGTTCTTTATATTTCAGCTCTTTACTTTTCCGCATATTTACAATTCTTGTCTTTACTTTCTTGCTTTTATAATTTATGCAATTTATAATTTGTCAAGTGTATACAATGAACTCTTGTGAGTAGACTAGTCTAGTCTTGGGATTATTCGAAAAGTCTAATGACTAGATCCTAATCAAACTAGGCCTAGACTCTATTTTATTTAAAACCATTTTCCTATCTAATCTCATCATTTTTAAACTCAATAGCAAGTGGAACGAAGTACCGAACGGAGAAGTTCAACAACTACTATTTCATCATTTCAAATATCAAGTGAAGTATCGAACGAAGAAGCTTGATATTGGAACAAATGAGATTAGACAAGGCATCTTAAAGCTTGATGGGAACACCCCAAATGAGTAGTTTTGCGATGTCTTGAGGCCATAAAATTCGTGCCTAATGAGTCTCATATAGCAATCAACCACGAGAATAGGCGTGATTGTTATTGGGATACATTCATGTATTTCGAAAGAAACATGAATTACCTTAGTGAATCTTGTCTTTGGAAAATGGATTCAATATAGAATAGATATATAGGTTTGACTATTTAAGATTCTGTCATTAGATATACCAATAATCCTAATATGCCTTTTATTTTATAAAACTTAATCAAAGATATTTTCCAACTCTAAAACGTAATTCGTTCAGCTAACGTACTCTAAACTTTATCGGTACTTACTAAACTCCCCTGTGGATCGATATTTTTACTACTCGATAATAGCCGTGGATTTGCGGTGTCGTATCACTAGCTTGAAAACAACTAGAACAGAGGTGTATGAAGCGACCACCACGGCAACGTCAACTGTGTTTAACAAACCCTTTAGAATTGCAACCCCATAAAGGGGTTAAGAGGCCGTGAAGGGCGAGTACACCACTAGTGTAGTATGACTACGTTCAGACGGAACCGATTGGATTTGAGGAACGAACTGATTGACCAAAACCTAACTATGGTTCAATATTAAATCAACCCCTTTAATTTATTTAATTTATTAAATAAAAAATGTCTTTTTGATGCTAATAATATTCTAAAATTATATGAATAATAATTAATAAATTGAAATAAATTTAATGCTTTTCATTTTCAAATAAACTTATAATATGTTTGGATCGGCTTTTCAACAACTGTGTCCACGACCCAATGCCACGTTTTGTCAGAAGCTACAAAATGGAGCTTCAGCTCAATCGAGTGTTTGGTGTGGTTCTACCTTGGAAACAGACATGCAATTAGAAAAAAATCTGACACATTTGAGAAACACATAGTCTAAGGACAACAACCTAATTAAAAAACTTTTAACAAAAATAAACTAGTTTAAAATATTAACAGAGTCGATAATTAATTCGAGAATAGTTTACAAAAACAACAGATGAATTTGGTGGTCTGTTCAATACAAAACATACGAAATTGGGTTGGTCGGGTTGAAACCGTGAATCTTGTTGGGCCTTAGCGAGCCCATCGTAAGTTGCGTTGAATCACAAGCGGTGCGCGTCATAGTAGTAGCAAGCGATGATGGCTGAATCAACAGAATCGAACAGGCAAAGCAACACCGAAGAACAAGATGATGATGATGATGACTACATGGCTGACCTTTCTAGGTTTCTTCCTTCCGATGATGCCATTATTCATCCTTCAATTCCAACTAAGTTTTCATCAAAAAGTGTAACTTTCACTTTCCATACCCTACTATTCATTTCGCATCATTTTACAATTTGTCTTTTAAATTTGAGATTAGGTTCCCATTCTCATTTATTTCTGCATTTACAATTACATGTCATAGGGAGAAAATATTTATTTATTTTAATTGTGTGGAATCTGTAGTTGAAATCTTGCATCATGAATGCCAATATCCATTAGACACCATATAGTTTTAGAGAATATAAGTAATTAAGGCTTGTTTGGTAAAAAAATAGTGAACAGTTGATAAACTAACTTATAGCAAATGAGCTTATAGCAGATAGCTAATAATCTAGCTTATAAATGATAGCGTGTAAGCTAATTGATTGAGGGTGCCTTTGGATTAAGCTTATTTTGAGCTTATGCAAATAAATAATTTTTTATGTTAATTAATAAGTCCTCACTAACAAAATCTGTATCTTTTTCATAAACTACATTTACAAAATTATGAACAATACATAAAAATTTATTTATTTGAATAAGCTTAAAATAAGCCTAAACCAAACGGACCCTGAATTTATAGTTTTTGGTAAAATTAGCGTTTCAACTGGCTTTTAAACATGAAATGACATAAGAAATATATATTTAATTAATATTTAATTTTTTTCAATTAAGATTAGAGGGGTAAAATTGGGATAAAAAATGATAAGCTATAAGCTATAACTTATAAGCTACTTGAATTAGCTTATAAAAAAACTGTTATAAGCTAAAAAAAATAAGTTATAAGCTTGTGAGAAAGTGACGGTTATCAAACGGGTCTTTTTTAATAAAATGAGCTCATCTATGAAGCCCCGATACTTGACACGATATGGATACGATACCGATACGGCGATACGAGAAATTTTTCAAAATTCCGATACGATACGTCCTCGTTACGTTATTAAAAAATTAAATTTAAAACTAATAGTATAAGTACACAATGTATAAATATAACTAAAAATGATAATAAGCAAACATTCACATTAATAAAAATGATCAAAACAAGTGACAATTACATATTTTTTCTGCACAAATTAGAATATAGCTAAACATCATTAGTACTATTCAAAGAGAACATCATTAGTACTATAATAAAAGAACACCATTGTCTAATGTTGACTACTTAATAGTTAACACTATTTGAGATTGAAAACAAACAATTTAAAAACAAACATTTTTTTCCCAATTAGAGAGAAGATATTAAAGGGAGAAGAACAAAAGAAACATAACATTAGAGAGAAGATAATTAGAGTAGAATTCTCCGGAGGTGTTGATGGAGGAAATCGGTGATGTTGATGTTGAGATTCAGTTAATCAATGGTAAAGGTTAGAAGAGAGAATAACTATCATTCAATGGTTGACGAGGAACCCTATTTTTTTGGTTAGAAGAGACAAATGTTTATGATAGTCGGTCTTTAAGTATTTTTGTTTCTTATTCTTTTATTATTTTTTTTAAAATGAAATATGTAAGAAGTATCGGTGTCAGAGTATATGTTAGCCGTATCGGAGTATAAGTTAGCCGTATCCGACACGTATCGGTCATTTTTTTTACAAAAATAAATATTAATTGGCCGATACTTCTCCGATACACGTATCAGTAGGTATCGGGACGTATCGGTATCGGATACGTGTCGAACACGATTCTTCACCATTTTTTGAGTATCGGGGCTTCACAGGAGCTCATAGGACATACAAAATAAGATATAAGCTCAAAATCGTGTCTTCCCAAATAGACCCTAAATGTAACGACATTTGCCGGTGTTGTATCGACACCCTGGCACATGTCAGATGTTGCACATGTCTTTAATCTTAAGTGTGAGCAATTCATAGGTAGTGATTCCGTTCCAAAAAAATTAAGGGTGCAAAACTCAAAATTAGTTCTCAAAAGATGCACCACACATTGAGTCAGTTTTTCAATGATTTGAATATCAGTTTTATCTAAATTTAATTGATTGATTAATGTCCAATGGTATTTGATATAGCTATTAGCTAGGGACTAAGCTGTTGTTTGTTTTCAATAATTTTGATCAAATTGATGTCCAAAATCTTTGAGGGCCAACTTGATGTGCCATGTATCTTTTTTTTTTTTGTTGATTGCATGTGCCATGTATCTTTGTTAGACTAAATTTGAGCTTTTATTCAGAACACCATGAGCATCGTTGCTAGATTCCTCATCTTAAGCATTTGAACTTTCAAATAGAACATTTTCTACCACTTGTATCGTCTTAGGAACAGAACCTGAGCTCCTCCCCACTCATGAACCGTGAATTATTGATTTGATCATATTATACAGCTATAAATATATACTTCTGTACTTCTATATAATTCTTTTTTTGGTTATATGTATTGGATAATGGCATTCATATTGCACAACAACTCTAGCGCATCTGACTCAATGTTAAAAAACCAAACCGGATATCGAACCAATGAGACCTCCAGGTTATGGTTCTACAACTTTAAAATGTTCGAACCAAGACGAAACAACAGTTGAACTACTTAAATAACTAAACTGTAGACAATGTCTGTCTACGGTTGAACCGTTTGATTTGGTTAGGTTTTTAAAACATTGCACAATTCATTTATGGTTACCAAATTCTTTTGACTGTTGCCTTCACTTGTAAATATGTCATGTGATTATACAATGTTTATGTTTAGAAACTTACTGCAATTCATCAAATTAGCATTCCTATGTATATGTATGTGTACAAATGAATCATTCCAAAAAAGTAGATCAGTACATGCACATGCTGTAGACTTTAGACTAACATGTTGCCTCAATATTTCTAAGACATGCAGAGGATGAGGTAACATTTATTGGACTTCATCTGAAACTCTAAATATCTAGTATAGCATTGTCTAGCAATACTTCAAGACCAATCACTTTTTTAGAAAAATTTCATCGGAAGACAAGATTGTCAACCAAAAATCTCTATCGAAGACTGTCTTTGGTTCACCTTGATGTCTTCTAATGCAATTCTCATTTCTTCTAAAAGGGGTCGTTTGTAAAACATGAACTCTGTAAAATCCCAAAAGCATCAAGTATTATTGCTCATGAAAGTATCCAAGTTAAATTAATATTCCCAATAAATGAAAAAGAAGAGGGTGTTGGGACATTATGAGAAGCTTGAATTGCCTTTATAAGGATTTAAAAAGTGTTATGTTGTAACTCGCTTGTTAATATGCAGATTTCTGACAAGAAAGATCCTTCAATCAACTCTTCCAAGAGCCAATTGAAAGCTCTTAACTGGCAAGAACGGAGAAAAATTGAAAGAGAAAGAAAGCAAATACAAGAGGACGAACAAACATTAGCAAAAGTGGAAGCTCCAATACCACAATCGAACATTGGATTTAAGCTTCTCAAACAGATGGGTTATACACCAGGTTCTGCCCTTGGCAAGCAGGGATCGGGCAGGGCTGAACCAGTGGGTATTGAAATTCGACGGTCACGAGCAGGTATAGGCCTAGAGGATCCCCACAAGGAGAAGAAGAAAAGGGAGGAAATCACTATCGACAGGAAAAGGAAGAATGAGCAGGCTCTGATGGACGAATTCGGGTCAAGGCAGAAGTCACGATGGCAGAGTAGGAGAGTTATTGTTAATTTCAACAAGGCTAAGGCTACCCTTGACCAATTGGAGAATCGGGAAATTGTGGAACCACCGAAGAACGAGGATGATGCTGAGGGTGAAGATCAAGAAGAGGAAGAAATAACAGAAGAGGTGTGTAACTTAACCATACATATCAACTTCGTATTTTTTTCAACCCTGTTTTAGATATGCTCAAATACAATCCAAAAATCACACACAAGCTTTCTCTACTCTTGATCATAGTTGCTATTTTTTTCCTTGTTCATGGTAGTAAGTATCCCAAGATACATACGCAAATAGCCATGGCCGATACATATCATGGTATGTATTGCGAATGAGCTTGTATTGCTGGATTATCACATGTATTGCCGGTATCACGATTCATTTCAGTATCGTACGGTTCCTGCAACTTGAGCGCTGCAGATACTGGGTCAGGCTGCGTGACCCGGCAGAAATCCAGTTTTTCACGTTTTTTATGTGGGTCAGTACTGTAATCAGGTCAGGTTCGTGTGACCCATCAGAAACGACCGGGTTGCAACGCTTCTTTGTATTTTAGGGCTTTTTTTTTTTTTTTTTTTACAGTTTTGTTTTGTGACCTTCCAATTAAATTGGAACTATTCCCAAAAGCTACAATTCATTACAGGGTCTCCGTACAACTTTCCACAGGATTCAAAAAGTGGTCGAACGATACTTATCCCGATTTGACTACCATGTCCTTGTTTACTGCTTTCAGATATTATTGCAATTTTTAATTAAAAAAGAAAAAAATATTATTGCAATTCATATTTTTTTTTTAAATTTGTTAAGTCATTTATATTATTGAACCATGTAATCCATGTATGAATTGGTTGCGAGTTTGACTATGGAAGTGAAATGGATGCAGGACTTGCTCGATGTATTAATGAAACTGAGGGATGAGTTCAATTACTGCCTCTTCTGTGGATGCAAAGTGAGTAAACATGTGATTTATCTCTATCGTTTAATATAAACTAAAAAATGTTTTCATATATTTTAAACGATGAAACTATGATGGAAAATTCGAAACAATTGACATTTGGTTTTTTCCGTCCATATTTCTCCAGTATGAATCAAGTTCTGCCCTTTTGGATAACTGCCCTGGAATCAATGAAGATGACCACTAAATTTAAAGTCTCTGATGTGTACAGCAGAAATGATCTTGTTTGCTCTTTTTATCAAGCAAGTGCTGTTAGCTGTAAATGCATATTGCTATGAAGATGGATAAGCTCACATATGGTGGATGATTAAGCCTCTAGTCATCCCAACTAGTGCACAACAATGTGTCAATACAAGCGATTTATCTATGTTGAGATTGGAGTCATCTCTAATTACAATTCTGCTCGGTAATTGCTTTATCTTTAAGCAGAGGTACAAAATGCTCTACCCTATTGCAGGATATGGGTGAATTGGTTGATATTTAGTTTCTGAAGCTCTTAATTTGTATTGTAATTTTTCATAGAAGGAATAGTCGCCATTTTTAGCATTTTAGACTGTTGTGCCCAATCGGTTCAGGGGCGCGGGTATAGGAGACCCGTCCACCCCCCGGAGAGGACGAGATGGGGATGAGGAGGCAAAATTTGCCCTGCCTCATTGCATCAATTATGTCCAAAGGAAAATAAATGAATAAGGTAAAATACAAAAGGAAACAATTGATGGTTGAACACGAACTTTGTGTGTCCCTCAAATCTTATCCAATCATTTATATCTAACAAATACAAAAATCTTGTGCTAGCTTGAGATACAACTATAGCAATATTTGCTACTATTTATTTTATGTTAGTATTTTCCTCATGAACCTTATTGGGAATCATTTGAACCTCTTCCTCTTCGATCAAGCATCCTTCATTCATCTCTATCAGCTGCTTTGCAAAAATCTCAGGCCAAGACATACCAGCATCATCATCATCATCATCATCATCATCATCATCATTATCTTCTTTGTCCACAATGCATTCACCATCATCTTCAGTCTCGTTATTCCCATTCTCAGGTTGAACTATTGGATTTTTGTCAATATTCTCCTAAAAAATGAGAATGCAAGAGCACAATAAGGGATTGAATGATCAATGCAATTAAAATGCAAAATGAGTTGGTCTGATTTACTCTATTGTTATAATTATTATAAAAATTCATAGTTTAATCCTTTGACATTGATGTGATTAAAAATATATTTAACTTCAAACAAGTATAATATTAGACCGACTATATTTGTTTTTTTAACCTTTTAACCTATTGAACATGAAAAAAGTTAAGGATTCAAATGTTTTTCATAAAATATGATTCATATGTTTTCATCTCAATAAAACTGGTGAATTTTATTTTTGGTTCTTATTTAAATTTTATTTGTTTGTAGTTTTTAAAATTTGCAAAAATAATGAGTCTAGTTTTTTGATGAGACTAAAAATACACTATTATAGACATGAAAAAAATATATTTAACCCAAAAATAAGATAAAAATAGGAAAATCCATTATTGAATACTTAACTGGTAATTGATCTAAATTTTATAAATTCACAATGATTTCTTTAATAAAAATTGTCCAGATAATTGTGTTAAATATGTTTTAAAAAATACATAATTTATAAGTAATATTGTATTATAGATAATAGTGTCTCTAAAAAATGCAGTACTAGAAACTCTAATAAACCCTTACATTACATATGATCGATTGTTATAAGATATTATATAACAACAAATGTAGGACTTTCTCTAAAAAAAAAAAAAGAAAAGAAAAACAACAACAACAAATGTAGGACTTACAAATTTGTTGGCTGCTTCCAGTCCAAGAATGGTTGTCTCTCTTGGCCAAATATTTCTCACATCTTTTTCTTCTTCCTTATAATGAGACTCTGTATTAACCATATTTGTGCTATTGTGTCCACCATTTGATTCGTTTCTTGGTTCTTTATAAATTATATATTTTGTCAACGAATTTTTATTTCCCTACATATCAAATCAAGAATGCAAAAGAACAGTGTTAAGGAGAAAACAACCGAATCTTGAAATGAAATGTATCCATTAAATCTTGAATGCGTAATTCACGTCACTTGGTAATAATCAGCACCAAAAAATTTAACAACTAATCAATTATCTCAAAATAAATTAATAATCAATCAAGCAACATAATTAATCAAGTAACTTACAGATATGGTGGTTTCTGCAGGTCCATGAACGATGGTCTTCCTTTCATTATCTTGTGCAACGATATTCTTTCTAAATCTGCATATAGCATAATTGTTGGCCTGCAAACAAAACAAAAAAAAAGATACAAAATCAAATTATAAATATGCTTTAAAAAACAAGAAAAGTTAATAATGTAAATGTATCACATTGCTTACCAAAGGATTGCATATCAAAGATTTGTCGAGGCTATATTCATGCAAGATCCATGCACCATCATGGTAAGTGCCACTATTCTCAAATCGAAAACATTTTTTCACACCAAGGAGTTGGTTCTTGTTTTTGGCAACTATATTTTTTCCGGTTTCTTCACCTTTCCATGCACCAATTCCAATAGAACGAACTACTTGTGAGCTAGTGGCAGATTTCTTCTCTAAGGTAGTGAAGAAATATAGGTCTTTTTCACAATATGAGTACGAAGCTCCAAACTCTTCCCAAATATCCCATGGATTTTTTAGGGTACCAAACAAATCGTATTCAAGAATGGTGATATAATTGGGCAAAGAATTGTTATGAATTTTGTTGTAGAGGAATCGGAGAAGTTCATCATCTCTGAGTATGAATTTGAAATCCTTACTTGAAGAAGAATTGAGAGCCATCGAATTGAAACTATATATACGTTTGGTAATTTAATATAATAATATATTATCATATAAACAAAAGTCGTGATATATTTTGGTAAAAAAAACAAAGACTTTATATCTTTTGATATATCTATAATTATTTCTTTTCTCACCTTATACTCTTCTCACTCACCCTATTGCCTTTTTCAAAATTACCTTCGTTGTTCTGATTATATAATTTGAACAAGGTTCAAATTCTACAATTCAAACATGGTTCATATTATATAATATGAAATATGTTTATATATAAGCAACAATTAGAATACCTCACATATTAGCAGTTTTGAATTTTAATTTTTAAAAACAACAACAAAAAAGTAAGAAAGGATAAAACTCGTCAAATAAAATAAAAAAAATCTAAATATACACCTGAAAATTATAAAAATCAAATCATGTTGATGATGATTTTTTTTCCGGATTTTTATGAGAATATGAAAAATTTAGGAAAATGAAAAATGAGTCTAAACGATGGAATTTTAGATTTTAAAAGGCGGAGTCCCATAAGAAGTCATAATCCTTCATTTTATTCTTTATGATTTTTTAGGCAAGTTTCAGATCAATTTGATCAAGTATCCCGAAAATCATATTTTCGACTGGGACACGGTGGGAACGGCTAAAATGATCTGAAACACAGGGGGAGGGTTAGTATTGTTCTTAACCTACTTATCCCTGTCACAAACAAGGTCAGCTTTTGTGCTAATATTGTTCAAATTATATAATCTGAACCTGTTTTCTTGGAGTTCTTGGCACAAGATGAATGTATAATGGCTGTTTGAATTTTATAATCCATAAAA
Organism: Medicago ruthenica; assembly: GCA_018208015.1. Lineage (NCBI taxonomy): Eukaryota > Viridiplantae > Streptophyta > Magnoliopsida > Fabales > Fabaceae > Medicago > Medicago ruthenica. The sequence goes on from CM031371.1 coordinate 59,206,981, forward strand.
ACAAGGAACACACCCTTCTATAAGGAGTGTTCGAATTATAAATTCCGTACTACTTATGTTTTTGAATTTTATAATCAGAATTGGTTAAAAACTCATTTTCTACCCAAAAAATAGAGGGAAAACTATTTTCGGATTATATAATTCAAAAAACTTAAGGGTATTTTGGTAAAAAAAGGGGGTGTGAGAAGATCATAAGGTAAAAAAAACAATAGTCTATATCTACAATAAGGGTTGGCAAAGCGGGCCGGCCTGTTCTGTTAAAGACCGCCCTTCTTAAGCCGACAAAAAAAAAAGGACGAGGCGAACTGAGTCATTTTAGGTGATCAAATCCAAAATTTCATTCCGCCCCGGTGTTTTTATTTTTTATTTTTTTTTTATTTTGTAGTTATAAAAAAACAATGTTGTTGTTATAAAAAAATTGACAACAAATCATTTGTGGTAAAAACACGTTTATGAGACAAATTCAACACCAACAACATAATTATCAAATTCACCATCATAATTAATATCAGCAATGCCACCATTATAATCTAACAACATTAAACAAGTCTCAAAATAAAACAAATCCGCCAACATTATATTAATCCTAAAATAAATCCAACACCCACAAGCATAAGACAAGTCTCAAAAAGGACTTCGCTGCTTAGTCCAATTTCTTTAAGTCTAAGGACAGCTAATCTGGTCCCTTGGACCTTTCTTTGTTCGACTATCTCCTTATGATCATCAGGAATGAAAAGTTGAAATCTTGATTCAAAAGTGGCAAGGACCCACTGTAACAGCCCGATTTTTAGCATTTATTTGTTTAATTGCTATTGTTAATTGATTATTTTGGTGATTTATTGAATTTTGGGAGTTGAAGGGTATTTTAGTAATTTCGAGGGCGAGTGGCATAATTGTAATATGTGAGAAATTCAAAATTTGAAAATAGTGGTGTATAAGTAATTTGGAGGGGGTGTGAGCTTAGTAAAAGTGTAGTGTTATTTTTAGTGTCTTGAGAATTGACTAAGCCCATTAAAGTGAGTTAACATAACCCATTAATATTTAAGAGAATAGTGTAGTGTTATTTCATTAAGTTTTCTCATTTGTCACAAAACAAGAGAGACGTAGAGAGAGAAAACAAGAGAGAAACTTGGAGAAGAGGAAGAAGAGGAATCTAGAAGAACTAAAGGGCTAGAATGTTGATTTCAAGTGAGTTAGCAAGAGAAGTGAAGAATCAACGTAAGGGGGAAGATTATCTTGATTAATTGGTTTTAATAAGTTTGGGGTATGTTTGGCGTTGTAGATTATGATTAATTGTATGAATTATGTTGTTGAATTTTTGGTAAATTCGTGCTCCTTTTTATTGATTAAATTAAGCATGTCAAAACTTGATAATTCCATGCTTTCTTCATCTTAAACTTCATTTTTCATTATGTTAATTTGATACTTTGATGAATTTTGATGTTTGTGATGATTAATATGATGATTAAGTGTTGTTTGTTGATTTTGTAATTGATTATGAGTATGAGTATGAAATTTGTTTGAGAAATCATAAAGTTATGTGGAATAAGTTGTGAATTAAGTGATTTTGCTAAAAGTGCTTATTTGACCGAATCTGCTTAATTTGCTGCTGTTAGTTTGTGTTAATGTTAAGGATATAATTATAATCAAAAGACTATGTTATTTTGGGGTTTGTTGTGAAATAAGTTGTTGTTGGTGTTTTGGTGAAAATAACTTAATTAAGTGAAAATGATTAAGTTGTTGTTGAAATAACAAAGTTGTTGATGAAATGATGTTAAGATGTGTTTTATATTCTTGTTATGATATTGGGTATGAGAATGTCATGTTTGTATGAGATTTGAAGTGATAAATTCATGGTTAAGTTGTGATTATGTGTTGTTGTTGAAGTTTTGGAAAAGTAGATAGAAATCATGATTTTGAGTGTGTAATTGGTATTATGAAGTGGTGAAAGTGTTAATTATAAGTGTTTTGATCATGAGTAATGATTTGGGATGATTTGGGTGTGTTGGGATTGAATTAAGTGATTTTAAAGTGATTATTTTGTGAAAACGTGTTTTTGAAACTGATTTTGGTTGCTGTCTGTTAGCCAAAATCGTGCTACGATTTGGAGAAATCATGCTACGATATTGGCCCAGATTTTGGTGTTTTGGCTCGACGAAAATCGTGCTACGATTTTGGAAAATCGTGCTATGATTTTTGTCAGGACAGAAACCCAATTTCCGCTTTCAATTGTATTTTTCACTAGTTTCTGTTTTAAACTGGGTTTCGGTGTAAACATGAAAGTTTTAAATATGGATGTTAGCTTTCATTTGCCGTTGGTTTTATTTCATTTAGATTTCTAGAACTAGAGTTATGATTAAAATACTACACATAGGTCATGTACTTTTTTTTATGAAACTTCAGCGTAACTTTTCCAATGAACCATGAAACATCCTTATAATTAATAATGAGTCTAAGGGAGCTTTTATAGCTAATTTGCTGTTCATAATGATGTGCTATGAGTGATTAATGATGAGTAAATTTTGTGAAGTGAAATATGTGAATGATGTTATTGATGATGCTATTGATGATGCTATTAATGATGATGTTTGATTAAATGATGATGATAGGTGCCCCACTCTTCAAAAAGAGGTTGACTTGGTTAAACATCTGGTGATTGCAAGTAAGGATTCAGAAGTATCTTTACACCTTACCCAAGAAAGAGTCAGAAGAAGAAAATCACTAAGGCAACATATCAAACCCCGTCCATGGGTCCTCCTCCATCTCCTACTCGATGAAGACTTTGAACTTAGCAAAGTGAGGTCTTTGCCAATTAACGAGATCACACTAGAAGCTTTTACGCCTTATCTAACGAAGAAGTAGAAGAAACTACTCAACAAATTTATTTTCTACAACACTCAATCCAAGGGTGGTTGAGCATCACTTTTTCTTTTAGGGCTATTGTACTGGCAGTGAGTACAATACTTCTAGAAACTAGGGTTTCTGTGCTGTGTTTAGGTCCTCCCTCGGGAATGATCCCAAGGTTACTATTTGTAGCCTTTCCTGGGCCTAACCGGTCATGGTTTTGGGCCTAAATCGTAAAGGGCCAAAACCATGACTTGGGCGCCCTCGTAAGCTGCTGAGGGCGCCCCCAAAGGGCTATTTGTGACTGTCAAGTAGGCCTTCCGCCCTCTTGGAGGACGTCCAGCCTTGTTCCAAGGGTTCACACCCTTGGCTTTGGGGTCTCGAGTCCTAGATAGTGAGATCTACGGTCCACAGCCCAACAAGCACGAGTCTTGGTACAAGGCGAAGTGATTAAACTGTTCACAGGGGGTTTGTCTATGACCTTTTGCCCAGCAAGTGGGGCTTACTAGTTACGAAGCCATGTGAAAAAAATTTATGAGTACTAGCCCAACGTGGGTGTTTAAACCCTGCGTGGGTACTAGCCCAACGTGGGTGTTTAAACCCTGCGTGGGTACTAGCCCCATGTTTTGTTTTGAGTACCTTAGTGGGCGGCACTAGCCCTACAAGAATGTGGGCGCCAGCCCAACAGGAATATTTATGCTAGCCCAACAAGCACAAGTCTTGGTACAAGGCGAAGTGATTAAATTGCGTAAAGCTCGCCACGCCCTTTGGACTACGTGTTGAGGACGCCTTTTATTGGGATCCGACGGTTGGCGTGAGGTGACCGTTCGCTCTCGCTGACGTGTCGTAATCCTAGCGGTTCTCGGAAATCGTGCCAGCTTAAGTGACGTCATCTGCGCGTTTTCCCAGGCTTTTCACTTTAAACTGAACGCGGATCTAATCAGTCCCTTTCTTTGTCTTTTCACTTTCCTTCTCCTTTCTTTGTCCGAAACGCACTCTGTACTTCGCCAATTGCAAACAGTTCTTAGAATCAACGCTCTCTTCCAGGATCAAACCAGTCCCTTTCTTCGTCCAGCTTTTCTTCCTTCGACACAGGTAATCCCTCTTTTAGAATTCATCCTCTGAACGTTAGCGCTTCGTTTTGTGTAATTCAAACTAGGACATGGTAGTTATCAGGGAGTGTGATGGGAAGGGAAACGTACTATCTCCGGCTAACTCGGAGGAGAGGGATGCGTTATTGAGAGAGGCGGTTAGGCTTGCGAAACGATCGGACGGGACCACCGATTGGGTTGCCTTTGAAAATGCCTACTATGGCCACTCCCTTTTAGGGGAGTTTTCGAGCGACTCGAGTGATAGCGAGGATAAAGACGATAGCAGGAACTCATCTGATTGTGTTATTCTTTCTGTTCGTCCAGGTCCCTCCTATACGAGAGAAAACCACGGTATGGCGTCCGCTAGTGATTTGGGACTAGGGGGTTCTACCAGCGAAATGATGCGCTTGGAGTCCGTGTTTATGGATCCTGAACGAGTGGCGCTGTTCCGAAGCAAGGTTAATGTTTCGTCGACAGGATGCGAAGATGATGTGATCCTGGAGCCCTGCCGTCCTGGTGAGAAAGTTTACTTGCGGATGCCAAGGAGTAGGGCCCACGAGTTCTTCTATATGTATGTGGCGGTCTTTGAAGATTTGGGCGTGAAGTATCCATTCACGCCCTTCGGAGTAACTGTCCTAAGGTGGTTGAATGTGGCGCCCTCGCAACTTCAGCCCAACAGTTGGGCGTTCATCCGGGCCTTTGAGATAGCTTGCGAGGGATTAGGCTTTGAGCCCTCCGCCGGGTGCTTCTTTAGCTTCTACGGTACTCGGGGGGTGGACAAATCGTCTTGGGTCTCCGTTGGCGCGCACCCTGGGAAACGGTTGTTTCCACCTTATGCCTCTCATTACAAGAACTGGAGACGGACATTCCTTAGGGTGAGGGGAGGAGGGCGCGTACATAATGAGTTAAAATTTCCCATCTGCTGGACGAGTTCCCCAGCTTCCATTACTGGGTTTGCTTATGAACAGTTGAGTGCGTATGAACAAGGTGTCGTTTCCTTCCTGGACAAAATGCTGCCCATGGATATCCGGGAGTTGCTGAATAGAGAGGGAGATGTGGATAGCTTAGAGACCTATTTGCGTGAGTGGATTTCATAACTCTGCTTGTCTAGCTTTCCCGCCTTTCCTTTATTAATTATTTTTATATTGGCTTTGGTTTTTTTACTTGCAGAATCAATGGCGCCACTAACGGCTGCGGAGAGGAAGCAGTATCTGGCCGAGCTGAAGGCCAAGAGGTCGGGCGGGGTGGCTGACACTGGCGATTCTTCTGGGCTTATCCTCCGTAAGTCTAAAAAGAAAGCCGAGATTGTTCTTGATGCTCAGCCCGAGTGTGATGTGGACGTGACGCAAGAGAAGAATCGGGAGGAAAAGAAAAGGAAGGCGCCAGAGGGGGAAGAGGGGGTGATGAAGGAGAGGAGGTCTAAACGGGCGCATTCCCGTCCTGCCACTGAGCTTGCTGGTCCCAGCCAGGATGTGCGGTCCTTTTGGGACAAGGACTTTGATTACGAGGCTTACGTGAAAGAGAAGATGGTTTGCAATCCTGATGATGTGATAGCCGGGACGCAGAATCCTGTTCCTTTTGCTACAAGGGATATCGGCGTCAACTGTTTGCGGTCCATTATGCTTTTGATGGCCGTTGATTGCAAATATGCGGAATCGGTTCGTAACGGAGAAACGCTGCTGGAAAGGGTGGAGTTGCTGGAGAAGGAATTACAAGAGGTTCGGGAGAGTAAGGAGAAGGAGGTCAAGGAGGCGGCAGAGGCGATGAGGGCCGAGTTCGATGAACAAATCAGTGACTTGAAGGTTGGTCATGACGCCGACCTAGCTGGGAAGGACGCGGTGATCGTGCGTCTGAGGAAAGAGGTCGCCTCGGGGGTTGAGAGGGAAGTGGGGTTAAAGGCTGACGTTGCGGAAGCCAAAGGAGAACTGGCGCTGTCTTTCGAGACTGGGTTTAATCGTGCGAAGGAGCAGGCCGCCTTCCTCCATTCTGACGCTGATCTTTCGTCTATGGATTCTTTCAAGATAATTGTAGATGGCGCCCTTGTGGACGAAGAATAGTCTTTGTTGTAACTTTAATTTATTTTGATCTTGAACTTTCTCGAATTTGTAACGATGCATTATTTGTACTATGTTTTGTTGGTTTCTTATTTAGTGATGATGATGATCACGCTTCTTGGGCGGTAGTTAATACTTGTCTGTTTCTCGATTTGTTTAAGATTGTCAAACCGTTGAGCTTTTCGATGTTATCGCTTTATTGAGGCATCTTCTGCATGAACTCTTCTATTTTTGCAACGTTTTCGTTTTCTGCTTACGACGCCTTAGAGCCCTTTTTAGGGTTAAGGAATTAGGTGGCGATTTGTATTTCGGCTCGCGACGTCTTAGAGCCCTCTTGGGGGTTAAGGAATTAAGCGGCGATCTTACTTTCGTCACGCGACGTCTTAGAGCCCTGTCTTTTAGGGTTAAGGAATTAGGCGGCGATTTTATTTTAAGCTCACGACGTCTAAGAGCCCTGTCTTTTAGGGTTAAGGAATTAGGCGGCATTTTTATTTTAAGCACACGACGTCTTAGAGCCCTGTCTTTTAGGGTTAAGGAATTAGGTGGCATTTTTATTTTAAGCACACGACGTCTTAGAGCCCTGTCTTTTAGGGTTAAGGAATTAGGTGGCAACCCCTTTGGGGTTAGGCGCGCCCTTTGTGAGTTGATGCTACCTGGCTTGTTTCGGCGATATCTGTGATACTGGAGTCAAACAGAGATAAGAGTAAACGGAAATTGGTGCCTCATTAAAAACCCAGCATTCGCGGGGAAAAGAGTGCTCCCTTATTCCTCTTCGTTAATTGACATCAAAATACAAACAATTCAAAAGAAAATGTAAGCAAGACTTTACAGCAGTTCGACCTTGTTTGGCTTGTTTGTAGGAATGGTGAAGTACTCAGCTGTAGTAATGGCGTAGGTTGGCGGCATTCCAGGTTCGTGGTATCGTGTCTCCATTCAGCTCTTCCAGCTTGTATGCTCCGTGTGCTAGCTTTTCCCTGACTCGGTATGGTCCTTCCCAGTTGGGAAGTAACTTTCCAATTCGGGTGGGCGCGACGACCTGTCTTAAGACCAAATCTCCTTCTTTCATGTCTCTTGGGATTACTTTTGAATTGTACCGGCGGGCTGCTCTTTGTTTAGCGGCGAATTCCCGGATGTGGGCGGCCTCCCGTACTTCGTCAATCATGTCTATTCCGCATAGTAAGCTCGCCTCATTAGCCTCTTCTGAGAAGTTCTCCCGGCGCCATGTTGGCGTGTCGATTTCTACAGGCAGCATTGCGTCGGCGCCGTATACCATGGTGAACGGGGTTTCCTTGGTTGTGGAATGAGGCGTCGTGTGATATGACCAGAGTACTTCGTGCAATTGGTCAGCCCAAAGTCCTTTGGCGTCGTCAAGCTTCTTTTTTATGCCGTTCAAGATCACCTTGTTTGCAGATTCGGCTTGCCCGTTTGCCTGGGGATGGACGACTGAGACAAACTTCGTTTGGATTCCGAGTTGATTGCAGAATTCTACCACCTTGGAACTGGCGAACTGGGTCCCGTTGTCAGATACTATAACCTTGGGTAGCCCAAACCTGCATATTATTTTCTTCCAGTAGAAGCGTATTACTCTGTCCGCCGTGATTTTGGCGACCGCTTCGGCCTCGACCCACTTCGTGAAGTAATCCACTCCGACTATGAGAAATTTCAGTTGTCCGGGTGCCAACGGGAATGGGCCTACAACATCCACTGCCCACTTATGAAAAGGCCATGGGGAAAAGACTGAGGTGAGTTCGCAAGCAGGGGCGTGCTTCTTATCAGAAAACCTCTGACACTTGTCACACTTTCGTACAAAGTCTGCGCTCTCTTGGATCATTGTTGGCCAGTAGTAACCTGCTCTTAACAGCTTCGCGGCCAAGGATCGTCCGCCGATGTGGCTCCCGCATACGCCTTCGTGCACTTCTAAGAGGACGAGGTGGGTCTCGTTTTCACCTAAGCACCTGAGCAGAGGCGATGCCTTGCCTCTCTTGTATAATTTGCCAGCGACCATGCAATACTTCGAAGCCTTCTTTCGTATCTGCAGCTCTTCCTCCTCGCTTTTGGGATTAAACGCTCCCGTGAGGTATTTGATGAGAGGCGTCATCCACCCCTCCTCCTCATTCTCCACAGCGCCTACTTCCATGATCTCTGTGCTGGGGGCCGCCAACACCTCCTGGATGACCGTTCTGTTGTTTCCCGGGCGTTTGGTGCTGGCCAGTTTAGACAAAAGGTCTGCTCTTGAATTCTGCTCTCTTGGAACGTAGATTGCCTCGAAGAACTTGAAGGTGGAGGCTAAACTGTTGACCCTCGCTAAGTATTTGATAAGTTGACTGTCCTTCGCTTGGTATTCCCCGGTAATTTGGCTCGTCACCAACTGGGAGTCGCTCTTCGCCCTCAAGTTTTCCGCTCCCATCTCTTGTGCCAGCTTCATGCCCGCTACCAGGGCTTCATACTCTGCCTGGTTGTTGCTCGCCTTGAACTCAAATCTCAGCGACTGCTCTATGATTAGGCCCCCTGGACCCTCCAACACTATGCCGGCTCCACTACCTTTGAGGTTTGATGATCCGTCGACCGATAACAACCATACAAAAGGGGCGACTTCTTCCACTGGGGATGAAAATTCTACTAGGAAGTCAGCCAGGACCTGTGACTTTATGCTGCCTCTAGGAAGATATTGAATGTCATATTCGGACAATTCCACTGCCCAGGATACCATTCTTCCCGCCAGGTCTGGTTTCCCCAGCACTTGCTTGATGGGGTAGTTGGATTTGACAACAACTCTATGTCCTTGAAAATATGGTCGCAGTTTCCTCGCTGTTGCTACCACTGCTAGAGCCAGGCGCTCTATTTTCTGGTATCTCAGCTCGGCTCCCTTGAATACCTTGCTCACAAAATACACTGGTTTTTCACCTTCGTCAGAATCTTGCACGAGGACGGAACTCATAGCATTTTCCGATATAGATAGGTAGAGGAAAAGGACGGCGCCTGCATCTGGACGATGCAGAACTGGCGGGCTGGAAAGGAACGTCTTAATCTTTGCGAACGCCTCTTCGCACTCTTCAGTCCATTGGAAAAGTTCCTTCTTCTTTATTGAGGCAAAGAAAGAGAAAGCCTTATCGCCGGCACATGATAAAAACCTGGAGAGCGCTGCGAGCCTACCCGTCAACTGCTGCACCTCCTTAATGCTAGAGGGGCTTCTCATGTTGATTATCGCCTGACACTTGTCAGGGTTTGCCTCGATACCGCGCCGGGTCAGCATGAAGCCTAGGAATTTCCCCGCGTGAACCCCAAAAGAGCATTTGGCCGGGTTGAGACGCATGTTATACGCGCGAACTTGATCGAAGATCTCTTCCAGATCCTTTGCATGGCTTTTGTCATGTTTTGTTTTTACTACCAGATCGTCGATGTAGACCTCCAAATTCTTTCCGATTTGCTCTGCAAAGGCGGTGTCCATTAACCTTTGAAAGGTGGCGCCGGCGTTCTTTAAGCCAAAAGGCATAACTTCGTAGTGGTAGTTGTGGTGATTAGTCATGAAGGCCGTTTTTGGGGCGTCGAGAGGATCCATCTTTATTTGGTTGTAGCCGGAGTATGCGTCCATGAAACTCAGGGTTTGGTACCTTGACGCGTTGTCGATAAGGTGGTCAATGTTTGGGAGGGGATATGGGTCTTTTGGGCAGGCGGTGTTCAGATCGGTGTAGTCGACGCACATGCGCCATTTTCCGTTAGCTTTCTTTACGAGGACGACGTTTGCCAGCCATGTAGGATACTTGATTTCACTTATGAAACGGGCGTCTCTTAACTTGGCCACCTCCTCATCTACTGCTTTCCTCCTTTCTTCGCCTAATTTCCTTTTGCGCTGAGCAACTGGCTTCACTCCTGGGCGTAGGGCGAGGTGGTGGCATACGATGGTAGGGTCGATGCCGGGCATGTCTGATGGTTGCCAGGCGAACAGGTCTAAATTTCTTCTTAGGAGATCCACTAGACTTTGTTCCTCGGCGGGATCCAAAGAAGTCCCCACCTTGGTGGTTTGATGTGGCTCCGGGCCTATTGTGACTTCCTTCAGATCCTCCGTGGGTTCAAGGCGCTCGTTCTGGAATTCTTCCCTTGGATCCAAGTCGATGACGTTAACTTGCAGCGCTTTGCTGTGGCTGCGAAGTTGTTGGATCTGTTGTTGTACTGCTTCTGCCGCCTCTGGGTCCATGAACAACGATGGCGACGATGGTCGTTTTTGGGTCGGTTATCAAGGTCTAAAGATTGCGACTGAAGATTCCTAGTCGGGATTGCGAATTTCGGAGAGATTAATTGATGTTTTGAACAGGGAATGGGTCGACTGTTTGATGAGAGTTAGGTCTAGGGGTGAATCGCGGCGGATTCGAAGGTTTTGAGGTTGCTCCTGGGAAATATGGTGGATGCACGGCGCTCTGATGACTTTCAGGGACCGTGGATCGGCCGTTTTTCTCTAGGAGACGGTGGCTAGGTCAGTTTTACCGTAGCCCCACGGTGGGCGCCAACTGTACTGGCAGTGAGTACAATACTTCTAGAAACTAGGGTTTTTGTGCTGTGTTTAGGTCCTCCCTCGGGAATGATCCCAAGGTTACTATTTGTAGCCTTTCCTGGGCCTAACCGGTCATGGTTTTGGGCCTAAATCGTAAAGGGCCAAAACCATGACTTGGGCGCCCTCGTAAGCTGCTGAGGGCGCCCCCAAAGGGCTATTTGTGACTGTCAAGTAGGCCTTCCGCCCTCTTGGAGGACGTCCAGCCTTGTTCCAAGGGTTCACACCCTTGGCTTTGGGGTCTCGAGTCCTAGATAGTGAGATCTACGGTCCAGCTATTTTTCAACTTTGCTTTTTATTATTTTTTTTCTTGTTTTTTGGGTGGTTGAACATCTATTTACCTTTTTTTTTAAATAATATGGTATTAGTAGGCCGTTTATAATGGCGAGAGGTAACCTAGTTGTGATATTTTAGATTGATCTTGATGCCCCACCTATCTCTTGCTTATAAAAAAAAGACTCAAAATATTTATTATTTTATAAAATATACAATTTATTTAACAAAGTTCCTCACCTCTCTCTCTCTCTCTCTCTCTCTCTCTCTCTCTCTCTCTCTCTCTCTCTCTCTCTCTCTCTCTCTCTCTCTTATCTTCATGTTTAATTAGTTGCACTCAGACTCTGAACCTAACTCAGTCTCTGAACTTGTGAAATACTTAGAAAAAGTTTGAAAAAGGCAACACAATTCCCCCCCCTGTGTTTTTCTCACCTTCAAAAAGTGTTACCTGAAATTAAGTTAAACGACTGATTGTGTAACTTTCCTTATAATCTATGATAAAGTTTAATAAACTACATCTAGTCACAATAGCAAATTATGTTTTGAACAAGGATATCAACCAGTTGATAAATTTTATTAAATATTATATATAAATAGTTTATTTGATATTCATACTTTTTTATATTGTCTTGACCCACAAAATTATTTGAAGTAGAAATTATTATTATTATTATTATTATTATTATTATTATTATTATTATCATCATCATCATTACTATTATTATTATTACTACTACTATTATTATTATTACTACTACTACTACTACTACTACTACTACTACTACTACTACTACTACTACTACTACTACCGTTGATGTTGTTGTTGCTGCTCTTCATCATTTTGTATAAAATAACATAGAGAGGAAGCAAGAGTTAAGGTATCACCTATGAAGGTGAGAAAAACAAAAGAGGGAGGGGGGGGGGGGGGGTTGAATTGTGTTGGTTTTTTCTGGTTTCTTTTTCTTGGTGTTCACAAGTTGTCCAGAATCTGAGGTATACAGATTCTGATACAGAGTCTGAGTGCAGCGGATATAGTACAAAACACAGATAAAATAAAGAGAGAGAGCAGACGCAAATCAATTTTATACTGGTTCCTCCTACAACCCAGAAGTAGTCCAGTCCCCTTGCACTTCCAAGGGATTTCACTGTTATCACTCAGGATTACAAATTGCTCAAGGACAACTCCAAGAGCCTTTCCTATGCTCAAGCACACCTGTCAAGACTTCCTAATCTAGGACTCTTTCTAAAGACTTCTTTGCTTAAGCACACAGCTTACCACTTCCTTGCTTAAGCACACAGCTTAAGACTTCCTGCTTTAGGACTCACCTAAGAGACTTCTAGTTGCTCAAGGTTTCACCAAGAGACTTATACGCTTTAGCTTTGCAACTAAAGACTTCTAATTTGTTCAACACCTGATTTAACAATGTTTGGTGTATATGAACAAATGAACAAACTCTCTACAACTCTAGGATTTCTAAGTTATAAACTTGAATACAAAAATCCTAAGTGTTTTGCGCTATTTAATTTTGGCAAAGTAATTGATACGTCACCACAAGTGCACGGTTATTATCGAGTAGTAAAATATCGATCCACAGGGAGTTTTGTAAGTACCGACTAAATTTTCAGAAGATGTTAGCTGAACAAGTTAAGTTTTAAGAGACGGAAAATATCTTTGATTTAGTTTTATAAAATAAAAAGCATCTTGGGATTATTGGTATATTTAATGACAGAATTCTAAATAGTCAAGCCTATATCTCTATTCTATATTGAATCCATTTTCCAAAGACAAGATTCACTAAAGTAATTCATGTTTCCTTTCGAAATACATGATTGTATCACAATAACAATCACAACTTTTCTCATGGTTAATTGCTATATGAGACCTATTAAGCACGAATCTTATGGCCTCAAGACATCACAAAGCTACTCATTTAGGGTGTTCCCATCAAGCTTTGAGATGCCTTGTCTAATCTCATTTCTTCCAATATCAAGCTTCTTCGTTCGATACTTCACTTGATATTTGAAATGATGAAATAGTAGTTGTTGAACTTCTCCATTTGGTACTTCGTTCAAAACTTGCTATTGAGTTTAAAAACGATGAGATTAGATAGGAAAATAGTTTTGAATAAAATAGAGTCTAGGCTTGGTTTGATTAGGATCTAGTCATTAGACTTTTCCAACAATCCTAAGACTAGACAAGTCTACTCACGATTGTTCATCGTAGACACTTGACGAATTATAAATGACATGAATTTAAATTGCATGAAGATAAATAACAAGAATATAAAGTGCAGAATTGTAAATGACAGAAAGTATAAATTGCATAAACTTAAAAGTGCAGGAAATGTAAAGAGAAATGAAATTAGAACAAAGTATCAATTGGATTTCACTATAGTAACAATACACCAAGTCTAAGCCCATTTACAAAGCTGATTGTAGCCCTATTTATAGCTAAAAACCTCAGACAAGGTGTTAACTACAGATTACATAGCAATAATGGGCATTTCCCAAAAGTTTTCAATTATTAAAACTGACTGCATAACGTGCACGGCCGTGTCATATGGGCGCACGGTCGTGCCATGTTTTAAAACTAAAGAATCTGAAAAACTGGAAAGGCGCACGACTGTGCCATATGGACGCACGGCCGTGCATGATCAATCTGCCTGGCTTGGCATGGTCTGCTCAGAATGGGGCGCACGACCAGTTCAAAAGGTGGCACGACCGTGCCACCTAAGATTTGCCTTGAAACTTGTCTTTTCTTGCTTGGCTCTTTATGATTTTGCTCCAAAGTGTTTGCTCTTCATTATTTTTACCTAGAAAGAAAAACAAATGCCTTGAAGTAAAATAGTTCAAGAAAATAAAGAAAAACGATTAAAATTGCATAAAAAGAAACCCTTAAAAACCTATAAAATACTACTTATCAGTAATGGCATTTTGAAATAGCAGAGTCTTGTTAATCTTCTTCGTGGTCTTCAACTCCTTTTATAGGCAGGGATTTGAGACATGTTGGAGAAGAGTGCCAGCGCAAATAGAGTCGTTGAGAAGCTTTGATCAAGAACGTTGGCCCTTTGCCTGATATGGATAATGTCGTTGGAATGAACTTTGAATTCTCATTTACTGAAAGAGGAATTATCCGTTGCTTGCTTTGTTCTTGATGTCCTTTTTCTGATTGTGCAGGTAGACAGAAGACGACAAAAGAACTGCTCCTATCAGAACTCTGATAGTGACAGTTCACAGAATAGGACAGAGCCTACGTGGATTCTGGGTCCCTCATAACTTACTCAAGTCTGAGGTGATCCAAGTCTGTAGTGTCTGCCTCTGAGTCTGATGACCAACACAGAGTCTGTTGAGTTACCTCTTCAGAATCTGTGTGGTGCCCGTCTTTTAAGGACGTTGACTTCTGGTTGACCTTCCTTTGGTATTCTACCACAGTCTTCTCAACTTCTCTTGTTCCTTTCTGATGTTCTTCATATGTTCTTTCTTGATGATATATCTTTCTATGATTCTGCACATTGAACATATGTTAGTATTCCAATTGTTCTTCAATACTTTGTTATCATCAAAACCGTAGAGGAATTGTCCAAGACACTTCTTGTTCCAATAACCTATAGTAGAAAAGATGGTGGTAAATAGGCTTATGCGGTTTGGGCATGTAGATAGAATATTTGAATATTTTGTAGCAAGGGGAGTATATCATATGGAAGATAGTCAACTCACTAGAAGTAGAAGAAGACCTAGATAAACTATAAAAGAAAATATTAAAAAAGATTTAGAAATTATGGCGAAATCCATATAGCTGGCCTTATTTATTGAGATAAGGCTTGGTTCCTGTTGTTCTTGATATTTTTGTTAATTCAGTGGAAGAGAATAAGTAGGGAATAATGGTAAATAGAAGGAAATGAATGGATCTGCCAAAAAAAGAAGAAAAATAAATGGAATGAAAATGAATTTTATATTATTTGAAAAATATATAATAAGAGGGAAATATTCATTTACTTTGCCCATTTTTGGAGGTCAAACCGAATTATTTATTCTAATTATATGTATGTTTTAATTATTTTATATGGTGAGTTATTTGTAATATAATCAACAGAGAATAGAATACATTGACTTTAGACGTTTGATATGATATCTTTTTCTGGAATTTACATGAATGGCAATTGTCATCATGTTTCTCCCCAATTAATTGCTGGTCCGACGTGTTCCTCTTTCTCTATTTGCTTCTCTGAAGATCGTAAAGAGATATTCGGTGGAATTGTTGGACGATGACCCAAGATATGATGGTGGTGTCATCCCCACTGTTCATCATGTTGTACCTGAATCTAACAACGATAATGATATTCATATGAATGACTTTGATGTTGAAGGTATCAATCAGCAAATGCTCCATCCTCCTCTTCCTACCTATGTCAATTTCTTGCAGTGGATCTGTTTCGGTCGCACTGATAATTACTAGCTAGAAGCTTGTTTTGTTTTTGTTGGTATTTTGTCACTCAGTGGAAGAGAAAAGTGACGAATAATTGTAAATAGATGGAAATGAATGTATATGCCACAAAAAGAAGAAGAAAAATAAACGGAATGAAAATGAATTTTATATTATTTGGAAACATGCATTTTCTTTGCCTATTTTTTGAGGTCATACCAAATTATTTATTTGAAATTATACATATGTTTTAATCATTTTATATATTGAGTTATTTGGAATATAATCAAGAGAGAATGGAATACATTGACTTTAGACATTATAAACGTTGGGTTAAACCTATTATAAATTCTATGACACATTGTTAGTCTCTTCAACAAAAAACTCATAATAACTTAAATAATGGCAGACGAGAGACTTACACCCTTATCTCCCTCCCCAATATCCAACAATGTATCCTTTGAGAACCAACCAGAAAGATTCTCCACGGTCTCCAGTAGCTCCTATGTCATGGTGGGATCCATTGTTTGTCCCACCACGACCACCACCACCACCACCACGACCACCACCGACAACAACAATGAAAAGTTAATGGTGCCAACATTAGAACAACCATCCTCGAGTAGGTTTGGTCTCTCTCCAGAACAAATGGAGGATCATCCCGCATCATCCTCAAAAAAACCCATGGGTAGGCCGATAGGCTCTAAAAACAAACCTAAACCACCAGCCATTTTAAATAAAAACACAAACACCCTTATGGAACCGATTCTAATTAATATCCCTTGTGGAAACGATGTTGTGGAGACTCTCATTGACTTGGCTCGGCGTCGTCAAGTTGGAATCACAGTGCGAAGTGGTTCTGGTCCTGTTTCTGGTGTTACTCTTCTCCACCCGACAACGGGTGCCCCTACTCCCCCCATGATAGGAACGTTTGATATGATATCTTTTTCTGGAACTTACATGAATGGCAATTGTCATCATGTTTCTCCCCAATTAATTGCTGGCCCGACGTGTTCCTCTTTCTCTATTTGCTTCTCTGGAGATCGTAAAGAGATATTCGGTGGAATTGTTGGAGGCAAGGTTGAGGCAGCTGGTAATGTTTTGATTGCGGCCGCTCTTTTTAAAAATCCAGAGTTTCATAGGGTGGCCGTCATCAATGGAATTTATCAAATTGATGAGGATGACCCAAGATATGATGGTGGTGTCATCCCCACTGTTCATCATGATGTTGTACCTGAATCTAACAACGACAATGATATTCATATGAATGACTTTGATGTTGAGGGTATCAATCAGCAAATGCTCCATCCTCCACTTCCTACCGATGTTAATTTCATGCAGTGGAACCGTTCCGGGCGAACTGATAATTACTAGCTAGAAACATACTCTTTACTTTAGCATTTCCTATTATGATTTGCATAATCTTTTCAATGTTTGAATAATATGAGCTTAGTTTCTTATTGTTTTGTTTTATTTAAAAAATTAATAAAAGTTGAAAGTTTTAATATGCCTTGTTTTCATGTCTTCTTCTTGATCCAACTACATAATTTCTTTAATTTTCCTTGTTTTATATGTTTTCTTTCATTTTCATGTGTTTAGTTCTTAATGATTTTTATATTCTTCAATTAGGTGTAGGCATGGCAACAGGGCGGGTCGGGGACGGGTTTAAGCATTACCGCCCCTACCCCCGCTTCCATGCACCCACCCCCGCCCCTGTCCCAAACCTTATCGAGGGTAAAAATTGAACACCCAACCCCGCCCCCAATGGGGACGGGTTTCCCGGCCCGCCCCCACGCCCACCCGTGAAAACTCTATTTTTTATAAAATATTTAAAAAATTCATATTTTTTCATTTTTTCATAGCAACAAAAAACAATAATTATAGTAATAATTAAAGATCAAATAAACTTTTTTCAAAAGAGAAAAATAATTCTAATAAACATGTTTCTAAAGAATAATAATATATTAAAATAGGTTGGTGCTTATTTGATAGAAAATGGAAATAAAATTATAAAATTTAATAAGTTAAATTTCAAAAAGTGGGTGCGGGGCGGGTATTAGTATCCCCCGCCCCCGTACTAAAAACTCAGATTTCCCCCGCACCCACACCCAGTTAAATCGGCTTTTCTCCATTAAATTCGGGCCGGGGCGTCCGGGTCTACGCGGGGCGGGTTTTGTTGCCATGTCTTATTAGGTGGTTCTTATCAAATTTAAAAGATGCATACCACATTGGTGTATAAATGTTTTCAGGAATCAGTCAACACAAGTATCAATTTTGAACCCCTAAAAAATATTAATTTTTAAACAATTTTGGAAAAGCATATATCACCTATAATATATTAGTGTTATCTCAATGTTTTTTTTTGACAAATAGTGTTATCTCAATGTGTTGTTGACCATCTTTATTATAAATTTATTAGAACTTTTATGCAATAAATTAATTTTTATTCTTACCATTCGTTTGAATGTATTTTATTAGTTTAATGGAAGTAAATAAATATGGAATTAATAATTTTGTGAAATAAAAACACATAATTGATAATGGTGAAGATAAGGAAATGAAACAAAATTTTATAATATTTGGAAATATATAGCAAAATTTATTTATTTATTTTAAATTTGACATTCATAGGAAAACAAAATAAATTGAATTTACTTTTTGACTACTTTAGTTTATAGTTGGGAAATGAAACAATCATCCGTTTTCTTTTCCTGCATTTGGAAGTAAACTTTTTTTTTTGTCAAGTTTGTAAACAAAATTAATTTTTTATTTCAAAAAAATGTTTTCAATACACATTGATAAAGGATTGAGCCGTAGATCAAAAATAGATTCACTAATTTTTAATTTTGTAAGATTCTTACTTGCAATAATGTGAAAATATATAATAGAGTATGTGCAGACTGACCAATTAAGATCATAAAGGGATGCATGTGGTGAAAATTTATTAGTGAATCTATCTATCTATCTTTGAGTTTAGACATCTCAATTTGGTAAATTATGACTTTTTTAAACCTATCATCTCGATTTATTAGTGAATCTGTCATTTGAATATCATTTTCTTTTGCTAAACTGTTATTCAGGTCTTAACATCTGCCAAGTTGCACAAATTATTGGCAAGATTTTCCTTTTGTACTTAGCTTGTAATTGTTGGCTGAAGCAAACTCTCATTTCAATCACTGCCACTATTTTCTCATTCAATCAATTCTGATGACTCATTTCAGAGACATTCTAATTCTTTTGTTCTACTACACCTGCATCCTATACTATATAATAACACCATTGCAAAATTTATAAATTGTTTTTCACATTTTCCTATTCTGTAACATCAATGAAGAATTAAATATTCATGATGCATAATGTTTATTTCTCCTTAAAAAAAAATGTTTATTTCAATTAATGTGATCCCATAGTCTACTTGATTTTATTAGTCCCAAATTCATAACTGGAAGGAAGAAACCTTGAATTTTGGACTAATAAAATCAAGGCCATTTTAACTTTCAGTCATCAAAACCACTTAATAGATCACAAAGGGGAAAATATTATAAATATGATACAGCTGAAATCTAAAGTTTTAATTATTCAAACCTGTTGAGCAGCAAAATACATAATCAAAAAAAGCAAGTGTTTGACATTAATAGAGATAATAATAAAGGCTCATCATCATATATACAGTCAAGTCTTTGGTCTTTGACCATTTTTTCATCAATACTATCAATGGTTTCGACAACCATTTTTTGTTGCAACTCTGCCCTAAGGCCTTTTTTACTTTATTTTCGGCCACATAGGCCGTAATTTTATCTCAAGCATTTTGCTCATACATAATAGTTCTCATCTACATTCCACATAGTTGGTGGAATGACTCCTTCTTCCAAGGAGTCTGTTTCTAGCATTTCCCTTTCCCACAAAAATCCATGTGTGGGGTGAAGCCTAACAAAGCACACATTTTCCTGGTCAACAAAACCAGAATCAGCGCATGTACATGGTGCAATGTTTACCAGATTTTTGTCGAAGGTCTTCCTGGTCACGTGATTGACTTCAGCCATAAAATAACTTTGGTCAGCCTCGATATTTTCGACCAGTCCATCCTCCCTACAGATAGAAATTCTTTGGTGCATGGATGAGGGTACAACCCCAATGCCCTGTATCCATTCTCGTCCCAGCAACAGATTGAAGTTGGCCTTTGATGGAACCACCATAAATAAGGTTGGTCTAGTAATGGTTCCGACGGTTAAATCTAATTGGATGGCTCCTAAAGAATGGCCAGCTTTGCCCTCGTAATTTGAAAGGACAATATTGTGTGGCTTCAAGTCTGTATCAAACTTGCCAATCCTCCTCAGTAAGGATTGCGGCATTAGGTTGACAGCAGCCCCTCCATCCACCAGGACTTTGTTAATCCATATTCCATCAATTCTTGCTTGAATGAACAGGGGTTTGAGATGGCTTTTCATAGTACTATTTGGCTATTCAAATACAGCATGTTGGTCCTCAAAACAACCAAAATTTGTAACATAATAACACATTGACTTATGACTGACCATGTTTTCGGGATTAAAGTCTTCATCTGAATCCTCAACCTCAGAAACAATGTCATATTCTGCAGGCATGATAGACACCACATTATAGATGACGTCGAAGTCGGGTTTAGAATCCATGAAGTCAAAATCACCTCCTTTGTTTTCGACAACAGCTTCCTTCACTGGAGGAATGGGAGGAAAAAGTCTTTCTTTTACTGGCCTTTTGGCCAATTCGACTGTTTTCTTTCCTTTGGGATCCTCATCCATCTCAGCAAAGGCTTCAACAACATCCTTCTTATACCTTTGATGTCTCCTCCATTGGGTTCTTGTAATAGGATTTTTTCCTTTGTAGTTGTTGTTGTAGGCAAACTTCTTAGATTCAGTCGAAGCCTTAGTGCCAGAAACACTTGAACTTCCTTTCATCATTCTGGTTTCTTTAGGTTAGAAAACATGTTGGGTGAAATGGACCCATTTCTGCACTGGTGCCTTAGCAGGAGGCACGAATGTCTTGTTCCGACCATCTTTTGCAAAATAAGTGGTGGTCGAATGAGAAGAGTTATTGAAAATAATGTAACTCTTATTGAAAGAGAATTTTGGTTTATGGTCAGCAGACCATTTTCCCCTCTTTTTGGATTGGGGTTTGTAGTTTTCAAGGCCTTTGGTAGCCTCTTTGTCAAAAACACCACTGCACCTGGGGCACAACATAACTTCTTTGTTGCTCAGCTTGCTACGGTTAAGGAAATCAATCAACTCCTCTTTAGCCATGGGATAGGCTACCTTCGTCTTATCAGAAAATTAAGACTTAGAAATTATCTCAGCAGCAATTATTGGGCCTTCAGTAGCCTCCACAACCTGACAGACAGCAACATCTTTGTTGGCTTTGACTAAAAGATTTTCAACAGCTTCAATTATTGTGTCCACCATCATGCAATCACCAGGCTCAACATACATAACATCAGTAGTTTTCATGGGATCAACATCATTTTGCATCTGGGGCTTTGATTTGTCTCCAAATTTTAGTCTTCCCTCGTTCAGTGCTTTTTGAACCAAATCCCTAAAAAGAACACAATGTGAGGTTTTATGTCTAAAGAAATTGTGAAATTTACAGAAGCCTCTCTTTTTACGTTGTTCTAATGAAGGAGTTTTTAGGCCCTTAGACACTATAACTTGTCCATCAACAACCAAGAGATCAAAAATTTCATCATATTTAGTTACATCAAATGTATCAGTCTTAGGGACAAATTTATCATTTTTTGGATCTGCGGGATTTTTCCCATGAGATGGCCTCAACAATTTACATGTATAAGGAGGCTAATCTTAACTGATCAGAAATGGACTACCGGTGCAGTTATGAATGGGATGATAGTGAGTGTTTACTGTTGACTGGAACGGCAGGGTGTGTGTACCTGCAGGCACTCCGACGCTCAAGTCAGTATTGAGTTTGAAGAGGGGGATTAGAGAATTAGAAGAGTCTAACCTTGGGGACTGCTGAGAGTCCCCTTTTTATAGAGGAGGATGGAATGCAGGAGCCGTTGTATGGCACACGTGTGGCTCGGCGGTTACAAATTCGTAGGAAGTGTAACCGCCAAGGAGAGATTCACGGGAACGTGTGAGGGAGACGTTACTGACTGTTTGAATCAGTCTCCGTTCGCTTCGAGCACCCCCTTTGCGGAGAGGGGGTGTGTTGTGAGTAACTTACCAGATGTTGGATCTGGGTGAGCTTGTATTGGGCTTAAGTAAATGGGCCTAGTGCATTTTCTTGCACCAAAACAGAATCCCCCCAAGTCGTTGCTCTTGGAAAAGAGTGATGACTTTGAAGGTGTGAAGGCCATGTTCAAGAGAAGTTTTTTGGAGGTAAGGACCTCTATTGGTTGAAAAAGACATGTTCGCAAGGAACTAGTTCGCGTGAGGGGAAAACGGGGGAGCGGACTGACCCGTTTTGGAACGATGTTGTTCACAAGGAAATGTGATGTTCCTCCTTACCAAGGATATATCGAACGTATTTCCATGGTCGCTAGAGGAGTTCAGGTTGAGGAAGATCAAGAATGATCAATTGAGTCTTGACCTTGAGGAAGATCAAGAATGATCAATTGAATCTTGAACTTAAGGAAGATCAAGAATGATCAATTGAATCTTGAACTTGAGGAAGATCAAGAATGATCAATTGAATCTTGAACTTGAGGAAGATCAAGAATTATCAATTGAATCTTGAACTTGAGGAAGATCAAGAATTATCAATTGAATCTTGAACTTGAGGGAGATTAAGAATAATCAATTAAATCTTGAACTTGAGGAAGATCAAGAATGATCAATTGAATCTTGAACTTGAGGAGGATCAAGAATGATCAATTGAACCTTGTTCGGAGATCTTTGCTCGATGGGATCGTTGAGAAGCTCGCTATATCATGATTGTAATGAACTCGTTGGATTGGGGGAAGTTGTACTTGTACATCAGCCCGTCCCTCGATCACTGCGTCAGTGAGGTCGCAAGTGATCATGTCCCAACCTTCTGTGCCACAACCATTTCTCATCACTCACTGATAGAAGGAAAACTACCTTCTGATAAGCCAAATCAAAAAATTTTATCTTATAGGCATTGTTTTTCCTTTTTCCTTTGAACACAATGGATTTCTCAGAAGTGTTGATTACTGTGCAGTGACTCTTATTGAACATCACTTCATAACCACTATCACAAAATTGACTTATGCTAAGTAGGTTATGTCGTAGTCCATCTACTAACCAAACATTATTGATAGAGATAGAAGAGTTACCTATAGTCCCCATACCAATAATTTTTCCTTTCTGGTTTCCTCCAAACCCCACATTTCCTCCCTCTTTCATGATCAGGGTTTGGAACATAGACCTTTTTCCTGTCATATGTCGCGAGCAGCCACTTTCCAGGTACCATAACTTCTGCTTTTCCATTCCTCTTAAGCACATCTGCAACATAGACAATTTCAAACTTAGGTACCCATATCTTTATGGGTCCTTTTGGGTTAGTTTTGAAAGGTGTAGGCTTTATTTGTGTTTCATGCCTGAAGTCATAAGACTTTGATTCATTCAAGATTCAAGGATTGAAATTTTTTGCTCTTGAAATCATCTTAGTTTTAGTTGCTGAACACTTCAGAATCTGAGTCTTCAAAAGTTTTGACTTTGATCCCTTCAGAACCTGAGACTTAGAAGTCTTTGGTTCTGATTTCTTCAGAACCTTGCACTTAGGAACCTTTGATTCTGATTTATTCAAAATCTGAGATTCAAAAGCTTTAGGTTCTGACTTGTTCAGAACATCACTTTTGTTGGCTTCTGACACAAAATTCACTTTCCAACCTTTCTTAATGTAATCAGAACCAGATGACAGGTTAGCTTTCTTAGGTTTGCTCAACAAATCTTCTAAGAAGCCAATACCTTCACCATTGTTCCTCTTTACACCGTAAATCATAGAAGCTACCTTGCTTCTGTCAATATTGGTCATAATAAACTCTTGAAGTGCCATATCTTCCTCACTCAAGGGTTTATCAACCTTCTTATCAGTCAGTTCTTTCATAAGTTCAAAGTTCCTATCTTCCAGTTCTGATATCAGAAGATGATCTTTATCATTTTATTTAATCAGCCAATCAAATTTTTCTTTCAAAATTTTTAGCTCTTTTGACTTCTTATGATAATGACTGATAAGATCCTTGACAGTATCAACAAGTTAAGATCTAGTGAGTTTAGAGTATACCCCATCTTCATCCTCAGAGTCTGACTCAGATTCTACATCAGAAGATGTTGTAGCTACCAAAGCCAGGTTTGCTTCTTCTTCATCTTCTTTGTCAGAATCTGACTATTTATCAAGATCATCCCATGTTGCCATAAGACTTTTCTTGAGCTTGTCTCTGAAACAGCTTGATTTGGAGTTTGTCTTCTTAGACTTCTCCTTTGCCTTGTCCTTCTGCAAATCTGGACAATCAGCAATAAAGTGACCAGGCTTCTTGTAGTTGAAGCAACCCTTCTGATCTTCTTTCATTGAACTAGATCCTTTCAGGCCACTGCTTCTGTTTGAAACCTCTTGCTCTTCTTAGCCAGATATTGAAGTCTTTTGGAAAGCATGGCCATCTCTTCAGCTTTTAGATCTTCTTCAAAACCTCCATCAGGAGACTCTTCATCAGACTCATCGGCTTTGATAGCCTTTAAGACTTACCCTTAGACTTCAGTGCAATATACTTTGATTTCTTGGCAGGTTCATCTTCATTGAGCCCTAACTCATGACACTTTAGAGAGCTCATAAGATCTTCAATGCTAAGTGTATTTAAATCTCTTGCTTCCTCTATAGTTGTCACCTTAGGTCTCCATTTAGCAGGCATGATTCTTAGAATCCTGTTGACATGATCAGCAGTAGAATAGCTTTTCTTCAGAATCTAAAGTCCAGACACCAGAGTCTGAAACCTTGAGAACATTGTCTCAATGTTTTCATCCCCTTTCATCTTGAACAACTCATATTGTTGAACAAGAAGATTAGGCTTAGCTTCTCTAACCTTCTTGTTACCTTCATAGTTAGAACACGGTGAAGTGAAGATAGCTTTAGCTGTTGACATATCACTCAACTTTAGGTATTCATTGTGAGGTAGAGCCTCAACAATAATGTCTCTCACTTTGTGATGCTTTCTGTACATCTTTCTTTCATCATCAGTGAGACTCTTTCTATCAACTGCTACACCTTCTTCATCAATAGGAATAGAAATTCAATCTTCAATGATGTCCCACAGACTATCATCAACACCAATGATATGACTGTACATCTTACTCTTCCACCAGGAAAACTTTTCACCATCTCTAGTAAACATGTGAGGTCTATTGTGGGAGTGAGTTAATTTATCATCAGTACCATAATCATAGGATACAACTCTATGGGAATTTCCAGTATCAGAAGTACTACCATCACCACCAAAGTTACCAGCTCCACTACCAGGAGTGCCAGCTCCACCACCAGTAGACATATTTTCTCAAGATCTTTTCTGTTACACTGTTAAGTGATATAACAACAGAACCAGGTGCTCTGATGCCAACTGAAGGTGAGAAAAACACAAGAAGGGGGTTGAATTGTGTTAGCTTTTTCTTCTTTTAAACTAAGACCAAAGTTCAGCCTCTGAAAGATTACAGAGTCTGAAGCAATGTTTAGAGTCTAATGCAACAGATATAAAAGATAAGAGAGAGAGAGAGAGAGAGAGGGAGAGAGAGAGAGAGAGAGAGAGAGAGAAGAGAAAGACACAAAACAATTATCCTAGTTCCTTCCACAACCCGGAAGTAGTTAAGTCCCCTTGTCACTTATAAGAGATTTTTCACTATAATCACAAAGATTACAAATGCTCAAGCACACAAGCAAGAGACTTCTTACAAACAAAGATTACAAAGAAAGAATGTTTGTTTGAACACTTGATATGCAGTCAGTGATGTTCACAAAATACAACACAGTTCAGACTCTAGAACTTAAGAATTTCTAACATATAAAAGTTGTTAAGAAATTCTAAGTGTTTGATGTGAAATTCAATTTGACAGAGTTCTAGCACTTTCAAATATTGCAGAGTTTTATGTAGTTCTTCAAGTCTTCCATCATTTATAAAGAGAATGAAAAGAGACGTTGAAGAGAGTGTCAACGCACCAAAGAGTCGTTAGAGAATCTTGATCAATCACCAATGATTTGTTGCTTGATTTGGTTCATGTCCTGTGAAGGATTGTATTTGAATCTATTCCTTGATATGAAATGAACCATTCTTTTCCAAGGAGACACAACTTGCATCAATGTACAATTGCACATGGGAATGTTGGAGGTACAGTTTGTACTATGTCCTTTACTAAAAGTGATATCCGTTGACTTCTGAAACTTCAGTAATGAACGTCTTCAGCTTTCCTGTGTCTGGCTTCCATAGAATATGACTATCAGGGTCTGAGTCTTCAGCTTCTGGAGTAGCCTTCAGAGTCTGGGTATCTTTCAGAGTCTGACCATCAGAGTTTGCGTCTTCAGCTTCTGGAGTACCTTCAGAGTATGACTTGAAACTAGCTTCTCTTGAAAATCCTTTGCTACTTACTTGTTCTTTCAGAACCAATGCATGAATAAATCAATATAAGTTTTGTCTATGGTCCTGCACACTTGAACAAATATTAGCATATCCAATTGATCTTTTAATACATTGTTATCAACTCGAGAGGCATTGTTTAAACTTATTTTGTTCCAAGACATCACTATTTTCTCATTCAACCAATTATGTTGACTCATTTTAGAAACATTCTAATTTTTTTTTATCTGCTACACCTATATCATATACTATATAGTAACATCATTACAAAATTTATAACTTGTTTTTCCAATTCTGCAACATCATTGAAGAATTAAACAATCATGATGCATAATGTTTGTTTCATCCCATAGTCTACTTAATTTCAAGGAAGCCTCACTACTCATGCATATAAATAAATGATATGCAGATTTGATTGTACCTAGGAATCATGTCAATTAGAGGAGTAGACATAGTTACTTCATGCATCCACCAACAATTTTAGATGACTAAACATCAATCATTACCATGTCCTCACACTGCTTCCACAATTCAAGACTCCTAATTCATAGCTGGAAGGAAGAAATCTTCAATTCTGGCCATGTTAACATATCACAAAGGGCAAAGTATTATAAATATGATACAACTGAAATCTAAATTTTTAATTATTCACACCTTTTCAAGCAGCAAAATACATTTTAAAAAAAGCAAGTGTTTGACAATAGTACTGATAATAATGATAATTAAGATAAAATCCTCTACATTCAACTCAATTAAATTAAAGACCAATTATTATTACATAACTATATAGGATTGGAAACCTTAACCCTCACATTTATTATGCATATTTTCCCCATCAAGCCACTCGTTGACAGTAAACTCGTCTAAACATTCTTCCAAATAAATAGCATCTCCATCAATTCAAACCGTCTACTCCATCCTATTTTCATGCTAATTTAGTGCAAATTACCTATTATGTTTCGCACAAACAAAATTAGAAGATTATGACAAACGCAAAACGGTAATTGATAACCTACAAATTTTATATATCTTGTAAGCAAACTGCTCAATAATCCATATTGATATTATGACTTAAAAAACTCTGAATAAGGCAAATTACAAGACAACATCAAGGGTATATATCACACAAACAATGATAGTATTATTCTTGATAAAAAAGATACAAACAAAAAAGAGATACTAATTGGTTTCAACTTCAAAACCATCATCACTTGGAAGCTCATTCAAATCAAACTTCATAACATCTTGACCCTAATTCGGTTTCACCTTCGTTGATCTTCTTCTTTTCTTCAATATCATGATTAGAGGCATAAGGTTTCTTGCAATTTTGTGATGTTTGAAAAATCTTGTCTTTAGGAATCTTGAACCTTAGCACCAAGTTTTTTTCATTATGGGAAACACACCTTGTTCCTTCATCTTCACATTATCATCCATCATATAGTCAGATTTTTTTTGCCTTTTACTGTGACGGTGATTCACATCAAGACTAGCAGTCGGTGGGTGGATAATAATACCCTTTTTCTTATCAGTTTCAAGAGTCTGTTTGTGATCTTGATCATGGATTTTTTGGGTTTATCAAACGAATAGTGAGAAGAAGGTGACGAATAGTGTTTGTTCTTGCTGATGAGCTTCCTGAAGTGTATGAATTTCATCCGTTGGATCTAGAAACTCCTTTGGTGCCTATGAGACCACAAGATTTTATTATATATGTTGTTGCACTACAGAGTCCTTTCGCCTCTGCTGCTGAGTTTGAAACATTCAAGGAAGAGATCAGAACTGAACTAGTTGCTCAACGTGCAAAGCAAGATGCTATAGATGAGAATTTAGCTGCTCAATCTGCCAAGCAAGAGGCAATAGACAACAAGCTAGACATCCTGATCTAACCCTTAGTAACCCCTTTTAATTATTTAACTTTTGCGCAATTTTTGTAATATTCTGCAAACAATTTAACTTACATTTGACTATTTTTCATTAGTATCTTAATACAAATTACTTTTTGTTGATGACAAAAGGGGGAGTAGAAACTATAATTTAATTATGTGCTAACAATTGTTTAACTCTGCATAATTTAAACTTACTACTTCTGATTGATTATGCTCTGATTCATAATGAAATGCTTTTTATTGCCTTAATTAACCAAGCTCAGACTCAGGTGGATCTTACAAACCTCACATTTTGATGAGGTAAGTTAATTCACTTAGACAATTGTTCTTGATATACATAAGTTTGTCATCATCAAAAAGGAAAAGATTGTTGAACCAAAGTGAATTTTAGAACAATGTCTTCAAGGTTTCGATGATAACAATGTAATAAAGAAGAATTTGGCACTCTAATGTGTGTTCAAGTGTGCAAGACTATATAATTAAATTCTGACCTCAAGGTCAAGTTTTTGGTTCAGATACATCAAGTTCTGAGCACAATGGAAAGCGTTATGGTACTCAAGAGAAGCATTGGAAACTTTTGAAGACTTAGAAGATGATATGAAGAAAGGTCAACAGAAAGTCAAAACTATGATCTGAAGATGTTTTAAAGACTCTAATAAGAACAAGCTATGATGGAGTCAGTCTTTGAAAGAAACAAGTTATGATGGACACGTCAGGAGTCTGTGAGCTTCAAAGCTATGATGGAAGGTCTCTTTCGAGCTCTGATAGTATTGTTTGTCTTCGTTTGACCACATGCAGAAATAAACAATCAACTTCAATGACAGAGAATGTAACAGATCATTCTCTAAGAAGCAAAGGACTCTCCTAGTACTATTCAACGACATTATCCATTTAAGGCAAAGTTTTCAAATCTGAAACAAAGCTTCTCAAGGATGATTTTGATGAGTTGGTCATCTTCAAACAACGGCTCTCTCTCATTTCCCCATATATAAGGGCCTAAGCAGTTTGAAGAAATTAAGAGAATGCACATATTTTACAAGTGCCAAAACTCTATCAAATTCAAAAGCACACAAACACTTAGAAATTTTTTACAAACTTAATATTTTAGAATTTCTTAGTGTAAGAAGTTTCTTAAGAAGTTAGTTTACCACTCTTTGAGTTCTAAAGTGTAAACACATACAAACTCTTTTGTAAAACTTTGATTGTAGAAGTATTTTTCTGTGAGGCAAGGAAGTCTCTAACTTGTGTGTTGGAGCAAATGTAATATTGTGTGATTATAGCGAAAAAAATCTCTTGGAAATGCAAGGGGATTAGACTAACATCGGATTGTAGGGTGAACCAGGATAATTTGCTAGTGTTGTCTCTCTTCCATTACTGTCTGACTATCTTTTGTTATGTTTTTGTTAAAACTCTTAAAAGATTTTCAAAAAAATCAACACAATTCAACCCCCCCCCCCCCTTTTCTTGTCTTTTAACCTTCAACTTCAGCACTAGGGTTCTATTTATTGAACCACTTTTGTGCTCTTCAAACCAAGCAACCACTACGGCATCTTCAACGGTGCTTGTTAATGGAAGTCCAATAAATGAATTTAAACTGAAAAGATGGTTGCGGCAATGTAATCCTCTATCTCCCTTTGTATTTTTATATGAAGTTGAGGGATCAAACATTATGTTGAACGCTACAGTTTAGGCGGGGTTGTTTTCACATTATAAAATTGGCAATAATGCTTTGATTAGTATTTTCCACTTACAATTTGTTGACGACACTAATACTATGGGGGAAAAGAGTTAGGCAAACATATAAACCTTTAAGGCAAATCTCATTCTCTTTGAAGTCATTTCGGGGTTCAAGGTTAATTTAAAAAAAAATCATGATAATTGGGGTGAATGTGCCTGATTTGTGGTTGACAGAGGCGTTGGTGGTTCTGAATTATAAAATCATTCATATTCCTTTTATGTATCTTGGTTTGCCAATAAGTGGTGATCCTCGTCGTCTTACCTGAAGATGGTGTGGTTATAGGTTTGTAGGTTTGTGTTTTGATGATGTCTATTACGTAGTTCTGTTTGATGTTGTTTAGATATTAGTCGTTCTTGCATAGTACCTTGTTCTTGCATAGTACCTTGTTCTTGCATAGTACCTTGTCTCTTGGTTCCTATGATCCCTGGTAGCCTAGCATGCTTACTTTCTGAAGAAAACTTCATTAATCTTGGTCAAAACGTGTTTTTCTGTAATTTGATTCGATTCAATTTTACTTGAATCGTATCACTCAAATTTTAGTGAATCGAATGAGCACGTTGTTTTTGGACAAAATATTGCACTTGCCACCCTTTTTTATATATAGTCATATCCTCCCAACCTCAAAAGTTTTGAATCATTTGCATTTCTCTCTAGAGTCTTCAAACCTCATTGTTCATGTGTTCTTGAGATTAAACACTTTTCCTAAGAATCATTGTGATCCTTTGAGTCATAGATTTCTAGAGTGCTATAGGGACTGTAAGTTGATTGCTTTCAAGGTTATTGATTGGGAATCAAGGATCCAAAGTGAATTGAGTAATTTCATTCCACCTCGAAGGGTATTGGGGATTCTTTCTAAGGTTCTTGTGTTCAAGGGGATCCAACCACCGAATGGAGCAAAGAAGAGTTCGAGTAAAGAGCTTCAAGGATTGCACGGGTGATTGAGGATTCGAAGACATCAAGAAGCACCAATTTCAAAGGGTATTTGAAGATTGGGGGAGTGATTGCGTAGGAGTTGAAGAAATAGGGTAGTTTAAAGGAATTCTTGTAATCACATTGTAATCAACATTAATATTCTAGTGGAAGTCCTTGGTGGAGGAGTTTTACATAAAGAAGAGTAGACGTACCCCGAAGAAAGGACGAAAGGGGGAACAACTATAAAATTGTGGTGTCTTCTCTCTCCCTTGCTCTTTTACTTTGATTAATTGCTTATATGAATTGTGATAATTGAGTTTAATTTATTTGAATGTGATTGCACTTGTATTTGTAAATCTCGTTTTGATTCATTGAATCAACTTTTATCAAAATTTATTTGATCACATTTAAATTTCAATCAAGCTTCAATTATCTAGTTCATATTCTTGTGTGTTCATTAGTAGTAGCTTGTTTAATTGTTGTTAGGTTTGGTTTGAGTTTTGTCTAGCTTTGCAAATTGTATTTTGAATATTGATATTAGATTGTGTTAAGATTTATCAAATTGAATCTCTCAATTCAATAGTAAATCTTTGTTATCATTGTCTTAATCTCTTTGTCATTGTTATCGTTTCAAGCACAAATCTAATAGTCAATTGTTTATAAATAACGCTTTCGCTATGCTTTCGCCAAGTTTCCTAAAACAGTTTTTAAATCTCTATTCACCCCCCTCTAAGGCATATTACCTTGTCATATAGACCAACAAGTGGCATCAAGAGCCTGGTCTCTTCACTTACGGTTTAATCACCAGAAGAGTCAATATGGCAAGTAAGGAGCCAAAATGGGTGTATAATAGAGCACCAATTTTTACTGCGAAAACTATGACTATTGGAAAGAATGCATGAGCGTTCATATCCAATCGGTGGACATGGATGTATGGGACTCCGTTCTTAATGGGCGGTTTCAACCGCAAATTAACGTCGATGGTGAAGACGGTGTTGTCCTAGACAAAGCAAAAGCCGATTGGAGTGATGATGACAAAAAGAAGGTTCAATACGATTTGAAGGAAATAAACATACTTATCTCTTCTCTTGGAGTGAATGAGTATCATTCTGTCTCCCATTGTAAATCCGCTAAGGCTATGTGGGACGCGCTGGAAACTCTTCATGAGGGAACCGACGATGTCAAGCAATCTAAGATCAATACTCTCATTCAACAAATATGAACTCTTTCACATGGAGGATGGTGAATCCATCTCCTCCATGCAAATGAGATTCACTCATATTGTCAACAAATTGCAAAACTTAGGAAAAGACATCTCAAACCAAGATTTTACTAACAAAGTGTTGAGGTGTATGACTAGAGATTAACAGCCCAAGGTGACGACTATCAAGGAATAACAAAATCTCAACACTCTTGGCATCACTACTCTCTTTGGAAAACTCAAGAGCATGAACATGAGATTATACGATTGAAATCTAGTGCGGAAGATCTCAAAAAGAAGGAGAGGAAGTCAATTGAACTAAATGCCACCTCATCCATGTCTACTTCTTCGGTTCAAAGTGAAATTGAATCTGACGATGATTCACTTAATGAAGAAGAAATGGGGATGTTCGTGAGACGTTATAATTGCTACATCAAAAGAAATGGTCTAAAACATAGTGACAAGAACCTAGTCAACTTTAGGAAGCCTTCACTTAAGGGAAAAGAATCAAAAAAGGAGGAGAAAGGTGTAAGTTGCTTTGGATGTGGGAAGATTGGTCACTACAAGAATGAATGCTTATAACTAACAAAGGGCAAAAGAAGATCAAATACAAATAGAAGGTCAAGAGTAAGAATAGCTTATATAGCTTGGGAAGAAGATGATACCACTTCCTTAACAAGTGATATTGATAATGATGAGATCACAAATTTGTGTTTCATGGGCCACATAAAGCAAAGAAGAAATGAGGTCAACTACTCCGACTCTGACTCCGAGTTTAAAACTTTCTATAAAGAATTACAAGAAGCCATTGAAGAGATGCATTGTGAGGCCTTAAATGCTTTTGATAAAATTATAGCTCAAAAGAAAAATATTTTAAAGCTATAGAATGAGCTCTCGCACCTTAAAAGCACTTTTGAAATTCTAAAGCAAGAGCATGCATCCCTTGTCAATGAAAAGCTTATAATTCCTAGTTTTGAGTCACCTAAACAAAACTCATCCAAATATGACTCTAGTTGGATGAACTTTGCTGACTGTGGGACATGTCCTAGCCTCCATAGAGAAATTAAATCTTTAACTCATAAGCTAGAACATGTTTCTAAGGGTGATATGAAATTAAAGGATAAAAGAAAACCTTTTAAGAGACCTTATAAAATATAATCCTTTGTTAACAAGCATGACAATGACAAAACTTATACTCACAATGTTAGGTGTCACTATTGTGGAAGACTTGGCCACACCATACCTCATTGCCACATTAGGAATGTAGAAGTTCCTAAAGGAGTAATGATGTGGGTGCCCAAGATTATTGATTGTCTCAATAACCCCAAGGTCTCAACTTTGGTTGAGAACCTAAGGGCTCCAAATTAATCAAGTATGTAATCTTTGTTACCTTTATGTTTGTTATAATCTTTGTTATTGCTATGTCTATATTGTGTTGATTATCCATGAGTACTTATTCTTATTTGCTTCTATTTGTATATCCCTCTTAGCATGCAATATTTTCTTGTGATTTACCTTGCTTGATTGCTTGTATTTCAATTGTGATTGTTTACAAGTTGTTTGTTAGGGTGTCATATAGGATCTTATATGTTGATGTTTTTTAATCAAAGCAAATGCATTTGTCAACAAATATGTGCATGATCATTTGACTACAATTCACATCCTTTCCTTTTTTGAAAAGTGCAAAATTTCTGAAAATCTAGCATTCTGAATCGATTCACTAAGTTGTGTATCGTATCAAATGCGTGAAAATCTGATTTTTGCTCAGCATCCTGTCCATTCATTCAAAATCAAACTTTCCCTTTTCCTTACCTATCAGTTACGAACCTAACCCTTTACATAACCTCCATTAACACTTTCTAACCCTTTTCTTCCCCATTTCATCACAAAATTACTCAAATATTTCCATTCCTAACTCAATTCTCCTACCCAACCATTAATCTAACCAAAGATGGATTCAAAATTGAACACTAAAGACGGTGGAAAGAAGAGCACATGCAAGAGAAGGGCGCAACCTCCGGGTCCTAGGGTTGAAGAAGGAGCATGGATTTTGGTTCAACACTTACTTCTGGATGCAGATTATGACAGGTATTTGGAGAAATTTCACTCTAAGAAATTTGTTGCTCCTCAATTTTACTCTAATTTAAGAGACATTGAAAATATGGGTTTTGGGTTTGGTGAATTGGTGGAATTTCAAAATTTGGGAGGTTTTGTGAGTCTTAAGAATAACTATGATGAGTCACAAATTAAAGCTTTTTATGGTAATGCTCAAAGACAAGATGATGGTGTGAGTTTTGAATATCCTTTCAAAAATGTTGTTGTAACACTCACACTTGCACACTGGTTAAGCTTGATTGGATTAGAATGTGATGGTTTGGATTTTGAGGGCAGTTAAATCTTTACTAACTACAAAAAATTCTGATTTTGTCAATAGTGTGTGTCCAAAACTGGTATTGAGGCTTTAAAGTACTCCAATTTCAGTCCTCTTCAATTAAAATCTGATGATAGGATGTTACACTGGTGGTGGTTAAGATAATCATGAGCAAGCCGTCTAACTATGGTAGGAATGATGACTTGGACCTCTGTATTATGTGGGTGCTGAAAAACATAGTAAAGTTTAATTGGCCATTGTTCTTCTGTAATCGTAACATGACTTACAAAAATGACCATAAGAAGACGCTTCCATATCCTTCTCTCATTGTTCTAGTTCTCAGGGTGAACAATGTGTTCAGTACTGGTAGCCTGCTCACTGAGCCAAGTAGTGAGGGTGGTTTGGAAAAAAGTGTTGTTGGGAAGATGCACAATTATCAGGACAGTAGAGGAAAGTGGTACTATGATGATAGGGCTCAACCAGTTAGCAGTTGGTACTATGATCATGTTGCAGTGCTGCAAGGAACAGATCCAAACACGGTTGAGGCTATGAGGGTAAACATGGGGAATGAAGATGTAAATCTTGAGGATGATGTTGTGATGGAGGACGCTGATGACGATGATGAGAATGATTTGGATTATGATCCTGATTGTGATCAACGTCATGAGGGTTTTGACTTTAGTGCTATGATGAATGTTATGCAGGATTTGAAGATATTTATGACACAGAAAATTAATGCACTGGACATGCAATTTAAGGAGATAAATTGTAGGTTGGACACACAAGATGCTAAATTTCAGGAAATGAGGGACTCATTTCAAAGGTAGGACAACTTGGAAGCCTCACATAGTGCCTTCTTCAACTCTACCTTCCCTAATCAAGATGGAACTAGAACCAAAAACTCATATGGCCCTGATGCTTAGTGAATTCATCTTTTCTTCAAGCATTTACTTTTTGTTTTGACATTATGCCTTTTTGGCTTGGTTTGTAATAATTTCTATATCCTCATGCACTCTCCCTTTTTGACGTTGTCAAAGGGGGAGATAAACATATGTTGATTATGTTTATGTTGATGTTTTGACTTTCACGCTATTATTATTTCTTGATTTGCAATGTGTTTGTGATGTGCACTGTGTTGTATGTGTGCTTGTATATGTGCTTACTAGTGTGTATATGTGTTTTTCGTTGGTTTCCTTGTATGCCAAATTTCAGCGGGAGCCGAGCCAACAACATCATCAACAATGGTGTTTGACATCATCAAAAAGGGGGAGAATGAAGATGGTGTAGTTATAGGTTTGTAGGTTTGTGTTTTGATGATGTCTATTATGTAGTTCTATTTGATGTTGTTTAGATATTAGTTATTCTTGCATAGTATCTTGTTAAAGCACCTAGCAATCATGTCTCTTGGTTCCTATGATCCATGGTAGCCTAGTATGCTTAGTGTCTGAAGAAAACTTCATTGATTTTGGTCAAAACATGTTTTTCTATAATTTGATTCGATTCAATTTTACTTGAATCGTATCACTCAAAGTCTCTGCCATTTTTTCATGCAATCTGATTCGATTCATGAATCCTTGTATCATCACTATAAATCGTATCACTATCTCTTTGAATCGTATCACTGGTTCTCTCTGACTTTGGTTTTGGCTTAATGATTCGATTCACATGATGTGTGAATCATATCAATCTTCTTTCTGGGGAAAATCTGTTTTTATGTGCTGTGACACGCGCACGGTTGTTAGTACTGCGAATGCAAGTATCAGTTTTTATATCGTTCCACAGGGATTAAGGTGATATCATATTCCGTTCAACTTCGATTATCGTTTTAAGTTATGGTTTAATCGTTTTTACTACACTACTCATACTTTTAAAGCATAATAAATAAATGGTAGAGTAATAGGACATAGAAGGTGTTTAGGATTGACTTTCATCAATCAAACATTGGTTATATCCGATTGATTACAAATACGAATTCTAGCGTTTTCTTATATATTGCATTATTACGTATTGCTCATCAACATCATTGATTTCCCAAATGACGTCGAGATATCGATTGTATCGTTTAATCGATGATTTCTCAACCTATTAAACGATCCAAAAGCATTATGATTCAATACTATAATGTAATTATCAAAACCAAATCCCATTTCTAGAATTTCTTATCTTGATAGAAAATCATTCTAAACCTAGATTCAAAAGCCTTTTTCAACAACATTTAAATCAAACATAAGATTGAAAAGCAAGAAGAAATTCAATGGTATATAAAAATTGCTAGAATCATATATTGAATAATCAAAAGTTTACAACATAAGTGATTGATTACCTATCAATCCCAACAAAGGAGATTGGTTGATCATTTTCATGACAACTCTTGCAAAATAGGAAAGAAAGATGAAGATAGTTGAGAGCTTGATGTCTCAAAGCTTCTAATGATCTTCTTCAATCCAAATCTAGTTGCTATATGAAGTTTTCCTCCTTCTAAGCCTATTCTCTTTCAAAGATTATATGTTTTCTAAGCTCTGGAAAAATAAATATTCTGATAAAAAGCTATCTATATAGAAATGAGCTTGAAAATCTATTTATATGCTGAGAAAATCTTCGCTCGCTACAAGCGACCAGCCTGTCGCTTGTAGCGAGGACTTCAGTTGGCCAATCCAAGAGCTCCACGTCACCATCAGCATTAAACCGCCCCATTGGTCGCTATAGCGACCAGGTCTGTCGCTACTAGCGACCAGCCTTTGAAATTCCCTGCCTAAGCTCGCTTCAAGCGTCCAGTTCATCGCTACAAGCGATGAACTCCTGATAATCCCTGCCTAAGCTCGCTTCTAGCGATGGGTTCTGCGCTTCAAGCGATGGATGTCTGGAAATCCCTGCCTATCCTCGCTACTAGCGATGACTTTTGCGCTTGTAGCGATGGCATCAAGAAAACCTTCAAACTTTTGCTTCAATCAGGTTCAATCATGTATTTCCTGCATAATCAAGTGGGGTAAGGCTTAGGATCACATTCATTGCATTTCTAACACATTTATGCCCTAATCCTAAGATAACTTGTACAACAAGTAACCATAAGTGCCTAAATTTGTACCAAAATATATCAACATTTAAGCACTTATCAAACTCTCCCCAACTTACATTTTGGTTTGTCCTCAAACCAAAGAACAAAAGGAAATTTTTCAAAGCTTTTAAAACCACAGTATTGAGCAATTTAGCAAAGGATTCAAAAGTGCGAAGAAATAAAAATCAAGTGAGTGATTCAAATGTGATTGCGCAAGCTTAAGTCTAGTTTCTCATTAAACAAGATACATTCTACAAATGTGAACTAGTTCTAAACACAAGGAATTAAATCATACAATCCTAAACAAGCAACATGTTTAAATTTGAACCAAACCTAACACACTTCTATATTAAGTATATGAACAATTGAAATCATTTGTGAGGGTTATGAACACTCATCCAATAAACATGATAACATACAATCAAATTATGTGTCTATCTAATTATCATTTCCACAAGCATAAAAGGCATTGATCAAAAGGACTTTAAGGGTTGTAATTGGGCTAGGCTACAAAAGAATTGTCATATGTGGGATATTTGAATTCAAATGGCCAAGCAAAAGGAAACATTCAATTCTAATTACAACTTCCTTCTTTCTCCAATACAACACTTGGTGAAATTCATTCTTTTCTATTTTTGATTGATTCTTGACAACTTTTCTTTTTCTTTGAAATCTTGCAAACCTTTTCATTTTTCTCTTTTCTTTTTCTTGGTTTGCTTTTCTTTCTTTTTTCATTTCTTTTCTTTTCAAGATTGTCAAGATCAAATATTACATTCACCATACATTGACTTAAATAAAACCTTCCTTTCTCCCCAACTTATTCCAATGATACCCTAATCGAATGTTCCTTTGTTATTATGGCAAAGGTCAATAAAAACGACGGATAAGGGTTCAAAAGAAAACAATTATCAGAATTCAATAGAGAGTTAACTGTGACTGAATTTTTTTACAAACTCCGGCAATTTAAATAAGCAGATGAGCTTATTAAATTGACAGTCCACAGTTAACAATTCTGATTCCATTAGGCTCAGTTGGGTTAACAGATACTCACACATCTCACAGGGTAGGTTCATTTGGTCAAGTATTTCTCTCAATTTCAAACAATTGCCTTGATCATTTCAATGCTCTTATACAAATTAAAACAACAACAGATTTAACATAATCTAACTGAGTTAAACATGGTATTGGTCTCCTGCATATATATACATTGGTTGAGGATTCCTCACATTTTTGGCTAGTTCTAAATTGGTTCAAAACTAAACACATGCTTGCTTAAAAACTGAATAAATTAACTTGTGCGTGTAAAGAACTTATTCACATTAAAGAATATACCTAGAAAAACGAGAAAACGAGTACCTTAGCTGCGCGCTTTAACACTCATTCTTATCATTATCACTCAGATGATTCACAGTTCAAGCATTGCTTTTGAATCATTCAACTTTCTTTCAAAATTTGTTGGGATTTTTTCAAAAAATTTTAACACAAAAATACTAAAGCATAAATAAAATATAACTATACTAACATGTTATACCCAAAATATAAATAACATAAACATAAACATAATATTATCCAAGGTACAACAGAAATACCCAAAGTACAAAGCATAAATCAAAATGTTAAAGTACAAAGCAGAATAAATAAAACGAAAGGAAAAACAAAACAGGATCTGCAGCTCTGCATCAATCTGAATCTGTGGCCATGTCGTCCTCAGAGTCAATCATGTCAGCTACCCTGCGATCAATAGACCCAAATGAAGAATCATCACCCAGATCAGCATCCACATCTGCGTCATCATCACCATCGTCACCAGCATCCTGATCATCACCAGCACCAGCTGCCTCTGCCCCTCCTGGAAAGAATGGCCTGTCCCCAGGCCAACCAATATGCTCATAGAAGAATGCAGGCGTCCACGGGCTCTGGCCACTGTCGTGCAGATGGCTCTGAATCGTAGTAAGTGCCCGATGATTTGACGCATTCTGCGCCAACAGCATAGCGCTCACAGTAGCTGAATCCCAACCGGTAAAGTCCAAAGGTGGAATGGTCGGATGGCTAGGGTGAGTAGTAGTCTGAGGTGGTGGTGGTGGCATGTGAGAAGGTCCTGCTGAGGATGAAGGTCCGGCTGAAGTGTGAGGATGTGGTGGTGGGGCTACAGGTGCAGGTGCAGAGCAATACCTATTGATGTATCTATCATCAATAGGATTTTTAATCTCCTCATCAACTTGTGATGGCATATGAACTCTAGCTCTCCTACATAGACCCATAATCAACCCGGGAAAAGTTAAAGGACATTTAGGTTTGGCCGGGGGTAATAGTCCACTTTCAGCAACGATCCTCATCTCATTAGCAATGAGCCTAGCTACGTCTACTTGACGCTGAGTGAGGATGTAATGGACTAAGGGGGTCACATCTAAAGTGGTGGAAGAGGTGTGAGACTTAGGGCGGATGTTATAAAGAATCAGGGTAAGGATTACCTGAGCCTCTGTGGTCATGTGCTCACGCAATGCTCGAAAAGGCTTACCCGAAGCCCTACTCACGTCATAACTCTTCCCCGCTTGGAAGATGTCCTGTGCTATGGTGTCGTGGTCCCATTCTCCACTCCTCTGACGCTCACCAAAATCACACAGTGCTGTGGGTGCAAGCGGGTTATCTTCTTCATCATCAACCACCTCCATAGGTTTGCCCAGATATGCGTTGATGGACATGCGGTCGAATGTGACGGTGCGCCCACGCACGTAGGTTGTGAAGGTAAACTCATCTGAAGGATCGGAGGGGATCGCGTTCGCATAAAACTCGCGAACGATCTCATAGTTGATCCTCCGAGGTGGCGTACAAAGAACACCCCACTTCCTCTCTTTTATTATGGCTGCCAAGCCTGCATAATCCCCTTCTTCTGAAATTTCAAATCTCTTCTCGGACCAGATTCTTCTCGTCCTCAGTTCCTCGTATCTCTCCTGGTTCCTCCAGCTGAGGAAACGAGCTGCATCGTGCTGTGGCACATTGATCCTTGGTCTTGAAGAGGAACTTTCCACGTTCCTTTGACGTTTTGAAGTTGTTTTAGGTGCCATTCCTACACAATTGATCAAAACAGAAGAAAGTCAGGTAGGATACAAGTCATAAATCAATCAAAACAAAAATAAAACAAATTCTGGGTTCGCTCGCTACAAGCGACAGCTTGGTCGCTGTAGCGACGAAACCCAGAAAATCCCAGATTCCTGCGCTACAAGCGCAGTTCTAGCGACAAGACCCTTTTTCAAATTTCATGTTTTTCTTGATTTAAACTAACTTATAGCATGCGAAATCAACATTAAAGCTAAAATAAATGACTAACAATCACCTAAACTTCCTAAATCCTCAAAAAACCTAATTTATTTGAAATTTTACAAAAGGGTTTTTCCAAAAATACGATTTCTATGTACAAGAGGATTAAAGAGAGTTTTCCTAGTGATTCTAAAACCCTAAATTGTGAAATCAGCATGCAGGCATCAAAACACAGTAAAAAGCTTAATAATAGGAACAGACAGGGTCGAAATACTTACTTGGTTAGTTGTTGAGTGAGATTGTACACAGACACAGAGATGAATTAGCAGATTTATGCAGAATGTGAGATGCCAAGATGCAGAAATGAAAATGTATGTTTACAGAAATGAAAGAATGCGAAAATGAAAGTTAAAAAGGCTAAAGTATTTAATAAAAGTGGTTGGGGGGTGGCTGAAGCGACAGGTCAAGCCTGGGTATTATAAAACTGATTTCTGATACGCTCGCTACAAGCGCGTAATTCGTCGCTACAGCGACAAGCAAAAAGCCCATCGCTACAAGCGAACAGTGGCGCTACAAGCGCAAGTGCAAAAATTGTCGCTACAAGCGACAAGTGCGTCGCTACAAGCGACAAGTGTAAATTCCATCGCTACAGCGATGAGTTGGTCGCTGTAGCGACCATGACAGAAAACAGAAAAATAAATTTTGAAGTTCTAACCACTATCCCAACATGCATAAATACTTGTACAGAAGTAAACTAAGACTAAAAACACAACATACTTACAAAATTGGGGTGCCTCCCAACAAGCTCTTGTTTAACGTCATTAGATCGACGCCTGTTTCGCTTACGCATGTGAATCGATGAGTGAAATCGTCGTCGTGTGTCGAACGACTTCACCTCCAAAATATGGCTTCAGCCTTTGTCCATTCACTGTCCACGTCGACTTGGTGATAGGATCCTCAAGTTCCACAGCTCCATAAGGTTTAACTTCCTTTATCATGAACGGACCGGACCACTTGGATTTCAGTTTACCCGGAAATAATCGCAGTCTTGCATTGAACAGCAACACCATTTGACCAGGCTTGAATTCCCTCTTCATGATCTTCTTGTCATGATAACGTTTAACCTTTTCCTTATAGAGCTTGCTTGACTGATAGGCTTGGTCACGCATCTCCTCTAACTCATGCATTTGAAGTTTTCTCTTCTCCCCAGCTTGCTCTTGATCAAAGTTCAAAAACTTGAGCGCCCAAAACGCTTTGTGCTCCAACTCGACCGGCAAGTGGCACGCTTTCCCATACACTAATTGGAATGGGGTGAAACCCGTAGGAGCTTTATATGCGGTCCTATAGGCCCACAACGCTTCGTCCAGTTTCAACGCCCAATCCTTCCTTGAAGATGACACGGTCTTCTCAAGTATCCGCTTGATTTCTCGGTTGGACACCTCCATCACTTATTAGCACTCTTGGAGTTCCAAATCGGGAGAAGATGTTCCTTTTCAGAAACTTGACCACTGTTTTGCTGTCGGCTTTCTGAGATGCTATTGCTTCAACCCACTTTGAAACGTAATCAACAGCCACCAGAATATACTCGTTGTTCAAAGAAGATGGAAATGGCCCTACAAAGTCAATACCCCAACAATCGAAGACTTCGACTTCAAGGATACTTTGTAGAGGCATTTCATTCCTCTTTGAAATCCCTCCGGTCTTCTGGCAACTCTCGCATTCTTTCACATGTTCATAACAATCTTTGAACAACGAGGGCCAATAAAAGCCAGCTTGAAGAACTTTAGCTCCAGTTCTTTCTCCACTGTAGTGACCACCATATGGCGAGTTGTGACAGTGCCACATGATGTCCTTGGCTTCTTCTCTAGCAACACATCTTCTTATTAAGTGGTCTACTCCAATCTTGAATAAGTATGGGTCATCCCAAATGAATTGAGTGGCGTCTCTCAACAACCTCTTCTTCATTTGCCAAGTGTAATCCTCCGGTATGAACCCCGTTGCTTTGTAATTTGCCATGTCCGCGAACCATGGTCTTTCTTGCACCGTAAGCAACTGTTCATCCGGGAACTCTTCCAGGATGTCCCTTTCATTCTTCGTTATCTCTTTGTTCACCAATCTGGACAGATGATCAGCTACTAGGTTCTCAGTCCCCTTCTTGTCCTTAATCTCCAAATCAAACTCTTGGAGTAGCAACATCCAACGGATGAGTCTCGGCTTTGAGTCGGGTTTGGTAATCAAGTACTTAATAGCTGCATGGTCAGTCCAAATAACAATTTTCGAACCTATGAGATACGAACGAAATTTTTCTAATGCGAACACTATGGCAAGTAATTCTTTTTCAGTGGTAGCATAATTGACTTGTGCGTCATTTAAAACTTTACTTGCGTAGTGTATAGCATGAAAAATTTTGTTTTTGCGTTGACCTAACACCGCGCCTACCGCATAATCACTAGCATCGCACATAAGTTCAAAATCGTATATCCAGTTTGGTGCGGTGATTATGGGTGCGGATGTTAAGCTATCCTTCAAACTATTAAATGCATTTAAACAGTCAATATCAAAATCAAAAGACT
Organism: Medicago ruthenica; assembly: GCA_018208015.1. Classification (NCBI taxonomy): domain Eukaryota; kingdom Viridiplantae; phylum Streptophyta; class Magnoliopsida; order Fabales; family Fabaceae; genus Medicago; species Medicago ruthenica. The sequence continues at coordinate 59,249,770 of CM031371.1, forward strand.
TATCTTTGTTGAGCAAGTTGCTCAATGGCTTTGCGATTTTTGAGAAGTCTTTGATGAATCTCCGATAGAACCCGGCATGGCCTAGGAAGCTTCGGATTCCTTTAACATTGACTGGTGGTGGAAGTTTTCCTATCACGTCGACCTTAGCTTTATCAACTTCGATACCCTTGGAGGAGATCTTGTGACCAAGGACAATACCCTCGGTTACCATGAAGTGACACTTCTCCCAATTGAGCACCAAGTTGGTTTCCTTGCACCTTTTCAGTACCGTATCCAGATTTTCCAAGCATAAATCAAACGATGACCCGAAAACTGAGAAGTCGTCCATGAACACTTCAATGCTTTTCTCTATCAAGTCGGCAAAAATAGCTTGCATGCATCTTTGAAATGTTGCTGGAGCGTTACATAAACCGAACGGCATGCGTCGATATGCGAATACCCCAAAAGGACATGTAAATGCAGTCTTCTCGTGATCGTCTGGATTCACCGATATCTGATTGTAACCTGAATACCCATCAAGGAAACAGTAGAAAGCTTGTCCTGACAGCCTCTCTAGCATTTGATCCATAAATGGTAGAGGAAAATGGTCTTTTCTCGTTGCTTTGTTCAACCTCCGGTAGTCAATACACATCCTCCAACCGGTCACGGTTCTTGTCGGTATGAGCTCATTCTTCTCATTTGTGATAACCGTCATACCTCCCTTCTTAGGGACAACTTGAACCGGACTAACCCATGTGCTATCCGAGATCGGATATATCATGCCGGCTTCTAGTAGCTTCACTACTTCTTTCCGGACTACTTCTTTCATGTTTGGGTTTAGCCGTCTTTGAGGTTGTGCCACCGGCTTATAATCCTCTTCCATCATGATCTTGTGCATACAATAGGAAGGACTTATCCCTTTTAAGTCGGATAGTGTCCAACCTATTGCTTCTTTGTTGGACTTCAAAACTTCGACCAATCTTGTTTCTTCATGGTTTGATAGGGAGCTACTAATGATCACCGGTTTGGTACCCTCTTTGTCAAGAAACACATACTTCAAATGTGAGGGTAATATCTTCATCTCCGGTTTCACTTCTTCTACTATAGCATCATTCGTCAATTCCTCGATTTTGGCTTTATGAGGAGGAATTTCCTTCAACGAATCGAGCTCCTTCAAACACTCTTCAAGCTCTAGCTCATCTTCTTCTCCTAGGATACTTAGTGCGTTTGTCAAAACTCTCTCAAGATGCGTCAAATCATGCAACTGGTTTCTCGTATCAACTATCAATTCTTCCGTTGCATCCATCTTGAGACACGCAGCTTTATCACTAGGGAACCTCATGGCTTCATGGATGTTGAAATTGACTTCTTCATCGTCCACACGGACCTTCATTAAGCCTCCGTCAAGATCAATCATCATCCGTGCCGTTTGCATGAAAGTTCTTCCAAGAAGTAGTGGCACGTCATCATCCTCCGGAATATCCATCACTACAAAGTCGACGGGGAACAAGAACTTGTCGACTTTCACCAACACGTCTTCAGCAATTCCCAATGGACGAGTGTAGGATTTGTCGGCTAATTGCAAGGTTAAGTTGGTTCTCTTCACAACTATATGACCTATCCTTTTGACAACGGATAGTGGTATTAGGTTGATGCTTGAACCCAAATCAATAAGTGCCTTGCCGACATCCACATTGCCAATGGACACGAGCAATGTAACTTTGCCCGGATCTCTCTTCTTTCTTGCCAATGTGTTTTGGATGATCTCACTACAATTTGCATCTAGCAAAATTGTTTCTTCTTCATTGAACCTTCTCTTCTTGGAAAGAATTTCCTTCATGAACTTGGCATAGGTAGGCATTTGCTCTAAGGCTTCCGAGAATGGTATATTGATTTGCAATCTCTTGAAAACTTCAAGGAACCTAGCAAACTGCCTCTCCTTCTCTTTTTTGGCTGGTGTAGTTGGGTAAGGTAGGTGCGGTGTTGGTGCATTCTTCACTATTTCTTGCTTCTTGCTCTTCTCCTTCACCACATCCTTCTTCCATACAATGTTTTCATTTTCAACTACATCCTTATTATTTTTTTCTACTTCTACATCCTCTATATGTACATCCTCCGTTTCTTCCTCATGCCCTTCATCTTCCTCCTTCTCTTTCACCTCATTCTCAACCACCTTCCTCTCTACTTCTAAATTGTCCCCGATACCTTGGCCAATCACCTTCCCGCTCCTTGTAGCTATTGCCTTGCAATTTTCATTGTCTCTCCTTGCAAGGACTTCCTCATCAAAATGACTTAATTGTCATTTCGATGATGATGCATGATCCTTCGGGTTGGTTTGTGTGTTGGCGGTAAAGGTTCCGCCTTGTTGAGTAGCTTGTGAAAGTTGTTGTGCTAATTGACCAACTTGCGTCTCCAGGTTTTTAATGGACGCATCGGTGTTTTTCTGGTTGGCCATTGACTGCTGCATGAATAGATTGAGGGTTTCATCAGTGGATTGGTTGCGGTTTTGTTGTGGAGGTTGATATTGGTTGTAATTCTGGCCAGCTTCTCCTCTCCACCCTTGACCATAATTTGGGTTATTCCCTCTTGGGAAGTTGTTTGAATGGTTTTGGAATTGGTTAGGAAACTGTTGAGGCCTTGGTTGATTACCAACATAGCTTACCTCTTCTGTGGGGGGTGGACAGAATCCTGTTGGGTGATCTCCCGAACAAAGCTCGCAAGATGCGACTTGGTTTTGTCTTCTTTGCTCGTTTTGAATGTCCTTTATCTGTTGGGGAAGGTTGGTCATTTTCTTCGTCAACCTTTCACTTGTTGCGTGAGCAACTTGTTTTGTGCAAGGATTGCATCATTGGTTCCCAACTCTAAGATTCCAGTCTTCCTTTGGCTTTGGCTCCGGTTGTGATGAGCTTGGTGATCGTTCAATGCCATTCTATCAATAATAGCAACAGCTTCCTCCGCGCTCTTGGCCATTAAAGAACCACCAGCTGCAGCGTCAAGCAAAAGCTTTGATTGTTGTTGCATTCCGTTCCGGAAGAGATGAATTTGTGTTAACTCATCAAATCCATGGTTCGGACATCTCCTGAGCATTGACTTGAAACGCTCCCAAGCTTCACATAGTGTTTCACCTGTACCTTGTGAAAACACCGCAATGGTTGTCTTTGCCTCCATAAACCGGTTCTGAGGGAAAAACCTATCAAGGAATTTCTCCTCAAGTGTATTCCAGTTTGTCATCACCGTTGGAGGTTGGTCTAAGTACCACTCCTTTGCTTTGCCTATCAACGAATGTGGAAACATTCTCATCCACATTGCCTCCTCATTATTTTCCGTCTCACCGAGTGTTCCCGCAATCTCATAGAATTTTGTGAGATGTTGGTACGGGTCTTCATGATCTAATCCTGAGAATGGATTAGCATATAAGATTTGTAGGATTCCCGTCTTCATTTCCGTTTGCTTGGCAGTCCTCGTCGTTTTCCCTAGTTGTGCAAAACGACGTGGACTATTAGCACATGGAACCCCAGAACCTCCTGCACCATCTCCTCCTGGCGCAGCCATTTGTAATTCTTGGTTTGGATTAGGACTTGATGAATGGCTAGAAACAGAACTCTCCTCTTGTTGCCTCCTCCTTGCTTGTTGCTTCTTTCTCCGATTCTTGCTATTGGCTCTTCGAGCTGTTCTTTCAATCTCGGAATCAAAAAGAAGTTGGTCCTCGGAAATTTGACCTCGCATAAACGATTTCAATAATCTGACCACAAAGAATTAGCAAACAAGATGGATAAGAGTATTAGTTATATACATAAAAGAATTTTGTGCAAAATTGCTTAAAACCATAATTAAAGTTGCAATGATTATAACATCATAAAACTTTAATCCCCGGCAGCGGCGCCATTTGTTAGTACTGCGAATGCAAGTATCAGTTTTTATATCGTTCCACAGGGATTAAGGTGATATCATATTCCGTTCAACTTCGATTATCGTTTTAAGTTATGGTTTAATCGTTTTTACTACACTACTCATACTTTTAAAGCATAATAAATAAATGGTAGAGTAATAGGACATAGAAGGTGTTTAGGATTGACTTTCATCAATCAAACATTGGTTATATCCGATTGATTACAAATACGAATTCTAGCGTTTTCTTATATATTGCATTATTACGTATTGCTCATCAACATCATTGATTTCCCAAATGACGTCGAGATATCGATTGTATCGTTTAATCGATGATTTCTCAACCTATTAAACGATCCAAAAGCATTATGATTCAATACTATAATGTAATTATCAAAACCAAATCCCATTTCTAGAATTTCTTATCTTGATAGAAAATCATTCTAAACCTAGATTCAAAAGCCTTTTTCAACAACATTTAAATCAAACATAAGATTGAAAAGCAAGAAGAAATTCAATGGTATATAAAAATTGCTAGAATCATATATTGAATAATCAAAAGTTTACAACATAAGTGATTGATTACCTATCAATCCCAACAAAGGAGATTGGTTGATCATTTTCATGACAACTCTTGCAAAATAGGAAAGAAAGATGAAGATAGTTGAGAGCTTGATGTCTCAAAGCTTCTAATGATCTTCTTCAATCCAAATCTAGTTGCTATATGAAGTTTTCCTCCTTCTAAGCCTATTCTCTTTCAAAGATTATATGTTTTCTAAGCTCTGGAAAAATAAATATTCTGATAAAAAGCTATCTATATAGAAATGAGCTTGAAAATCTATTTATATGCTGAGAAAATCTTCGCTCGCTACAAGCGACCAGCCTGTCGCTTGTAGCGAGGACTTCAGTTGGCCAATCCAAGAGCTCCACGTCACCATCAGCATTAAACCGCCCCATTGGTCGCTATAGCGACCAGGTCTGTCGCTACTAGCGACCAGCCTTTGAAATTCCCTGCCTAAGCTCGCTTCAAGCGTCCAGTTCATCGCTACAAGCGATGAACTCCTGATAATCCCTGCCTAAGCTCGCTTCTAGCGATGGGTTCTGCGCTTCAAGCGATGGATGTCTGGAAATCCCTGCCTATCCTCGCTACTAGCGATGACTTTTGCGCTTGTAGCGATGGCATCAAGAAAACCTTCAAACTTTTGCTTCAATCAGGTTCAATCATGTATTTCCTGCATAATCAAGTGGGGTAAGGCTTAGGATCACATTCATTGCATTTCTAACACATTTATGCCCTAATCCTAAGATAACTTGTACAACAAGTAACCATAAGTGCCTAAATTTGTACCAAAATATATCAACATTTAAGCACTTATCAACGGTCATGCGCCATGATGGCACGGCCGTGCATAAACATTATGTTAAGATTGGGCTTTTGGCATGCGCACGGTCGTGTGCTTGGATGGCACGGCCGTGCTAAATTTTCTGGTTCAGCAGGATTGAATTTTTCAGCTTTTTTTGAAAATTTCTCGCTTCTTCTGGCAAAGACCTCTTCATCAAAACTTTCCTACACCCAAACCATGTTTCTTATGAACATTTTTAGACTTTTATTTTTGCTCTACCCTGCATAAAACAAACAAAACAAAAGAAAAATCGTAAACTCGTGGGTTGCCTCCCACACGGCGCTCTTTTAACGTCATTAGCTTGACGATAAAAAATGGTTCATTAATCTGGGTCCCTTATACCATTGCATGCAGTTGATGCTATAGAGCATTCTTTCACACAATGGTCGACTACGTCGACCATGAAACCCGAATCCTCAATCGAGAGGTTTTTCATTAACTTAGCAATCTCAAACTCCACTTTCTCATCACCTACATGGAAAGCTAACTTCCCATTCTTCACGTTTATCACCGCACCAGCAGTGGCCAAGAAAGGTCTTCCTAAAAGAATAGGGACATGTGAATCTTCCTCCATATCCATCACCACAAAATCTGCCAGCAGTATGTATGATGGATCTATCTGCCAACTGCAAGGTTATCTTAGTGGGGTTCAGATCTCCTTTGCCAAACTTTGTAAGGAGCGACATAGGCAATAAGCTCACGCTAGCCCCTAAATCACATAGGGCTCTCTCAATTTTCTCATTTCCAATCACATACGGAATAGAAAAGCTACCAGGATCCTTCAGCTTAGGCGGCAGTTTGTTTTGAAGAACGGCACTACATTCGTTTTTCAATGCTACTGTCTCATCGTCCTCTATTTTTCTCTTTTTAGACAAAATATCTTTAAATTTTTTTGCATAAAGAGGCATTTGAGACAGGGCATCAGCAAAAGGAATGTTAATGTAGACCTTCTTCAATAGATCAACAAACTTTTTAAACTGCGTGTCTAAGTTAGGCATGACTAGCCTTTGTGGGAACATAATTTTTGGCTTATTTTGCACAGCTGGTCTTTCAACTACTCCCTCAGTTCTAGAGTTCTCACTCTCATCCTCAACCGCATTGGTCTTGCTTTGAGGTTCCTCTAACTGCCTACCATTCCTAAGAGTAATAACATTAACTTGGGCTTCGGGATTGGTTTCTGGCTGCGTGGAAATATTTCGGGCGTTTTCAAAGAAGAGGCCACTTGTTGGGCTAGTTGAGAAATCTGGGTCTCAAGCATTTTACTATGGGTAGCAATCGAATCAACTTTTGTGGATAGCTTCATGAGAGAGTCGTTCAAAAATTCGGTTTGGTTCTTAAACTCTTGGTTTTGCTTAGTTTGAGTTAGAATGAAATTTTCCAGCAAGAGTTCTAAGTTGGATTTTTTAGGGACTCTATTGTTGTTTGCAAAGCCATGTGGTGCTGCTTGCTGTCCAAAAGGATTTTTAAAAGCATAGTTTTGGTTGGTCCTTTGATATTGAGCAAAATTAATTTGCTCTGGACTTACAGTAGCCATGCCTAGTTGGCATTCAACACCAGCATGACCCATGACGCCACATATTTCACAAGGTGGACTAGAAGGAGAAGGTGTGACAGTACTTACATTTAATTTATCAAATTTATTGAAAAGTGCGTCCACCTTAGCAGCAAGATGATCAAGAGCAGAGACTTCGTACATACCTGCCTCTTTCTTAGAGGGAGATGGAGCAACAGTTGTGATGTCTCTTCCACTTGTCCATTGATAGTGGTTTTGAGCCATGTCCTCTATGAGGTTGTACGCTTCCGTGTAGTTCTTATTCATAAGTGTTCCCCCTGCAGCTGCATCAACAGTCAATTTGGTTGCATATAAAAGACTATTATAAAAGATATGGACTATCAACCATTTCTCCAAACCATGGTGGGGGCAAAGACTAAGCATTTATTTGAAATGCTCCCACGCATCGTATAGAGATTCCCCATCTTTCTAAGTGAATCTAGTAATCTGATCCCTCAGTTACCGCAAGTGCACGGTTAATATCGCGTAATAAAAATATTGATCCACATGGAGTTTAGTAAGTACCGATTATATTTTCAGAGTATGTTAGCTGAACAAGTTAAAATTTTGAGTTGGAAAATATTTAGTTTTCGATTCAATAAAATAAAAAGCGTCTTGGGATTTATTGGTATATCTAATGACAGAACATAATTGGTCAAGCTTATTCTCTATTCTATATTGGATCCATTTTCCAAAGACAAAACTCTCTAAGGTAATTCATGTTCTCTTTCGAGCTACATGAATGTATCTTTTGAAACAAAATGTATGAACAAGTCTCTTTTGAGTTTTGATGATAACAAAGTGTTAAAAAGAAAATTGGATATGCTAATGCTTGTTCTAAGTGTGCAGGACCATATAATTAATTGTTGTATCTAATGGTGGTTCTGAAAGATTAAGTTAAGAGCAAAAGGAAAATATTGAAGCTTATGTTGCAAGTCTGAAAGACCAGCTTCTGAAGACAGTGTCTGATGAACAGTGCGTCTGAAGACATGACCACCTTCTGAAGACAGCGTCTGATGAACAGTGCGTCTGATGAAGAGGTGCGTTTGATGAACATTGTCTGAAAGACCAGCTTCTGAAGACTGGGAGTCTGAGTCTGAGTCTGAGTTTTAAAGAAAAGCAGAAGTCAACATCTGTCACTGTCAACAGTAAAGTACTGTACGGTCAGAACAGCTCTCTGCAACCTTTGCCTCCTTGGACGAAACACGCAGCCAGTTTTTAAGGAAACAATTCAAATTGTATTGCTCTATTTTCTGAGTTCGCACACAATGTCAGGAACGAATTTAATGCTGGCTGAAGCTTCTATTCCAAATGGCTCTATTTGATGACATGGCAATCTTCTCAATAGCTCTTTCTTCCTCTATAAAGATCTGAAGCTTTGAAGAAGAACTTGTTCAAGACTCTAAAAAACATACTCTGTTTTTTGGAAACGCAATTCTGCCAAATCTAAAAGTCATCAAATAACTTAGAAATTCTTACAAACCTTTTTATCTTAGAATTTCTTAAGTATAGAGTCTGAATCTGTGTTGTATTTTGTGAACACCACTGATAGTATATCAAGTGTTCAACTCAAACATATTCCTTTGAAAATCTGTTTGAATCAAAGTCTCTTACTCAGTGTTTGAGCAATTGGAAGTCTCTTACTTTGTGTTTGAGCATAGGAAGTCTCTTACTTAGTGTTTGAGCAATTGGAAGTCTCTTACTTTGTGTTTGAGCATAGGAAGTCTATTGCTTTGTGCTTGAGCAATTGTAATCTTTGTGATTATAGTGAAAATCTCTTGTAAGTGACAAGGGGACTGACTACTTCCAGGTTGTGGAAGGAAACAGAATAAACTTCTTGTGTCTCTCCCGCTCTCTCTCTCTCTCTCTCTTGTTGCTCAAGGCTACAGTCAGCAGGAAGGAATAGATTACACTGAAACATTTGCTCCAGTTGCAAGATTGGAAGCAATCAGGTTACTTATTTCCTATGCAGTAAATCATAATATCATTCTATATCAAATGGATGTTAAGAGTGCTTTTTTAAATGGAGTCATTTCTGAAAAAGTGTATGTCAAACAACCTCCTGGTTTTGAAAATTTAAAACATCCAGATTTTGTTTTTATACTTAAGAAATCACTGTATGGTCTGAAACAAGCTCCCAGAGCTTGGTATGAGAGACTAAGTAATTTCTTACTTAAAAATGATTTTGTACGAGGACAAGGTGATAATACACTTTTCAGAAAGACACTTACGAAAGACATCTTAATTGTTCAAATCTATGTTGATGATATTATATTTGGTTCTACTAATGCCACTCTTTGCAAAGAATTTTCTAAGTTAATGCATGATGAATTTGAAATGAGCATGATGGGAGAATTTAAGTTTTTTCTTGGAATTCAAATCAACCAATGCAAAGATGGAGTGTATGTTCATCAATCTAAATATACAAAGGAGCTTCAAAAGAAGTTCCAGCTTGAATATTGTAAATTGATGACAACACCAATGCATCCAACCTGCAATTTAAGCAAAGAAGACACTGGCTCAAAGGTAGATCAGAAGCTCTACAGAGGTATGATTGGTTCTTTGTTATACTTAACAACTTCTAGACCAGATATTTTGTTTAGTGTATGCTTGTGTGCAAGTTTCCAATCAGATCCTAGAGAATTTCATATGACTGATGTCAAGAGAATCTTCAGATATCTGAAGGGAGCAACTAATCTTGGACTTCTGTATAAGAAATCCTTAGATTACAAGCTAGTTGGATTTTGTGATGCTGATTATGCTGGTGACAGGATTGAAAGAAAATCCACCAGTGGAAATTGTCAATTCCTTGGTGAGAATCTGATATCCTGGGCCATCAAAAGACAATAAACTATTGCATTGTCAACAGCAGAAGCAGAATACATCGCAGCTGTAAGTTGTTGCACACAACTGCTCTAGATGAAACATCAGTTGGAAGACTATCAGGTTCATGAAAACAACATTCCTATCTTTTGTGATAATACTGCTGCAATCTGTTTGTCTAAAAATCCAATTCTATATTCAAGAGCCAAGCATAGTGAAATTAAGCATCATTTTATTAGAGATTATGTTCAGAAGGGTGTTTTGGATATTCAATTCATTGATACTGATCATCAATGGACTGATATATTTACAAAACCCCTCACAGAAGATAGATTTAATTTTATTAAAAAGAATCTAAACATGCAATTTATCTTTGAAAAAAAAAATTGCTTGACTCTGATTAGAAACTGAGAATCTGAAGTTCATCAGAAGCTAAGACTTAACAGACACTCACTTTGAGAGTCTAAAGAAAGTTCAGCTTCTGAAGACATCAGAGTCTGAGTTTCAGAATCTGAATTTTTGACTTCTGATAAAACTCATTATAAGTGGACACTTTACACGTGGCCCACTAATGAGAGTGAATCTGAACAGTTGTCTAACACATGGTAAAAATCTGATAAGTTATAACTACTGGGCAGTGATGAGTTAGCTTTGAAAGTTGTACTTTTCCCTTCCTAAAGTCATCAATGTGCAGTTGTGTTTAATGTTTTTCTGTTTTCAGTTTCTGAAATGTTTTAAAAACACTCAAAACACAGTCACACTTTCACTTTTTCATCTTATATGTTCAGTTTTCAGACCCTTTTAAAAACTCTCATTTCTGTCTGAAAAAGCTCAGTAGTACTAAACCATATGTTCAGAACAATTGTGTCTGAAAGAGTTCAGCAATACTAAACCATATGTTCTGAACAATTGTGTCTGAAACAGTTCAGTGGTACTAAACATAATGCTCTGAACATTTTTATCTCACGTTTTAAACTCTCTTGTGTCTTAAAATTCTTGAATTTTCTTTTTGTTGATGACAAAAGCGGGAGTAAAAGTACAAGTATTTCAGGCTCTGAGCTTACAGAATATAAGTTAATTTCTGATATGTAATTAACTTAGGAGAACAGCTTCTCATCTCTTAGCCTCTGTTTAATCCTTTGTGAGATAATTCTGGGAAAAATCACTCAGAAACAGTTTGATTTTTCATCTGTTTGATTTAAATTGAATTTAATTAACCTGGATAAGACTCAGGGGGAGCTTACAAACCTCACCTTGTGAAGTATCAGACTCAGGGGGAGCTTACAAACCTCAGACCCTGAAGTCAACTTGTTAATTAAATTAACAACAATTTCTATTAATACTTATGTTTGTCATCATCAAAAAGGGGGAGATTGTTGAAACAAAATGTATGAACAAGTCTCTTTTGAGTTTTGATGACAACAAAGTGTTAAAAAGAAAATTGGATATGCTAATGCTTGTTCTAAGTGTGCAGGACCATATAATTAATTATTGTATCTAATGGTGGTTCTGAAAGATCAAGTTAAGAGGAAAAGGAAAATATTGAAGCTTGTGTTGCAAGTCTGAAAGACCAGCGTATGAAGGTGCGTCTGAAAGACCAGCGTTCGAAGGTGCGTCTGAAAGACCAGCGTCTGAAGGTGCGTCTAAAAGACCAGCGTCTGAAGGTGCATCTGAAGACCAACTTCTGAAGACATCGTTTGATAAACAGTGCATCTGAAGACAGCGTCTGATGACCAGCTTCTGAAGACAGCGTCTGATGAACAGTGCGTCTGAAGATAGTGTCTGATGACCAGCTTCTGAAGACAGCGTCTGATGAACAGTGCGTCTGAAGACCAGCTTCTGAAGAGGTGTGTCTGATGAACAATGTCTGAAAGACCAGCTTCTGAAGAACTACGTCTGAAGACTGGGAGTCTGAGTCTGAGTCTGAGTTTTAAGGAAAAGCAGAAGTCAACATCTGTCATTGTCAACAGTACTGTACTGTACGGACAGAACAGCTCTTGCAACCTTTGCCTGAAGGAAAATCGACATGAAAAAGTGCAGCGGAAGTTTAAAATTTTTCGATTTCCTTTCCTTGGATCATTACAAATATGACATGAACCAGTGATAGAATTGTTACCTTTTAGTGCAGAAACAATTTCGTTGATCACAGCTAAGCAAGCAAGCGAAGCCTCTACTCGTCCACACGAACGGCTTCCTCTGGTTCCCGGTGCTAGCCAAGCGATCAGAGGTTAGGAAGAGAAGTAGGGATTTCGGTTTAGCCTTTTGGGGTTACACGAAAATTGCATGTGCTGATTTCAGCACTAGAGCTCTATTTATAGAGCTCCTTGCTGCACAAAATCACCCATCATTGTTGAGCTTCCATAAGCCCATTAACCCATCAGCTTCCGCTAACTAATTGGCGTCAATTGCTAAACGCACCCCATCATATAAGTATTACTTATATTTCTCCTTTTTACCGTTCTATTGTGTGTGACCCTATAGGTTCTTGCAACGTTGGCAATAATATTAAATCCTATATTTAATATTATAAACAGTGAGCGGTATCTAACAACACATCACTGCTACCCAAGTGACAAGAATGTCAAGTGATCTGACGAAACCTTTTTCCATGATAATATCTATGTGTACGATTACTCCTTTGTCCTAATATCTTTATTGAACACAAGGCATAGTTTGCGTCACCCTTGTTTAGCTCAATATTTATATTTCTTGATCCCGAAATATACTGAATAACGAATAAGTCCAATATCTCATATTGACTTAATTCGGCGTGGCCATGCATTTTTCCAGTTATATTTCATCAAGAGGCCTAAAGATATATCTCCTGTTATGAGGAGGGACAAATCCCATCTAAGACACTCATGTCCCTCAGCATGATTCGTCGAGTGCCCATTAACCAACGTTATAGTTATCTTGTTACAGATAACGTTTGAATGGCAATAAAACACTTGAGTCCACAACTAGGGATCACAGTGGTTTCAGGTCTAAGAGTGATATATACTATTATCATTATGAGAATAACTTATGACGATTTCATAACATACTATGTAGTATTCTCACGATGGGTCAATCCAGTATAAATATTACTCCTAATACTCATACCTATGTATAGACTTAATATCTCATATTCATGACCCATGAGATATGGTCATCAGTCTACATACATAATAGTCTCCACGCTTTATTATTATCCCAATTCATATTAAAGCTTGACTACGGATACCTTTAAGAATAGTGTTCTTTCTGTTGATGTAATCTCATGATTAAGTCAAACTTAATATTCCATCACATGAACCAACTATTCTAGGGACTTTATTTATCTTATAACAAGTGTAATAAAGAACGCCATATTTTATTTAATAATAAAAGTCATGATACATATGAAAAGTCTAACATAAACTATTGGCCTCTAGGGCTTACACCAACATTGCCTCCTTGGACGAAACACGCAGCCAATTTTTAAGGAAACAATTCAAATTGTATTGCTCTATTTTCTGAGTTCGCACACATTGTTAGGAACGAATTTAATGCTGGCTGAAGCTTCTATTCCAAACGGCTCTATTTGATGACCTGGCAATCTTCTCAACAGCTCTTTCTTCCTCTATAAAGATATGAAGCTTTGAAGAAGAACTTGTTCAAGACTCTGAAAAACATACTCTGTTTTCTGGAAACGCAATTCTGCCAAATCTGAAAGTCATCAAATAACTTAGAAATTCTTACAAACCTTTTTATCTTAGAATTTCTTAAGTATAGAGTCTGAATTTGTGTTGTATTTTGTGAACACCACTGATAGTATATCAAGTGTTCAACTCAAACATATTCCTTTGTAAATCTGTTTGAATCAAAGTCTCTTACTTAGTGTTTGAGCAATTGGAAGTCTCTTACTTTGTGTTTGAGCAAAGGAAGTCTCTTACTTAGTGTTTGAGCAATTGGAAGTCTCTTACTTTGTGTTTGAGCATAGGAAGTCTCTTGCTTTGTGCTTGAGCAATTGTAATTTTTGTGATTATGGTGAAAGTCTCTTGTAAGTGACAAGGGGACTGGACTACTTCCGGGTTGTGGAAGGAACCAGGATAAACTACTTGTCTATCTCTCTCTCTCTCTCTCTCTCTCTCTCTCTCTCTCTCTCTCTCTCTCATTTACCTTATATTCGCTGCACAACACTCTGAAAATAGTTTCAGAATCTGATGAATATCTGATTCTGAACTAACCTAAGTTTTTGAGAAAGAAAAAGCCAACACAATTCAACCCCCCCCCCCCTTTCTTGTGTTTTTCTCACCTTTAGTATCTCAATAGCAAGCACACCTATTCTCATGGTTGATTGCTATATAAGACCCATTAAGTGCGAGTCTTATGGCCTCAAGGTTTCACAAAGCTATTCATGTGGTCTTTTTTCCATCAAGCTTTGTGACACCTTGTCTAAACTCATTTGTTCCAATATCAAGCTTCTTTGTTTGATACTTCACTTGATATTTGAAATGATGAAATAGTAGTTGTTGAACTTCTACGTTCGGTACTTCGTTCAACACTTGCTATTGAGTTTAGAAAACGATGAGATTAGATAGGAAAATGATCTTTATATAAAATAGAGTCTAGTCTTGGTTTGATTAGGATCTAGTCATTAGAATTTTCCAACAATCCCATGACTAGACAATTCTACTCACAAGAGTTCATTGTAGACACTTGACAAAATGTAAATTTCATGAATTTTAAAGACAAGAATGTAAATGACAAGAATTGTAAATTTGCGGAAAAGTAAAGTGCGGAAATGTAAAGAACAATAAAATAAATTGCAAGGAATTGTAAAAGTGCAGAAATTTTATAAATGTTTGAGCTTAGAACAAGATAGAGTTGAAATCTCACTATAGTAACTTTACACTCATTCCAAGATGAGAAACAACTCTGATTAGAGCCCAATTTATAGCCTAAAGTCATGGACAAAACATTAACCATGAATTACACAACAATAATTGGCAAAAACCAAGAGTTTTCAGTCATAATTTCTGACTGCATAACGCGCACAACCGCGCCATATGGGCGCACGGTTGTGCCAAGTTCCAAAATACCAAATTATGATGAACTGGACAGGCGCACCACTGTGCATGATCCCACTACCTAGGATGGCACGATCTGCACAGGATGGGCGCACGGTTAGTGTAAATTATGGCACGATCATGCCATCTCACTTTTGCCTTGAAACTTGACTTTTCTTGCCCGACTTTTTGTGATTTTGCTCCAAAGTGCTTGCTCATCATTATTTTTGCCTGAAAAGAAAAACAAAGGTAGTGAAATAAAAAAGCTCAAGAAAATAAGGAAAAACAATTAAACTTGCATAAAAAGAAACCCTAAAAAACCTATAAATTATGATTTATCAATCACAACGTTGTTTTTGGGCAAAATATTGCACTTGCAACCCTTTTCTATATATACTCCTATCCTCCCAACCTCAAAAGCACTGAATCATTTACATTTATTCTCTCTAGAGTCTTCAAACCTCATTGTTCATGTGTTCTTGAGATTAAACACTTTTTCTAAGAATCATTGTGATCCTTTGAGTCATAGATTGCTAGAGTTCTATAGGGATTGTAAGTTGATTGATTTCAAGGATAATGATTGGGAATCAAGGATCCAAAGCAAATTTAGTAATTTCATTCCACCTCCAAGGGTATTGGGGGTTCTTTCTAAGGTTCTTGTGTTCAAGGGAATCCAACCACCAGACAGAGAAAAGAAGAGTTCGAGTGAAGAGCTTCAAGGATTGCACGGGTGATTGAGGATTCGAAGACATCAAGAAACACCAATTTTAAAGGGTATTTGAAGATTGGGGGAGTGATTGCATAGGAGTTGAAGAACAAGGGTAGTTTGAAGGAATTCTTTTAATCACATTGTAATCAACATCCATATTCTAGTGGAAGTCCTTAGTGGAGGCGTTTTCCATCAAGGAGAGTAGATGTGCCCCGAAGCGAGGACGAAAGGGGGAACTACTATAAAATTATGGTGTCTTCTCTCTCCCTTACTCTTTTACTCTGATTAATTGCTTATATGAATTGTGATAATTAAGTTTAATTGATTTGAATGTGATTTCAGTTGTATTTGTAAATCTTGTTTTTACTCATTGAATCAACTTTTATCAAAATCTATTTGATCACATTCAAATTTCAATCAAGCCTCAATTTATCTAGTTCATATTCTTGTGTGTTCATTAGTAGTAGCTTGATTAATTGTTGTTAGGTTTGGTCTAGCTTTGCAAATTGTATTTTGAATATTGATATTAGATTGTGTTAAGATTTATCAAAATAAATATCTCAATTCAATAGTAAATCTTTGTTATCATTGTCTTAATCTCGTTGTCGTTGTTATCGTTTCAAGCACGAATCTAAAAGTCAAATGTTTTCAAATAACGTTTTCGCCAAGTTTGCTAAAACAGTTTTTATATCTCTATTCACCCCCCCCCCCATCTAGCGCATATTTCCTTGCCATGTAGACCAACATTACCTTCTGGAAGTTATAGGTTAACTGTATTAAAAATAGATTATCGGGTCGGAAAAGAAGAAATATACCCTTTGGTGGTCGACTGGTTCTTCTTAAAGTTGTCATGTCATAACTTCTGCTCTACTTGTGTTCCTTCTTCAAAGTTCACTAAAGTATAATCTCCTATATTAAATCTATTTTGATTTTTTTTTTTTTTGGGGGGGGTTGAGGATACTAGGAAAATACCTTGGATTAAATTGGGACACTATCTGTTGAGATTAAAGGTGGTGGAGGAGACTTTTTGGTATAAGGTGTTAGGAGCTAGGTATGGGGAGTAGGATGGTAGCGTAAAGGAAGGTGATGGGGGGAAATCATCTCCATTTGTAGATGTTTGGGATTGGGATCGGGAGTTGGTTTTATGCGAGTTTGTTCATGGTTATAAGTGATATGACCAGGACCTCAATTTGGTCGGATCAGTGGTTTGAGGGAGATGTGTTGCACGACAGTCTTAGACGGTTTTATGATTTATCAGAGAATCAGTCTGTGACGGTATCTGATAGAAATTTGGCAAGTGTACCAAATTCAATCGAAGTAATAATAAAATTCGTATCCACGAGGACCGTTGTTAATTTCGACTAAGCATTATTGTTATCAATTAGGATGTACTAAATTCAGGGTTGCCCTAGGCAGTTTAATTGAGTTTGTAAAATAAATTGATTAAAAAGCAATAAAGATTGGTTTCAAGAAATTAGAGAGAAACATGGCTAAGACTTTCGACTCCTCTGAGGCTCTCCTATGGTAATTTGCACTCCTAATTCAATCAATGTCTATCTATTTCAACGACAGATTAACATATTAATTCTACCCAATCTCTTGACCTAGAATTCTCCCCGCAAGTGACAACACCTTAATCTCTTAAGCGAGTTCAAAACCGTTGGAGGTTTTAACAGTCCGTTAATCCCTATGTCATAACCTAATAATTGTCTATCTCTAGCTTAATTACTTAGGTTAAACTTATTACCTAGATTCGAGTCAAGAGCCAGGGCTAGTGGTCACTCAATCTCTACGATCAATTTGCATATTCCTAAAGCTAGGGTTAGTAGTCAATGAAGAACATACAAAAAACATTAAACACAAGGTAATATGAATAAAAACTAGACTTTCATTGATATTCAAAGGAGTTCAACAAATTAGGGTTCCCATAGGATTACATCAAATTCATCTAAGTCTCAACCACAAAGAGATTAGCTATTCATGGCTAAAATACAAGATAACTAACAAGAATTAAAGGATTCATACATGAATTGATAACTGGCTATGAGTTGCCAAAGCTTCAGCTCCAAAATATGCCTTTAGGTCTCCAAAATCGTGAACCCCTCATTCTGTAAACACGTGTTTCTTAAATAAGCCAGTGAAAATCGGGCGCCGATTACCTACATTCGGGTGCCGATTTTTGTCGCAACATCAGTGGCAATTTAGCAGCAAATTCGAGCGCCGATTTCAACAAATCGGTGGCCGAATTCTAAATCTCCAAAACTCCATTTTCTGTCCTTTTTGTGGCTTGCAGCTCCATGAATTACAATGAATAACTCTAAAATTACATGAAAAATGCCTACTAAAAGAGTAATGACAGAATGTCATCACAACCCCAAACTTGCATCGTTACTTGTCCTCAAGGAACCAACTTAAAATGAAAAATAACAGTAAAGCAACACTTACCCCACCAATGATCATGTCAAAAGTTCATCTCCCTTGTTAGCAATTGATGAGCTAACTTGCTTGGTAACACATCCATTCCACAACTTCTCGCAACAATATTGAATATGACAGGGTTCACTCAGTCGACATGAAGGACTACTATATTACCAAAACTTGAAAAATTTCTAAGAATCAATCAAAGTCATTATCATGTACACACATTTAAGGACTTTCCAGGTTATAACGGGGCTTAGGTTAGAGGTGGGATCATTTGGAGAGTAGGTTTAAGAAAAACAAAGGAGTTAGACATCATCCTACTGATCTAAAATACACCACGCACCACCCCTAACATCATATCACAATTAAATCCGGGGATTAGAGAGAACTTTTAATGAATGAAGCAAATGATCACTTTTTTTTTTTTGAGCTGCAAATTCAGCTTATTTTTCTCATGCTTATTCTTTTGTTTTTTTTAGCACAAAGTGATTCCCTTTCCTTTCTCTAGTACCCCTACCCCAAACTTGGAGTGTTGCTAGTTCCAAAAGTAACCCCAAACTTGGACTTTTCAATTATAACACACATAAACATGCCTAACTCCATCAAAATTTGGTGTACATTCCTAAGGTCTCTAGGCTTGTAATGTGGTTAGTCACCGAAACAAGGGGTCTAAATCCTAGTGGCTCAACTTGGTTTAAACAAAGGATAATTCAATATAAACAAAGGTGGGTCGCAAAGGCTCAAGGTACAAGCAATTTGCCTTAGTGTGTACAAAATGTGACCAATCAATTACAAAGAAAAATCGCAAATCTCAGAAATAGCATCCACATGGAAACACTCATATTTGTAAAAAAATTGAAAAATAACTTTAGGCCATAACCTTACAAGCTGAGGTTTCTGGAAGTTGTGGCTACCTAAGCATCTTTCCTGCCATAAACTTCCCTTAGAGATTTCATGCAAGCAACCACCTCCATTGAACTTTTGACAAACCAGTGATGAAGTCTTTGTTACTAACTGGTAAGATTCAAAACAAGTTAATTCATTGATAAAACAAAACAGGTTCAGATGCATTACAAAATGTGGGGACACACTACAAAAAGGACAAAATTCGAGTACGACTCTAAAAAACAAGAGAGTTCAAAATTACACTGAATCAAATAAAACAAAAAGCAGAAAATGAAAACAAGAACGACAAAGGACTACACAAGCAATCCAAGTCACTGAAATCCTCCGGGCCCCGACGGTGGAAACTGGCTCAGGTCTTGAAACATCGAATGAGTATGCTCAGCCTCCTCATCTCTGACTCTGTGGTACTCCGCTCGAATGCGCTGTTCCCTCTCAGCTGCCCTTTGCCTTTCTTCCGCAAAGTAGTTCTCCATGGCTTCCTCATCAGCAAATCTCTCAAAAGCATTGGCCCGCAAAGAACCCTGTCGATGCTGCTCTGCTGCCTGAAGGAATGGTTGCGGAAAGAATGGTGGCGGAAACCGTATCTCAGACGAGATATCTTGAGCCCAATTTGCCATACTGTACACGTACTCACTGAAATAAGGAGGAAGAGACTGCTGCGGCGGCATCTGAGGTGCTGGGTCCTCTTCCATCATTTGTGGCTGCTCAGGCTGCTGCTCACTGGGACCTCTTTGCTGCCTCCTTCCTCTCTCAAAATCCGACTGCAGTTTCTCATACAACAACATTGCTGAGTCGTTAATCGGCCCCTGTGATTTGATGTAAATATCAGACGGCTCAATTGGTACATCCGCATTCTGACACAACAGATTAATTAAGTAACTATGTCCCAAAGTGGTTTTCTTTGACGACACAGTATTCTTCAAACTTACTGACAACAACCTTCCCACATCAATCTCCCCATCAGAAATTAAAGACAGCAAAATAAATACCCTTGAAGTTATCATCTCAGCCGAGCTAGAGGTGAGCTCAATGGTGGACAGAATAAAAGAGGCCCATGCTTTGTACTCCGGTAACAAATCTGCGGTGTTGATCCTCTGCGGCTTAACTGTCAGCCCTTTCCATCCTGTACCTTCTCGCATTAAACCATACAACAGTTCGTCCCACTGTGCACGAGTGTCGGGCCAGTTTTTAGGATCCCTTCTACGCTCCACGTCACACTCCTCAGGTGCTGTTATCCCCAAAACACAATTTATGTCACAAGGCCTGTACTCAATAAGCTTTCCTCTCACTCTGGACACGTAGTCTTGCTCTTTCTGATCAAAGGCGTTGGCAAAGAATTCCAGCACCAGATTCTTATTACTTGTCTTCGTCACCATTCGGACCAGATTTTCCCACCCTCTTCTTCTAATTGTTGACTCAAAAACAGGATAAGTTGTCAAATTGATAAAATCAAAACCTCTTTCTTTTGTGAACTCATACTCCCTGATTTTGTGGTATCTTTCCTCTGCCGTCTCAGAGATGAACCTTATGTAGGGTGGTGGTTGGGTGAGTGGCTGAGTTTGTGGAGGGGTAGTCGAGGTTCCTGCAGGTTCCTTTCCTCTTCTTCTCTTGTTTGCTGCTAAGTTGGTGTTCTTGGACGTTTTTGGTGCCATTTGGGACAGACTTTGATGAAGGGTATTGAAAGTTGGGAAGTTAGGGTAGGCTTTTTGGTTGAAGTTTGTGAAGATGCTAAGGAAAGGATGAAGTGAGTTGGGATTGTGTGGTTCTGGCGAAAATTGGGCAGAGTAACAGTATGGGAGTTGGAGATGAAAACACTGAGCCATGCGTTCATATTTATAGAAAAACCAAAATCGGGCCACGATTTCTTACCATCGGGCGCCGATTTTGTCTGTAACGGTCAAAATTTTGAAAAACTGCTCAAAATCGGGCCACGATTGTTTCAAATCGGGAGCCGATTTGTTTGTCACGGTAAAAACATTTCAAATTTTTGTAAAATCGGGCCACGATTTGTTGAAATCGGCGCCCGAAATTTTACGATTTGGAAACCAATTTTTGAACTCAAAATCGGTCCACGATTCTAGAACATCGCCCCCCGATTTTGAGTTTCCAGTTTTTGTAAAATCGGGCCACGATTTGTAGAATTCGGCGCCCGAAGTTTTACGATTTGGAGGCTATTTTTCACCTCAAAATCGGGCCACGATTCTGGTACATCGGCCCCCGATTTTGAGTTTTTTTGCACTCTCCTTTTTTTTTTTGAATGAAAAAACGGAAATGAACAAGAAAATTATACCTGACTCAAACAGTGGGTTGCCTCCCACTCAGCGCTTCTTTACCGTCACTAGCTTGACTGTCGACAACCTTTAGAGGTCTGTCAGCACAATTCCTACCCTTTCAGTAGGTAGGTCACCACCAAGGTACGGCTTAAGCCTCTGAGCATTTACCTTGAAGGTGTTTGCCTCGTCAGCTTTTGCCAACTCCACTGCTCCATGTGGAGAAATGCTTCTTATCACGAAAGGTCCTGACCACTTTGATCTGAGCTTGCCAGGAAACAGCTTCAACCTGGAATTAAACAGCAAAACTTGTTGCCCAATGTTAAACTCTCTCCTCACCAGACCTTTATCATGATATTTTTTTGTTCGCTCTTTATAAATAGCAGCATTTTCATAAGCGCTCAATCTCATTTCCTCAAGCTCATTGAGCTTCAATAGCCTCTTCCTACCTGCTGAGGCTTGGTCAAAATTGAGGGCCTTAATTGCCCAATACGCTTTGTGTTCTAACTCCACAGGGAGATGGCAGGCTTTACCATAAACTAACTGATAGGGTGACAACCCTAAATGCATCTTAAACGCAGTTCTGTACGCCCACAAAGCATCATCTAACTTCCTAGACCAATCCTTCCTAGAGGCAGCAACAGTCTTTTCAAGAATTTGTTTCAACTGCCTATTCGACACCTCTACTTGCCCACTAGTCTGAGGGTGATAGGGAGTAGCAACCTTATGCTTCACATTGTATTTAACAAGCACATTTTCCAAATATTTATTGCAAAAGTGCTTCCCCCCATCACTGATCAGAACTCTAGGGATTCCAAACCTAGGGAAGATGTTCTTTTTCAAGAAATTCACCACAGTGTGTGAATCATTAGCGACACAAGCAATCGCTTCAACCCACTTGGTGACATAATCGACACAAACAAGGATATACAAGTTAGAGTAGGAGGAGGGGAATGGTCCCATGAAATCGATGCCCCAACAAACGGTTCAATTTCTAAAATACCATTGAGGGGCATCTCATTCCTCTTCGAGATATTACCTGTTCGTTGACACTTGTCACAGTGTCGGACGAATTCAGCGCAGTCCTAAAAGAGTGTGGGCCACCATAACCCACTCTGTAGAATTTGTAGCTGTTCTTTCCCCACTATGGTGGCCCCCATAAGCTGAGTTATGGCAGTGCCACATTATGCTCCTTGCTTCCTCACCTGCAACACAACGTCTGATCAAACCGTCAGTGCTTACCTTAAACAAATAAGGATCATCCCACAAGTAGTGGTTTGCATCCTTGAAGAATTTCTTCTTTTCTTGCCAACTCAAATCATCAGGTAGCAAGTTCCCGGCCTTAAAATTTGCCATGTCAGCAAACCATGGCCTTTCTTGGATGTTGAACAGTTGTTCATCCGGGAACTCAGCTGCTTTGGCCTTTTCTTTTCAGTAACCTCTCTGTTGTCCAGCCTAGAAAGGTGGTCGGCTACCACATTTTCAACTCCTTTTTTGTCTCGGATCTCCAGATCAAACTCTTGCAAAAGCAAAATACACCTCAACAAGCGGGGTTTGGAATCTCCTTTTGTCAACAGGTACTTTAAGGCTGCGTGATCTGTAAAAACAATAACTTTGGAGCCAATTAGGTAGGACCGAAATTTTTCCAATGCGAATGTTACCGCTAGTAGTTCTTTTTCAGTTGTGGAATAATTTACTTGGTTATCATTCAGAACTTTACTCGCGTAATAAATTGCGTGGAAAAATTTCTCACGACGTTGGCCTAACACTGCTCCAACTGCGTAGTCACTTGCATCACACATTAGCTCAAAATGAGCATCCCAATCGGGGGCGATGATTACAGGTGCAGTGACCAACTTGTTTTTAATCAATGTAAAGGCAGTAAGACATTCAGAATCAAATTTAAACTCAGTTTCCTTGACTAAGAGGTTACAGAGGGGCTTTGCAATTTTTGAAAAATCTTTAATAAACCGCCTGTAAAAACCAGCATGCCCCAAGAAACTTCTCACCCCCTTCACATTAACAGGCGGTGGTAGTTTCTCTATAACCTCTATCTTTGCTTGGTCCACCTGGATGCCTTTCCCACTTATTTTGTGTCCCAACACTATCCCTTCAGTTACCATGAAATGGCATTTTTCCCAGTTTAAAATCAGGTTAGTGTCGGTACACCTTTTTAGGGCAGCATATAGGTGTAACAAGCAGTTATCATAAGACTAACCAAAAACAGAAAAGTCGTCCATAAATACCTCAATATTCTTCTTGATCATGTCAGAGAAGATGGAGAGCATACACCTTTGGAAGGCAGCCGGCGCATTACATAGCCCGAAAGGCATCCTCCTATATGCAAACACCCCAAATGTACAAGTAAAGGCAGTCTTCTCCTGATCTTCCGGAGCCACCGCAATCTGATTATACCATGAGTACCCATCCAAGAAACAGTAAAATGCCTGGCCCGCCAACCTTTCCAACATTTGGTCCATGAAAGGTAACGGGAAGTGGTCCTTCCTTGTTGCTTGATTTAACCTTCTGTAATCTATGCACATTCTCCAACCAGTAACTGTCCTAGTCAGAATCAACTCATTCTTGTCATTTGCAACCACCGTCATACCTCCCTTTTTAGGGACTACATGCACCGGGCTAACCCATGAGCTATCTGAAATGGGGTAAATCATGCCAGCATCTAAGAGTTTTAGCACCTCTTTCTTGACCACTTCTTTCATAGTTGGGTTGAGTCTGCGTTGTGGTTGCACTACTGGTTTAAATTCAGCCTCCAAGTGTATTTTGTGCATGCAATACGCTGGACTTATACCTTTCAGATCAGAAATTTGCCAACCCAAAGCTCCTTGATTTTCCCTCAACACCCTCATTAGTTTTTCTTCTTCAAGGGGTGTCAAAGTACTACTGATGATGACTGGTTTCGAGGCATCCTTGCTTAGAAAAACATACTTCAAGTGAGAAGGTAGCTCTTTTAATTCTGGAATTTTAGCAAGGTCCCCTTCCTCTTTGTTTTCCTTGGGCGCTCCCTCTTCATTCTGTGGGTGCAAACTTTCAACCTTTGCGCACAATGATTCTTGTTTACCTGCTGCAAGTTGCTGGATACACTCATTTATTGCTTCACTCGTGTCTTTGTCACTACATTCGATGGAATTCACAATTACCCTTTCTAAAGGTGGAGCAGGAGACTCATCCAAGATAATTTTTTCAACAATATCATCTACCACATCAACTCGGTAACATTGTGGATTTTCGTTCCTGTGCTTCATCGCCTCGAAAATATTGAACACCACTTACTCATCTTGAAACCGAAGCATCAACTCTCCCATCTCCACATCAATTAGGGCTCTACCAGTAGCTAGAAAAGGTCTCCCCAGTAACAAGGGAAGCTCTTCATCCTCCTCCATGTCAAGAATAACAAAATCAGCTGGGAAAAGTAGATCATTCACTTTCACTAAAACATCTTCCAAAACTCCATACGGATAGGAAATAGAGCGATCAGCCAGAGTAAGAGTCATCTTTGTAGGCTTAGGCTCCCCACATCCTAGCTTCTTCACAATTGATAAGGGCATAAGATTAATGCTAGCCCCCAAAGCACATAAAGCTCTTCCCACATTTACTTTCCCAATTGTGCAAGGTATAGTAAATGCTCCTGGATCCTTCAACTTTGGAGGCAGTTTCCTTTGAAGAATAGCACTACAATTTTCGGACAAAGCAATATTCTCATCATCTTTTGGCTTCCTCCGTCCGGTTAGAAGATCTTTCATGAATTTTGCATACACCGGCATTTGATTTAGCGCCTCACTAAAAGGAATATTTACTTGCAATTGGGTGAATAGCTCCATGAATTTCTTGAATTGGCTCTCCTGCTTCTCTTTCTTCTTTGACAGGTGTGGATATGGCAGTTTCACATAAGAGGGAATAACTTGTTTCTTCCCACTCTCTTCAAGAAGTTGGCTTTTGGTTTTTCTCAAAATGGAATCAACATCAATCAATTTCTTACTTTTTTCTCCCTCTTTATTTTTTCCTACCTCTTCATTTTTTTCCTTCTGTTCATTTTCAACTACTCCTTCATCTTTTTTTTCGACTACTTCTTGTTCATCACCCTCCACTAATTCTTCACTATTTTTCGTGACTTTAGGAAATAGGGGCGTTAAAACCTTTTTACTCCTCAACTCAATGGCTTTGCAACTCTCATTCTTAGGATTGTCTTGAGTGTTGCCTGAGAATCCTCCTTTCGCCTGATCAGCCAACTGTTTAGCTATCTGCCCAATTTGAGTCTCCAGTAGTTTCCTTGATGCCTCATTGTTTCTCCTTTCAGCTTCCTGGCTTGCTTTGATTTCTTCAAAGTTGGTCTGAGTCATCTTCACAAAGCTAGTCATGGCTTCTTCAAAAGCTGAAGGCTTTCTTTGCTGTTGTTGCTGAGGGTTAGGTAACAGTGGATTCAGAGTATTGTTGCTGGTATACTTCAAATTAGGATGATTTGCCCAACCTGGGTTGAAAGTGTTAGAATAGGGGTTTCCCTTTTGATGGTTTCCCATGTAATTGGCTTCTTCACTAGCTCCTTCCGGCACACACTCACCATTTGCATGCCCCTCACCACAGAAATCACATTTTATAGCTGCTACCTGCTGAGCTTTCCCCATGGTTAGTCAAAGCTTCTAACTGCTTGTTCATGGCTGCTTGGTTTGCTAAGATGGTAGTATTGTCGCTCACCCCAAAGACACCCCTTTTCTTTTTATCGGCATCAGCACGGTACTCATTTTGGGCCATGTTTTCTATTAAGGTTTGGACTTCATGATCAGTCTTAACCCTCATACTTCCACCAGCTGAAGCATCTAGAAACATCCTATTGCTATGTGTCAACCCTTCGGTGAAGACTTGGAGGTACGCCTTTTCAGAAAAATCATGGGCAGGACACCTTTTAAGCAGCAGTTTAAACCGCTCCCAAGCATCATATAGTGACTCATTCTCCCCTTGTCTAAAATTGGAAATCTCATGTTTTTTCTCCCAATATTTGGACATTGGAAAAAATCTCTCTAAGAACTTCAGCTCTAGCTCATCCCAAGTTTGAATAGTCCCACTAGGTAAGGTTAACAACCAATCCTTAGCTCTCCCGGTTAGGGTGAAGGCGAACAACCTGAGTTTCTTTTGGTCCTCCGTCACGTTGGCTCGAGGCACACAACTCACACGTTTCATAGAAGCGACTCAAGTGTTCATGAGGACTCATGCTGTCTGACCCATCATATTGTTTTTCTTTCAACCCATTCTGAACGGATGTTTTGATATCAAAAGCGACTGGGTTTGCTGGTTGAAAGACATGAGTTAAATGACCTCGGTGGGCAGCCAACCCATAATCTCCCATCATAGGTCTCAGAGGTGGTGGTGGATCTTCTCCGTGATGTCCCATGGTAAAAGTTTCAGTCACAGTAGGCTCTGGTTCAGTGTATTGTGTTCTAGGACTAGGATCAGCTGATCGAGCCAACCGGACAGCTCTCCGATTAGCTTTTGCAATCTTCTCGATCTCCGGATCGTGCAACAAATCACCGGGTTGCACTCTACCTCGCATAAACAGCAAATGAATACCTTAGTAGCACTGCACAATACAAAATAGATATGAACTCAGTTTAAAAAAAAAATTTATATAAAAAAAGAAAAAAAAATAAATGACAGAAAAATGAATTGCAGAAATCCTAAAGAATAACTATATTGCCTTGTTGAAATAATTCAACAGTCCCCGGCAACGGCGCCAAAAACTTGATAGAAATTTGGCAAGTGTACCAAATTCAATCGAAGTAATAATAAAATTCGTATCCACGAGGACCGTTGTTAATTTCGACTAAGCATTATTGTTATCAATTAGGATGTACTAAATTCAGGGTTGCCCTAGGCAGTGTAATTGAGTTTGTAAAATAAATTGATTAAAAAGCAATAAAGATTGGTTTCAAGAAATTAGAGAGAAACATGGCTAAGACTTTCGACTCCTCTGAGGCTCTCCTATGGTAATTTGCACTCCTAATTCAATCAATGTCTATCTAGTTCAACGACAGATTAACATATTAATTCTACCCAATCTCTTGACCTAGAATTCTCCCCGCAAGTGACAACACCTTAATCTCTTAAGCGAGTTCGAAACCGTTGGAGGTTTTAACAGTCCGTTAATCCCTATGTCATAACCTAATAATTGTCTATCTCTAGCTAATTACTTAGGTTAAACTTATTACCTAGATTCGAGTCAAGAGCCAGGGCTAGTGGTCACTCAATCTCTACGATCAATTTGCATATTCCTAAAGCTAGGGTTAGTAGTCAATGAAGAACATACAAAAAACATTAAACACAAGGTAATATGAATAAAAACTAGACTTTCATTGATATTCAAAGGAGTTCAACAAATTAGGGTTCCCATAGGATTACATCAAATTCATCTAAGTCTCAACCACAAAGAGATTAGCTATTCATGGCTAAAATACAAGATAACTAACACGAATTAAAGGATTCATACATGAATTGATAACTGGCTATGAGTTGCCAAAGCTTCAGCTCCAAAATATGCCTTTAGGTCTCCAAAATCGTGAACCCCTCATTCTGTAAACGCGTGTTTCTTAAATAAGCCAGTGAAAATCGGGCGCCGATTACCAACATTCGGGCGCCGATTTTTGTCGCAACATCAGTGGCAATTTAGCAGCAAATTCGGGCGCCGATTTCAACAAATCGGTGGCCGAATTCTAAATCTCCAAAACTCCATTTTCTGTCCTTTTTGTGGCTTGCAGCTCCATGAATTACAATGAATAACTCTAAAATTACATGAAAAATGCCTACTAAAAGAGTAATGACAGAATGTCATCAGTATCTCATATGTGCACATTATGTTGGGGTGATGAGCATGTTGGATGGAAGTGGCGATGAAAGATGTTGTCATGGGATGAGGAACAAATGAGGGAGTGTATTCTTTCGTTGTCTAATATTTTCTTGCAGGATGGTGTGGAAGACAAGTGAGATTGGAGTATTTATCCAAGCAAAGGATACTCTGTCCGAGTAGCCTATCATATGCTTTCTTCTCTGGTGCAAACATATTGGTTGATGAAATTCTGGCACAATAGATTCCAGATGTTGAACGTAATGATTCAACACAGGAACAATGGTGTAAAACAGAGTAAAACACGAAACAATAACAGGGAAAGAAATAACAGACTGAAAGTAAAAGGCACGGGTTATTTGTTAACTCAGTTCGGTGACAAACACACCTACGTCTGGAGGCTACCAAGCCAGGAAGGAAATCCACTATGATAGTATCAAGTCAAAGTCCTATGTGAACAACCTCTGGTTCACCGCCTTCTCACTTAATCACTACATGTGGTATTTCTACCTAGGAACTCCTAGATATGAGACCCCTCTCACTTCCCCTCA
Organism: Medicago ruthenica; assembly: GCA_018208015.1. NCBI lineage: Eukaryota > Viridiplantae > Streptophyta > Magnoliopsida > Fabales > Fabaceae > Medicago > Medicago ruthenica. The sequence goes on from CM031371.1 coordinate 59,278,152, forward strand.
AACAATCACTGCCCTAGTGATCTTAGACTCAAATAACAATCAACGAAGGAGACACACTCCAAATAAACAAAAGTCACTCTTGCTTAAAAGCTTATGAGTGATTCACAATTACAACTCAACTAAACACAGTCCTAAGCTTGCATCAAGGTGACACAAGAAAGACTCACAATTAACAGACTAGAAACCTAAGAATACTCTATCAATGATGGCTTCGGTTTCCGTTTTTTTCTTCCATAGTAGCGTCTTCTATTTATAGCCTTCAGCAGCAACATATATTTGAATCAAATATTCTTCTCAGAAATATATTGACACAAATATTCTTCAGAAATATATATTTTCCAAAGATCTCTTTGAAAATATATTCACAAATAAAAATATCCAATCTTGAAAAATATATCTCACAAAAATATCTTTCTTCTGGAAACATACGCAGCTTGGAGAATTCTTCAATCAAATCTTCAAAAGATCAGGTGAGAAAATAAACAGCTCCAAGATGCGAAAACAAGAAAGCTTCTGAAGGTACTTCTGAAGAAGTGCTTCTGAAGGTCTGCGTCTGAAGGTTCAGCGTCTGAAGGTCAGCGTCTGAAGGTTCAACTTCTGAAGGTTCAACTTCTGAAGTTCTGCTTCTGAAGGTTCTGCGTCTGAAGACTCTGCTTCTGAGGTTCTGGTTCTGAAGACTCAGCTTCAGGTTCAGCTTCTGAAGACGTACATCTTGCTTGTATACTTGATTTTAACAAAAATGAAGCCAATAATCAAATATCCAACAGTTGATATACCATGACATTGTTTAGAATAAAGTGACGATGTTGTAGGCAGGGCCGTTCTTGGGGAGGTGCAAACAGCTCTATAGAGCTGGGCCTCCAAAATTTTGGGGCCCAAAATATATTTTTTTTTGTAAATAATGCATGTAAATTGTGAATATATATTGATCGCGTTGTAATATTAACATAACTAAAGACTTGGCGTAGTGGTAGAATGTTGGTGATTATGATTTTTTGGTTCTGGGTTCAACTCCCTCCCAGAATTTATGTTCTCTTTTTTTTCACTTAATTTTTTTTCTTTAGCATGAAAGTGTATGGGTTTGAGATGTATAATCTTTGATACTCTTTCTTCTTCCTTCAATTCAGTCAAACTCTTCAACACATTCGACTACATATTTACAAATAAAAATACAATACAACTTTTTTTCTTATTTTTTTTAGAGCGCTTATAATTTTTGGCTCATACTTGTCGTATAAAATAGCAAAACTCTAACAACAAACATTGAAATTATTCTTTTAAAAAATAAAATAAAACAAACATTATAAATTTTTTTTTTGCTCTTTTAAAAAATTACATTTTTCTATTGGGGGCCTATCTTTACAATAAGAGCCGGGCCTCCAATTTTAAAGGAACGGCCCTGGTTGTAGGTCTCTTTGTTCATGTGGCGGTTGTTATTAAACCGACTACCAATGAAAGATAAGCTAATTCAACGAGGCATTATTGCGCAAACTTCAGGTCTTTATTCGAGTGGCTGTAGCCATGGTCAAAGCGTCTATAATCTATTTGCGGGTTGTGCATTTTATGGCAGCATTTGGACAAATATTTATCTTTAGGTCGGCATATCTACGATAGACACATTACCTATTTTTGATCACTTTCAATTTTCTCTTCATGCAAATTGGATGACGTCTGTTTGGGTTATTTGGAGGAAAGGAATAGGCATATTTTTCGAAATAAAGATAAAACTTTACAGGATCTTGTAGACAATGTGAAGCTATTCTCTTTTAGGTGGTTACAAGCAATAAATAGTAACTTAGCATTCTATTTCATTACTGGTGAACTAATCCCATTCGGTGTTTCACTTTTATTCCTAGCTAGATGTTGTTCGATTTCTAGTTAGTGATGGTTTTGGTTTTGTTGTATTTTGACTGAATCTACTCTAAGTTCTAGCCTAGCACTCCTTGTGCAGGTGTGGAGCTCGATTAGTTAATACTCCCTCCGTCCCTATTTATAGGAGTAGTTTACAAAAAGGTTTTGTCCTTAAATATAAGATCATATACAAATTCCTAGATGCATTGATTACTCTTTTTTCCAAATATACCCCTTATTAATACTATCAATTTGTCTTGGTATATGAAAAGTTAACATTAAATATATATTTAATTAAGGGTAATCTAGTAATAGTCACACACATTTGAGACAACTTTATTACCCCAACAATTTTTCTTAATACACGTGATTTTTGTAAACTACTCCTATAAAAAGGGACGGATGGAGTATATGTTTCATTTTGTTTTCTTAAAAAAAGCAAGAATTTTTGTAGTCACATTAATTAAACATTAGTATTAATTTGTATTTCAAATTTCATTGATTTTGCTATTACCAAAAAATACCCGTGAACACTTTTGCCATCGTTGCAACATTTATTCTTACTCTCAATATTTTATTTATATTCCTTATAGGATTATAACAGTCATTGATAGATAAGGAAATGCAGTAGATGAGTAAAACAGAAAGGAAATACAATAGAATTATTTCAGTAAAATAAATCTAAATAACATAATTATAATTTCATGAGCATATTAAAAATTAATACAAAATAAACTAATTTATTCTGCATCACTCCATATTTTAATGCATGCAACTTCACGTTACCAACATAGGAACACAATCAATTAATCACCTGGAGTTTTATTTTAATGTCCACTGTTATTTCCCTTTTTGAAAGTTTTATTCTTCCCCATAGTTGATACTGTCCTTAGTTTTTTCCTAGTATTATGAATAAACTGAGAAAAGTTATCACTTTCATTTTCCTTACTTTTACTGTCGACATTAATATTAACCACATCTGATGTAGCAGGGTTGCGATTCTCTACATGATGCCCAATGCTGGTCATGCTTCGAATTTTGTACTTTGCACGTTGAATGAAATTGGTGAAAGTTTCATCATTAACTTGTGGTTTGTTGTTGCTACATGCATGTTGCTCTACCTTCTCTTCCTTTGTTGAATGCTTCCTCTGAATTGGAGCATAATCAACATACTTTGGTTCAGTTGAAATAACATTTGTTGCTTTGTCATCACCTTCTGTATTTGAATATGCTGAACTTTGGTTCCCCATTAATGTTGTAGAGGTTCTTGAAAAATGTTTGGTTTTGAAATGGATTGTTGTATGATTTTGGGTCAATGGAGGATTGAGATTGTGATGGGTTTGTGGTTTAAGATGAGATTATGGGAAGTGTAGCTTGGTTTTATAATGTGAATTAAAAGGAAAGAGAAAGGAAAACGTGTTTTGAATTGTGAGATTCGTGTGGTCTGGAAACCAATTTAGAAAACGTCTTTTTTAAGTTTTAATTACTAGTAAGATTCTTAACCGTGATAAATGTTGTAGCTTTGTATACTGTAGTAATTAAATATTAATGGAATATAAATGTGATGTGATTATTGAGAATATCATTCTTGATGTGATTGAAAGTAAGTAGCACTACCAAGAGCGCTTGAATTAAATATAGGTGAATTCTTTTAAGTATCTCAACGATCATACTCCCTCCGCCCCAAAATATAAGTAAAAATTGGTCAATAAAAATTAATGTATTTGGTTTAAAATTTGTACCAAATAAATCAACTTATGTTGACTCATTTTTGCTTATATTTTGGGACGGAGTAGTATTTGATCACCTCATTATATACTCTATAAATCTTAAAATAATAGTCGTTTAATGTTTGTGCGTAGTTTTTAAAGAAATGATTAATTGTGTTGATTTCAATGGTAAAATTATTGTCATTTACTAAAATATTTTTATCAATTATAGTTAGCGGAGTAGTTAAGTTGGATGAAAATCAATAAATAAGGGTATAAGTGGAAAATAATAATAAATGTTGCATTAGTATTCTAAAGTGCATTTATTTTGAGAAAATGAAAAAATACTAAAGAGACAATTATTTTGAGACAGAGGGAGTAAATATATACTCACATCACCAATATATTACATCCATAACAATATTCTTTTTTCTCTTTATTTCAAAATGTACACACTCGTATGAGATCTACACTACATATTTTCTTTTAACTATTGCATGAGATTCTTAACGTGCTTGGTGGTGTGGGAAGTGTTTCTTTTGGTAATTTATTTATATGTGGAAGTTGGAGTTGTGATTATTGGAAATAAATGGATAGATTCAATCTCTCCCCTAGTATTACCTTTTCTCATGGGTTAGATATAGTTCTGCGTAGGGGATTTGGTAGCTAAACTGATTTGAGTTGAGAAAAAAGAAGTTGGAGGTCCTGAATTCAAACCCTTACAAAGAATAAAATGTTAATATAAAAAACTAACTACTAAAAAAAATATATAGTTATGTGTGTTAGGGAGGTGTAAATAGTTTTCTGAGTTTTAGTATGTTTGGGCCCTGTGTGCAGAAGCCCATATCCTTGTAATCCAACTCACAGCCTTTATAAGGCAAGTTGGTGTGTCTTTAGTAAAAATAATGAGAACAATTTCTTTTCGATCTAACAGTGGTATCTAGAGCCTTTGTTTCTAGGCCATTGATCAAGATTCACCGCAGCTGATCTTGAAACCGCTTTAACCGTTTTCTGTTACTTGCAACCACCGCTTTAACCACCGCATTCATCTTCTTCCTTGGGCCGTGTAACCATGGCAGATAACTCACTTACTTCACACACGTTTGTACCAAAGTTTGATGGATTCTATGATCATTGGGCGATGCTCATGGAGAATCTTCTCCAATCAAAGGAAATTTGGTCTTCTATTGATCCTGGCGTGACGGTGGCTGCTGAAAATGCCACGGCGGAGCAGTTAGAAGCAGCCCGAGTTAGCAGGTTGCAGGATCTTAAAGTCAAGAGCTATTTGTTTCAAGCTATCGATCGCACGATCTTGGAAACAATCTTGACGCGCAACACATCGAAAGAGATTTGGGATGCTATGACACGCAAATATCAAGGATCTACGAAGGTAAAAAGAGCTCAGCTACAAGCTCTTCGTCGTGATTTTGAGGTTCTTACTATGAAGGATGATGAAACTGTTGATGAGTATTTTTCAAGAACTCTTGCAATAGCAAACAAGATGACATCTCATGGTGAAAGAATGGAGCAAGTTACAGTAGTTGAAAAGATTCTCCGATCCATGACTGAGAAATTCAACTATGTGGTTTGTTTTATAGAGGAATCGAATGATACTACTTCCCTTAGCATTGATGAACTGCAGAGTAGTCTTATGGTTCATGAACAAAGGATGAAATCTCATCAACACCACAGTGATGAACAAGCCTTGAAGGTTTCCAACAATGTGGCAGGAGTGGAAATTCAAGCAGAGGAAGAGGAAGACACAATTCCAAAGGTAGAGGTCGTGGTAAGCAAAATAGAGAAATTGTGGAATGTTACAAATGTCATAAACTAGGTCACTACAGGAATGAATGTCCTGATTGGGAGGACAATGCCAATTATGCTGAATTACAAGATGAAGAAGAAGAGACTTTATTGATGGCAAGAACTGATCAGAGCAATGTGACAAAGGAAGAAGCATGGTATCTTGATTCTGGATGCAGTAACCATATGGTGGGGAATCAAGAATGGTTCTTTGATTTTGATCCAACATACAGAGATTCTGTAAGATTGGGGAATGATGCTAGAATGCCTGTGATGGGAAAGGGCAATGTGAAATTGCTTATCAATGGCAATATTCATGTTGTCACTAATGTGTATTATCTGCCTGGCCTCAATACAAATCTCCTCAGTGTTGGTCAATTGCAAGAAGGTACAGATGTTGGTCTTTTATTCAAAAAGAATGCTTGCAAATTGTATCATGATGATAAAGGCTTAATCCTCACTATCAGCATGTCACACAATAGGATGTTTATGTTTAATGCGTCTGTCATCCTTCCTATGTGCCTGCAAGTTTCAAGTCAAGAGAAATCTCAACTATGGCACAACAGATATGGCCATCTTAGTGTGAAAGGACTTAAACTGCTTAAGAAATTGGACATGGTGAAGGGTTTGCCAGAGATTGAAGATTTAGAAGAAAAATGCAATGATTGCTTAACTGGCAAGCAACACAGACAAGCTATTTCAAAGCAAGCAAAATGGAGAGCTTCAACAAAACTTGAACTCATACACTCTGATCTGTGTGGACCTATCAACCCTACTTCTAATGGTGGAAAGAGGTATTTCATGACTCTCACTGATGACTTTAGTAGAAAGACTTGGATTTATGTGCTAAAAGATAAGTCTGAAACATTTGAAAAATTCAAATACTTTAAAGCTCTTGTTGAAAATGAGTCTGGTTGCAAAATACTGTGTTTAAGGACTGATAGAGGTGGTGAATATACCTCTAATGCATTCAACAGTTTTTGCATTAGTCATGGCATTAAAAGGCAACTCACTACTGCATATACTCCACAACAAAATGGAGTATCTGAGAGGAAGAATAGAACTTTGTTGAATATGGTTAGGAGCATGTTAACTAGTAGAAATGTCCCTAAGAGATTTTGGCCTGAAGCTCTTGTTTGGAGTGCTCATGTTTTGAATAGAAGCCTTACTGTTTCAGTTAAAAACATGACACCAGAAGAATGTTGGAGTGGTCTTAAACCTTCTATTGCTCATTTCAGGATTTTTGGCTGTATTGCTCATGTTCATATACCAGATAATCTCAGAAAAAAGCTAGATGACAAAAGCATTGTGTGTGTGAATCTGGGTCTAAGTGATGAATCTAAGGGTTATAAGCTGTATAATCCTATAAATAAGAAGATTGTGATCAGCAAAGATGTGATTTTTGAAGAAGGAAAATCATGGAATTGGGACAATCAACAAAGAAGCACTGGTAATAGTGAGATAGTAATTGAAGAAAATGCTCCCACTGCCACTCAGCCACAGGTCAATGAAGATGATATAGCAAGTGTTGACATGGATGATCACAGTGAAAGTACTGAAGCTGAAGATGAGCAAGCTAATCAACATGAATCCAGCAGTGAGTCTGAGAATGAAGCAGAAGAGCTAGGTCCCAGACAAAAGAAATTGCCAGCTCATTTCAAAGATTTTGTTGTTGGTGAACAGGCACAAGGAGAGTTCTCAAATGAATTCATTGATCAATTCCAGAATTTTTTTTTTCTATAGCAACAATGAAGATCCAGATACTTATGAGGAAGCAAGTAAAACTCAAGTATGGAGAGAGGCTATGAATGCAGAGATCAAAGCCATTGAAGAAAATAGGACATGGGAGCTGACTGATCTGCCTGCAGGTACTAAGCCAATAGGAGTCAAATGGATCTACAAAACAAAATTCAATGAATCTGGGCAAATTGACAAGTGCAAGGCAAGATTAGTTGCTAAGGGGTACTCTCAGAAATATGGAATAGATTACAATGAGGTTTTTGCACCTGTAGCAAGATGGGAAACCATAAGAACTATGTTAGCTTGTGCTGCAAGTAATAACTGGTATGTGTATCAATTGGATGTTAAAAGTGCCTTTCTGCATGGTGAATTGTCTGAAGACATTTATGTGGAGCAACCTTTAGGATATCACAAAGGAGATAGCAGAAAAGTATATAAATTGAAGAAGGCTCTGTACGGCCTGAAGCAGGCACCTAGAGCGTGGTATAGCAAAATTGAGTCCTATTTTGCTTCAAAGGGTTTTCAAAAATGTCCTGCTGAGCATACCCTATTTGTAAAAGCTGAAGATCAAGATATCCTCATTGTCAGTGTGTATGTGGATGATCTAATTGTGACAGGAAGCAATGGATTTCAAATCAATGAATTTAAGCAATCTATGATGAAGCAGTTTGCAATGACTGATTTGGGCAAAATGAAATACTTTCTAGGAGTTGAAGTTAGTCAAACTGAGGATGGAATTTTCATACATCAGAGCAAATATGCTACAGAAATTCTTGAAAAATTTGGCATGTCAAATTGCAATTCTGTGATTAATCCCATTGTGCCAGGATGTAAGCTTGTGAAAGATGAAAATGGTAAGGCAAGTGATGCTAAGAGCTACAAACAGGTGGTAGGAAGTTTGATGTATCTACTGGCAACAAGGCCAGACTTAGTTTTTTCTGTGTGCTTAACTGCTAGATTCATGGATAGACCAACAGAAATGCACATGGATGCAATGAAAAGAATCTTGAGATACTTAAAAGGAACTGTTGGTTTTGGAATTCTGTACAAGAGATCAAGTAAGGAGAGTTTAGTAGAAATGAAATTGAATGGATGGACTGATTCGGATTATGCAGGTGACTTGGATGATAGGAAAAGCACATCAGGTTATGTGTTCATGCTTGGCAATGCTGCAGTGTCTTGGTCATCCAGAAAGCAACCTATAGTGACATTATCCACCACAGAGGCTGAATTTGTGGCTGCTGCTGCATGTGCTTGTCAGAGCATATGGCTCAAAAATGTGCTTTCTCACTTACAGGTTATGGATGATGAGAAGATTCTCATACATTGTGACAATAGCTCATCCATAAAATTGTCGAAGAATCCTATTCTTCATGGTAGGTGCAAGCACATTGATGTGCGGTATCATTTCCTTAGAGACTTAACTAAGGATGGTGTGATTGAGCTTGTGCATTGCAAATCACAAGATCAAATTGCAGATATTATGACCAAGCCCCTCAAGTTTGAAGCATTCAGCAAGTTAAGGAGCAGCTTAGGAGTTGTTAATGTTGTCTGTTTAAACTGATTTTGTGTCCAGTTTTATGCTTTTCAGTTTAAGGGAGGGATTGTTAGGGAGGTGTAAATAGTTTTCTGTGTTTTAGTGTGTTTGGGCCCTGTGTGCAGAAGCCCATATCCTTGTAATCAAACTCACAACCTTTATAAGGCAAGTTGGTGTGTCTTTAGCAAAAATAATGAGAACTATTTCCTTTTGCTCTAACAAAAGTCTCGTAAATATTTTGGACCAATTCTAATAATATCTCATTATTATTCTTTAAAAAAAAGGTGTTTACTGATTAAAATGCTCTAATATTTTATTGGTGTAGATATATTTTACTCATGTCTCCAAAGATCTTCGGGAAGAAGCCAATTATTATTGGCCAGCCAACCAACACAACTTGAAGCAAAAGCAAAGGGAGAAATATTTATAAATAAAATGAAAGTAAAAGTGGAAGCTTCTTTACGACAATACAAATTTTTTGCCAATCTTTACGACCATACATAAAATATACGAAGAATTTCAAGATATATTCTGGGAACAAAGACCTTTATTTCTCAAGTTTGTTGGTGTGATTTCTTCCATGCAACTGCAAGACTAATCACTTGAGTTAGGTAGGACGACAACCTCTGATTAAAGTGTAAAAATTCTTACCGATTCATAGAATACGGCCTTGTTTTTGATATATATAGAAATTAAAACTATACACGGGCTTAAGATAAATGCATTTTTTTTTTATATAACAAAGTCAAGTTCTAATTGTCCCATAAGTCCTAACTCAACTGATAAAAATGCCATAATTGTTAGACCGTACGTTACCGGAACCCCGTCAACTTTACTTTTTGCGTGTGAGTTTATAATAGCTTTGTCATTTCGTCTATTTATAAAAAAAAAAATCAAGTTCTAATCACTTTAGTGCTATCTCTTGGGTAAAAAAAAAAATTAAAGAATTGTATGTGTAGTGTTGACGACTTATGAAATGAGAAAAGATTGTTTTATAGATACCATGAACTGAGAAAAGATAAATGCACTTTTTTTTTCTTTCCAATAAACAATATATAACTATCTTTCCATATGTATTTTGTCTAAAAAAAACTATCCATATATTAAGTACGTCATAATATTCGACGCCAATTTCCTTAAAAAAATAATATTCGGCACCATTTGGTTCCAAAAATGGTTCGAGTGTAGGATAAGCACATGTATAATAACATCGTAAACATAAGGCGATGGAACCTGTGTCTTTTTTTAATTTTAATTTTAATTGAATTATTTTATTTATCTTTATCTTTTTTTTTACAAAAATAAACGATACTTATTTATTTAAATTGATAGAGTACATTGATACAATACAAATTTGCTAAAAACAAAAAGAATGAATATGCTATAAAACTCAAAACATCTATGTTAATAACATATGACGGCAAAATACGTGAAGCTACAATACGACTATATTCAACTGTTCGCAATAACTACATATCTGATATGTAATGTTGATAACATTAAAATCATTGATTAAATCTACATGAGAGCGAAACTGATTTAACAATCTAAATCGAACAAACACCGTAACAAAATGGAAAAGCAAAACAATGTCCCACAAATAAGGATAAACAAAAACAACGTCGCACTAACACGACGAAATTACAAAAGAAAAGTTAAATATACGTGAAAATATCTTCTTCATTCCTTTCAACAAATTTATTTAGTTATGTTAAAGAAAATATTTAATTTATTTAGTGATCTTCAGCGATGAACTCAGACCGTTGTTATATACAATAAGATTCCTTCAAAAAAAAAAAAAACAATAAAGATGATGCTTGGCAGCTAGCTAGCCGCAATTTGCCTTGTGAGATAGCTCATTGGTTTTGTTTTGAATGGCAAAGATACCTCGTTGGTGTTTGACTTTTGACATGATTAAAAGCTCATGAGTTGTAATTTGAGAAATGATACATGTATAACCATTTTGTGATAATTTTATCTCTCATATTTATATTATATATGTTTTTACCTTTTCTCTTTATTGTTTTAGTTTCTGTGTCAAAACATTTAAACACATAAAAGTAAAAATAAAAGTAAGAAAGAATTAAATAATGTCTACTAGCTTTTAAAATAATTAAATTTTATGTAATTTCATGTGTCTATGTAATATTTATTTGGCGTTGTGATAAACTAACTATTTCTCTTTATTGACATGATAAAAAAGTCCATGAGTTACCAATAATAGATTGGTCTAAGTAGTAAGAAAGTTGAGTCTCTTAAGCATGTGGTCAGAGATTCGATTATTATCTCATGTGTATGAAAAAAATCTAGTTGGGAGGAAAGAACCCACCTTGTGTGTCCTATAGGTTACCCACATAGATTAGTCAATGTTAAGCTGCATCAGAAACTTCATACCATATCATTGTACAAAAAAAATAAAAGTCCATGAGTTCAAGGACTTTTTGGCAAAAGAAAAAGGTTTATTGTACAAGAGTTTGTAAATTATAACTAAGATAATTAAGTTACATTAGTTTTCTGGAAACGTTGTTTGGGATAGACCCCCTAGTGTATAAATTAAATAAAAATAATTTTAACTATTCATAATAATGAATTTAATTAATAGCCCTAGAACCTCTTACTCAATCATGCATATATCTTTGAACTGATCAGAATGGAATATTGTCTTATTAGTGAGCTATAGGCTCCAGTATTGGTGTCAGAATTGCAATAAGGAAGCAAGGATTAGTTATACTTCTAGAGTAAATTAAGTAATGTAATCGCTTACTTCTATTTGTAATTTTTTTATGTAGCAATAACATTGTTTAAAAAAAATAAAGGTTAAACATTTTATAAGCGAGAGGACTCATAACCAACGTCTTAAATTTTGTATCTTGTTGTTGCTCTAAACCAAATATGAATAATCATTTGGACTCTCCATATAACGGAACACCCAATGGAAGAGCACTTACTCTTCACGTTAGAGTTACATGCTGATTAATTTATGATATAATAGTAGTAAAATTTAAAATAAAAATTAAATCGACATTATTATGATATGATAATTAACAATTACCAAAATTAAGAACATATTTTTAATAAATAAAAATGGGGTTGAGATGTACAAATGGGCAAAGACAACTGCAAGTTTTGTGGTTTAATCAGAGGAACCACCAACAAATACCTTTGTTATGGAAATTGTTGCTCATAGTTAAAATCTACCTTTTTGGTTTTAAACTCGACCACTATTTAATCAATGTATTTTGGAACATCTTTTATAGCCTTGCATTTAGATGTTTTGAGAACTTTTTGTTTTACATTATTTTTCATTCAAATAATCATGTACAAACCTACGATGCAAGGCTAAAAGTCCTAGATCGATTCACTGATCGAAGATTGTTCATTGAGATATTGAGGTTGATGTTAATTCATATACAAAATATAAGTATAATAGTATATATAAAAAAATAAAGAATAAATATATGCTGATTATAGAGATTTGTCTTGAGATATATCACAAGTTCCAAAAACTATTGATTACATGAATGCTTGTAATCGTTACATTTTATAATACTTCACATGCTCATGCAGAATATGTTCAACCATCATCACAAGACATATGTGCTTGATTTAATGGTCTTATTACTTGTGCTTTATCTTTTATGATTTTTGACTAATCATTCTTTCGTAGTTGTGTACAAATGTAGCTTCCTAAACCTATATTTGAAGAGAAAAAAAAACTAATACACTATTTATTAAATCATGTTGTGAAACAATTTTAAACTAATTTATTTGATTATGTATTTTAAATTGGGGGTTTTTTGGTGTCACATCTATCACACATAACTAATATGTGTTCTTTAACACTTAAGCTGTCACACCCTGCTTATATGATGACCACTTAATCATATTTCGAAATTAACTTAGATCATAGGTCTTAACACAAGTCTCTTTCTCATAGTCACTCCAAAATATGTAGACTACCCTCATTGGCTAGGTATTGGACATGCACTTTACACATATATGACTCAATGCACAATAAACGTTTTTCACATTCTGACAACACATTCACATTATGACTTTCACATATGCAGATAAGAATGATTTTACAAAATACTTTTTAAGTTGATCAAAATATATATCAGAGTCATCCTAAATACCACAAAGTTCAACATAATAGAGTCATTTAAAAAATATTAAAAAGTTCAATAGAACAACATAACAGAGTCATCTAAAATATAGTAGAGTCATTCTAAACTATATATCAAAGTTATGAGAATATCAGATAGTCATTTAGAATCTAACAGAATCATTTATAATAAATCAACAAAGTCTATTCCACATGTATCATGTGATTTCAACACATGCTTTTAATATGAATCACATAACACCTTAATAATGTCACTAACACATATTTTATCCTTTCATTAATCATAATTATTCATTTAGTTCATTCAATAGAAGCTAATAATTGGTTAAACTACGAATAATGTCAGAAGTAGACATTCTCTATTTGTCACTAATTATTTTTGCACTATAACCCAATCAAAAGTTGTCTCACACACTTACCTTCATAAAAATTTTACCACCACAAGTGAATTTTTGGCATAACAGAACAGCTAGGTTAAAACACTAAGAGAAAATAACTCTAAAAAATAAAATACTAATATCAGAATCATAACTACGGTGTAACACTAACCAATTGACAGAGAATAGGAATAGACAACTTACTAAGAAAAAGAGAGATTCAAACCAACTCCAATGATATTAAAATGTGTCATGTCCACTCTTCTGGCTTCATGTACGCAACTTGAAATCCGAGTATGCAACATGTCAAAATTTAGGTTTTACCCCACTTAGCTTACTCTCAACTCCTACAAAAATGACAATGCCAATTATTAAGGGTCACCTAACGACATAACAATCTCATAAACAGTTTAAGACATAATTAGCAGGATCACAATAATTCGAAAGACTCATACAACCAATCATATATTCACATAGCAGCGTAATTTCACTACAGCATTTTTCACTTTACGCAACAACATAAAACCGTGGCTAAAAGCTCAAAATCGTTGCAAAAACGTTTAGGCCACGGTTTCTTGGTGGTGGCATATGCGGCAGTTTCCTATTCTAACATGCCACACTTTTTGTGTTTAAGCCACGATTAACGAAAACCTTCACATAAATTATGAAAGGCCACAATTTAAGATCTAGTTACAGACCACATTTTTAACTTAAAAATGCAAAACAAATGCAGCTAGAAACGACATGGTTTTGTTACAAGGAACGATGCTTAACCGTTGCTCTAACCGTTGCTTAACATTGCCTATAATTTTATAAACGGTGGTCTGTAGTATAAAAAACCATGACCTGTTGTTTAAATCCACCAATTTTTTTAGCAATTAATCCACTATTCCATATACAACTGTGGTCACTGGTCATACCACTACTAGAAACTATCGATTTACCTGCGGATTTTCAAATCCGCAGAAATACCTGAGGAATTTCCTGCTCCTTCTGTTACATTGAGGACTTTTCCTGCGGATCTTGTAACCGCAAGAATATCCGCAGGTAACTGTAACTTTTGCTGAGGTTTTTCGAAAGATTTTGGAATTTTTGTCCCTGTTCCTGCGGATTTTCCTACGGATTTTTTTTTTACTTTTTTTAGTTTCTTTGTGAAACTTTAAAAATTGAAAGATTTTGAGTATCTTATTTTTTTTTTCTCTCTTTACAAACAAGGACCCTATAATTTTAAATTTAAGTCCAAATTAAATGTTAAACTATTTCTGTCGATTGCAATTATTTTTTGGGTCAAATTTATAGGGGTTATTCAAAACTCGTTCAAATGGCAGGGGCGAAATACCATTTAACCCTTATTTCTTTTATACATATTCAATGTTAAAATATTTTGAAAAAAATATTTTTTAAGGCAGTTTTGAAAAATAATATTAAAACAAAATTTCTATCAAAAATACTAGAACACAAATATTGACAAAATACTTGGACATTGTGTTTGGAAATGGTCACACCCGTATTTTATTGTGTGTGCAAGATCAATTTAATAGTTTTATCTCTTTTATTATAATGTTTTAGATTTTTATAAATACTTAAATAATTTTTATTTATATTTGGGATAATAGTCATTTTTGTAACGAATAACCACAACAACCATTGAATGTATCCAAATATTTTTTTATAAAAGTAAATATAATTTTGATATAACACATTACAATTAAAAATAATTGATGTTTTGTTACTAAAAGAATAAACTTAAAGAAAAAGATTGAGATATTAATTAACAAAATCCCTCTTTTCTAACAACACCACTCGTTTCCTGTTCATACAACAAAAATCCCTCTTTTCTCGTTCATCACTCATTCATCACTATCGGTCAGATTCGTTCAGATCCATTCACCGATCTCATACACTGATTTCTTCTCTCGTTATCGGTCACCGATCTCATCCTTCTGTCGTTACTCATCGGTCAGATTCGCTGATTCTTCTTAGGTTTCAATTTGAAATTTCTTCCCATTCTCATCAATTTTTTCTGAATTCGAAGCTGATTTTTCTAATTTATGTGTACAATTTGCAGATTCTTCTGAATTTGAAGCTGATTTTCTAATTCTTGTGCTCCTCACGGTGCTCATGCTATCACAAAGGTCTCATCGTTACACTCTCTTACTCTCACGAGGTTATAGTACTATTGATATGAGATTTGTTGTTTTTACGATTGATTCATTGTTTTTTATGATTGTTGTGTAATTTTGATTTTGAAATAGACTTGTTGTATTGGTGTGTTCCTATTGATTTTGAAATAGCTTATGAGATTATTCATAAGTTGTTTTCAGCTTATTTTCAGCTTATGGCATAAATTTGTATTGGAATAATTCAGAATTTACGAAGTGAAGTAGCTTCAGCCTCTAAGGCAATAAACTTAATTATTTTATGTGTTTTGAATTTGAAATTGATGTGTAAACATTGCTGCATTCTTAGAATATTGTTAAGTTATTTCATGCAAATTAGTGTGTTTATTGGAAGTTCTTTTTCGTTTTTAAGGTAGGATTTTCGGAAAGAATTCTTTCAAGAGCAGAATCCAGATTATTAAGGGAGGATTTCTAAATCTCAACTATTGAGGTATTTTCTCTATATTCATGTATTTTCGAAAAATAGTTTGTTCATTATCCGTGTATTTTCGAAAAGGTTGTGTTTACTGAATTTAATCTTTGTCACAACAATGTGTATGCCTCCGTCATTGTACTAATTTTTAGGTGCTCAATTTTGGGCTTATGTTCAATATGTTTTCTATATGTTAGATCATGTTAAATTATAACTAGTATAGAGACCTGTTGAAGTTATTTTCATTATACTTTTATGACATTGTTAGGCACTGTTTGGAGTAAAAGCTTACTTGCAGCTTATAGCATAAGTGCTTATCTTTGTGTTATTGACTATGTTTTTGAATATGTTAATTGTGCCATTGACTATGTTTTTGAAATGTTTTAGTTTTTATTTTCATATGTGATGGAATATGTTTTAGTTTTTATTTCTATAGCTTATATTAGTGCGTATAACTACCAACAATATCGGCGTCAACTACGCCGATATTGTTAAATGTCTATAGCTAAACTCAGTAATTTCGGTGGTGCTATTACTATGTTCCCACCTATCCCTTCCTCTTTTAGGAATATATTTTCACAATTTAATGTTTTATAGAACACCAAAATATTGGATTTGGAGATGGAAGTTCCCCTGCATCGGACATGGATGTATAATAGGCTTCATCCTGGACGAAAAGGACATATATTTGAGTTTTAAACGGCGTCAATGAGTTTATCGAATTCGCCTGTCAGCAGAAAAAAATATTTGAATGAAGGTGTAATAAGATGTCCGTGTAAGTTGTGCAAAAATGAGAAGCACCTCATCCCAGATGAAGCAAACACTCACATTCTTCAACAAGGATTTACACCCGGATATTGGATTTGGACATGCCATGGAGAGAGAGTCTCCCATATCAATGATGGCGAAGATGATGATATAGATACGGATGCTCCTGGTAGTAGTAGCCTTTTGGATCAAATAACAATGCAAGACTGTTGTGCTTTTGGTATTAATGATTTTAGTGAAATCTAGAATTTATATATTTTTTTCGTGTACATTATATATTGGAGTCAACTTTTCTAACATTCTAGATGTTTAAACTGTAAGATTAAGAGAAATTAGGAATCTTTAGTTGCTGGACATGCTATATTTTAGTGAAATCTAGAAATTATATTTTTTTCTTGTTGAAACACATCTTTTCAGGGTTGATCACCACACATTGGCAGTTAAAGAATTGCTCACATCATACGCTCTCAATTAGAAGAGGGAAAACCGTCATGGAAGCAGTTATCAGGAAGCAACGAAATGATTTCTTTGACTCATTCATGGTAATTAACCAACTTACTTTCTGATTATGGCATAACATAACCTCTTATAACAGATTTAAGTAAAATTTGGATCGATACCCATGTGCTTTGGAGTTTGATGAAGTTTCTGATTATGACCAACTAAGTTTCTGGTGTGGATAAACTTCATCTATTTGATGAACCTGATTATGACCAACTTAGTTTCTAAATATAATATGCATAATTAAAATGGTTATTGTCTGATTATAGTTTGATAAACCCTCGTTATCATTAAATAATGTTTTAAGTTTTTCTCTTGTCTGATTATTACCAATATATATATAGAAAACGTTTACAAGATGGCAACAGAACACAAGGTAAAAGTGAGAAAAAACTTTGAAATAAGGGGTGCAGCTAAGATGTCTCAGTTATGCAAGAAGTTCGGAAAAACTTGGAGGATAAACCAAGTTGGATGGGAGAGGACGTGTGGAATGAAGTGACGCAATATTGGAGTCCTCCATGTTCAAAAAAAAATCTCAAACAAATAAAAGAAATCGCAATTCTATGGTTGGTGCATCTCTTCACACCGGCGGATCAATTCCCCATCGTTTACATTGGAATAAAATGGTATTATAAGTTTTTATTATATTTCATATATAGTATTTAAAATTAATGGCACTGAACTTCTTTTATAATTTACAGAAAAAGGAAAAAGGTGCAGATCCGTCGTTGACTGAGTTTTACTTTCGTACCCATCGCAAAAAGGATCAAAGTTGGGTGGGTGTGCATGCTGAATTCTGCATATGTGAGTATATTAATTATTTTAATATAGTGCATGCTGATAAGATATTAATAATATAGTGAAGATTGTGAACTGTTCAGTTTGGTCAAACATGGTAAACTGGACCAAAGAACCAATTCAGTTTAGTAAACTGGACATGAATTGTAAAACTGTTAATTCAGTTTTAGTATTCGTAGTTTTACTTAGCCTTCCTCTATTCTAATTATATGTACAGCCCTATTTATTTGTAACTTTTTATTTTTGATGCATTGAACTTCTTCTTTATTTTCTTTTAGGACAAATTTGAACAAAAAAGATGGACTTATCTACTCAGAATTCCACATTTTGGTCAGACTAGGAGAGGATGAAGTTGACAGTCAACCAACCTATGACATGCCAACTGATTTGGATATATGGGTAGTATTCTGTTGGTAAAAGAAAGGGAGAATATTTGGTCTTGGATCCATATCAAAAACCTTGATTCCATCTTCTAATCAACAAACAAATATACCTGCTAATTCAGAAGAGGTTGAATTTTTGAGAAGCCAAGTGCATGCTTTAAATGCATCGTTGCAAAGACAAGAACAAGAGAAGTTGCAGATGAGGCAACAAATGCAACGACAAGAAAAAGAGATGGTTAATACTAATAAAAAACTTGCTGTCATTATGAAACATTTGGGATTTGTTGGATCTTCTTCCCATGTTTCAAACCCCAACAATGAATCAAATGAGCACATTGATGAAGATGACAACAATGATTTTGTTGAAGATGTCGATGAAGATAACGATGATTTTGTTGAAGATGTTGATGAAGATAACAATAGTTATCATATTGATAACTAGGAACTTGGAGTCTCAAATTTTGGTATGTTTCTCTATTGGACTCTTTGTGTCCTCTCTTTTTCTAGTTTAATTTGGAAGATAATTGTATAGCCGAATGGAGTTAAATCATCAAGATTTTTCTGCCTAGTAGTAATGGTATCTCATTCTCTTTTCTTGGTTATGAATTGTACTTTTTTGTTCTAATCTTGAACTTTATTTAGAAGATCTCAGCCTCTCTAAATAGTATCACATGATAGAATATGAGATATAGTTATCTTACATAATTGAATATTTCTCCTTGTATTTTTTTGTGTTTTATCAATCATATGGTTTTGTAGATTGAGTCAAGTTGAAGGAGGCAACTACAAGGCTTGAGAAACAATTGGCAGAAGAGCAGAAGACAGGGCATGGCAACTACATGGCTGCAAGACTAAGAGTAGAAGACATGGCAAAATTACATTGTAGTTTCTTCCATAACATGAATTATGTTCCCTAATATAATTGGGGTGTTTTGTCATATTTTAGTGTTTGTTGAAATGTTTGCTATGCATATTTTGCACCTTCATATTGATGAAGACTTGATGTATTTTATGACTAATGTTTTTCTTACAATGAACAAGTTTTTATTGTCATTGTTTTTTTTTGTTGAGTGGATGCTATTTTTGGATCTTTTACCTATGTTTTTTTTATAAAAAAAAACATATGCTATGTCCCAAATTTGACTCAAGATAGTTTCTAATAAACTTCTTTAACAAAAAAATAAATAAATTTTAATATGGCTTTTTGTATTCATTAATAGAAAATAACAAAAAAATTTACTGTTCCAGTAACTTTCCTGCGGATTTTCTGCGGATTGGTTCAGTTTCCTGTGGATTTACCTGCGGAAACAGCTTTGCTGCGGAATTAGCTGTGGCATTTGCTGCAGAATTACCTGCGGAATGTCCGCACAGGCAGGGGAACTTCTCCCATTTTGACCAAAATATTTCCTGCGGATATTTTTCTCTTTTCCTGAGGAAAGTTCCGCAGGAAAGTTTCCTGCGGTTTTTAAAATCCTCAGGAAACAATTACCCACGAAGGTATTACCTGAGAGTGCAAATCCTTGATAAAATCCGCAGGAAACAGGTTTCCTGCGGATTTTTCATCAGATTCCGCAGGAAAATCGAGAGTTTTAGTAGTGTACATTTTATACCATTTTTTAAAAAAAATTTATATAGTGATATGATATCGAACTTTATGCAATATTATCAATTAGATAAACTAAACACCATAATATCATAATAAATTGTTCCATATACCTTCAAGTACTTGTCAATGATATCTTAATACATTCATAAATTGAAAACATTAGAATCAAAAGGATTAATAACATAAAATTTACCAAACATAGACTTTCAAAATATATACAGTCGTTATAACTAAGTTAACTTCATCTAATGGCTACTAACAAAACATAATCTTTCATCTTCCATGCTTGAATTAATGTTGGTCTTCATCACATACATCATGTTGAGGATCATGAAAATCATCATATTGTGGGTCATTTTGAGGATCATCATCTTGATCAAAAGGATCATCATCATCTTCTTGATCAAAAGGATCATCATCATCTTGATCATCCTGAGGATCAACTTCGTTTGTAACCTAAAAATATGAAAGTAATAATAACTAAGTGAAATAATCATAAACCACCTAAAGTGATAACTTGTCAAAATTTGATATTTCCATATATATATATATGTGTATTTTATATCCTTTCCATTGTCAATTATAGTAATTAATTACTTCCATTGAAAAGAATCAAGACATTGTTCACAACAACAATCATTTATAGGGTCATCATTGACTCAAGAAACTATCAAATTATTCTACATTCACCTATAATAGCTTGTACCTTTCACAATTAGACAAACCAAAAAATTACACCTAAAATATATTTTTAATAAAAAGGATTATATGGTACCTATTTAACCTCACTTTGATCAATAATTACTACTAAAGAACAAAATTTGACACGCCTAATTTAAACATATAGTTAAATTTTCTAACATCACATTCATGATATAAAATTAATATCATTCAATTAGAACTTAAAAGGTTGACACAACAAAAGCACAATGTTGATTAGGTTATACCTTTTGATGAGCATGAGTGTAGGTTGATGTTGATGAACGAGGTGTTGGACTATTACTATTGTGTAAAACATGTCTCAACATATTATCTACATTTTCTTCACTTGAATGCAGACTTTGTTGCATGTAGATGTTTTTCAAAAGTGATTCCATTGCTCCCATCTTTTTTACATGTCAACAATTTGACCATCATATTGCCTTTTTTCATTAAAGAAATTCCTTCATTTCTCTTCAATATTGATGGTGTGGCAGTTCTTCCATAACAACGCACTCTACCGTGTCTTTCTTTCCCAAACAAAGATTGAAATGTTTGTTCTCCAGCTTCAGTTGAATTTTCAATCGATTCTTGAAGTTTATCCTAATATCAAACATAGATAACTTGAATTGTTAGTATATGGTGGTTGAACATATCATATAATGAAATTAACTACTCAACTTATACATCTTTAGACAAAACATAATCTAATTGTACTGAAGTTCTATCACACTGTTGTATTCGGTAGAAACAAAATTTAACTTACAAACGCAACTTGTGTTTCTCCATCCAATTATTTTCCTTTTCGGCTTGTTCGAGTTTCAATGAACATCTCAACTTTTGTTACTTCTTTTCCACCCTTCTTTTCCTGCTGCATTATTAACCATATCAATTGAAAAGAAAAATACTAGTTAAAACAAGATATTGAACGTTAAAATGGGTATCATATCAACAAATCCAATTTTTTTTTAGTTCTATAAACAAGGTGGGAAAAGTTAAAAATTAATTTCACCAATAAAATACTCTATTATTCTCTTTCCAATTCAACGTTAAAATGGGTATCATATCAACAAATCCATTTTCTTTTAGGTCTATAACAATTTTTAGTCCTATAAACAATGTGGGAAATGTTAAAAATTAATTTCTCCAACAAAATACTTTATTATTCTCTTTCTAAGTCAACAAGATGCTATTAAAGAATTCAATTCACACACATAGTGAACAACAAAACAGACGCAAGAAAAATAGTCCAACACCACCAACTAAATCATTTTTGTCCCATGCCAAAACAAAGCCCATAATTTCATGAGTAAAAAACGCACAATATATTCGCCTAATCATTTGACTTTTCACTTGCAACTAAATCCATATTTACTTAAAAAAAAAACATAAATCCAACAATGCATTTGGTTATATATGCATCTAAAGCCATCCACAAGATTGTTTTTCAATCAAACAGTTACCCACACTCTTCAGCACAATGTTGTTGAATCATTTTCAAGAAAAATCAATGTATTCTTTTAAAAATTGATCCATCTACAATGTGTCTACATTTTCTAATAATTACCCAATCATGTTTTTACCCAAATATCTCAAATAAAAATAAAAGCCACTTCACAAGTATTTATTTATGTTGGTCGAAAGAGATGAGATTCCATTAAATAACGACGCTACAACCGACATATCAACTAAACACACAAATCAAGTACAATCAGAGATCCAAGGGACTAGCCCATATTTTATACCCTCGATAAAAATAAACTAGTAAGAAAGAGAGGCAAAGGGGGATATAAAACATAAACATAAACTAATCCCCTATACTCAGCAGATAGGTAAGGGAGGAAACAAGTATAAAAAAGTTAAAAATCAAATAGCCTAAAACAAAAAAGTTCATAACAAAATCAATTGGTTCACTAGATAAAAGCAAAACTTAAAATTTCTTGATGGTGGCCAAGGCAAAAGTGAAAGTCCACTATTCTTCACGTGACCATAGAGGAAAGATCCATTAGCACATTGAAAGCAACCGACACAAACTAGTGTCAAACAAAAAAAAATTCACCAGTGTCAAATAAAAAATCTAGCGTCAAACATTGAAACTAACACGAACACAGAGGTAAAAAAAAAACAAAGCCACTTCACAACTATTAAAGTAACAAATCAACATCACTAGCTTGAAAGATTAAGTCTTTACCAAAATATCTCCATAAAATCAAAACAAATTCAATTTTTTTTTATACAAAATGTGGTTTTTATTTCTTTATTTTCACCATAAACATTTGACTCAATCAAAAAAACACATTAGTCAAAATAACAAAATTCATTACTCATAATCACAAAACCCCTTACTCATATAAAAAAAACTCCTATAATGCTTAGGCAACAACTTTGCCACAGATAAAAGTCATGCCATATTCTCATATCCACAATTGAGCGGGAATGAAAATAAATGAGAGGTACTTTTTCAATTGAGATCTGAATCATTTAAAAAAATAAAATAAAATTAGATTTTAACAATAATATTTGATATATCATATTCTTTCTCAAATCCACTCTCTCCTCTCTTTGAACCCTCTATCTATCTATCTTCTCTCTCTCTATCCTCCTCTCTCTCTCTCTCTCTCTCTCTCTCTCTCTCTCCTCTCTCTCGCTCTCTCTCTCTCTCTCCTCTCTTCTCTCTCTCATCTCTCTCTCTCCTCTCTCTCTCTCTCTCGCTCCTCTCTCTCTCTCTCCTCCTCCATTCTCTCTCTCTTCATCTCTCTTC